>CM059785.1:2327500-2677500 GCA_030435695.1 Brachymystax lenok tsinlingensis
TTAGATTCAGGTGTAGATTCCGATTCAGGTGTAGATTCCGATTCAGGTTTAGATTCAGATTCAGGTTTAGATTCAGATTTACATTCAGATTCAGGTTTAGATTCCGATTCAGCTTTAGATTCAGATTCAGGTTTACATTCAGATTCAGGTTTAGATTCCGATTCAGGTTTACATTTAGATTCAGGTGTAGATTCCGATTCAGGTTTAGATTCAGGTTTAGATTCAGATTCAGGTTTAGATTCAGATTCAGTCACAGATCACAGATGGTAAGAGTCAGTGGGGAGAGTAAAGCGTGCCTGTGTGTGTGTGTGTGTGTGTGTGTGTGTGTGTGTGTGTGTGTGTGTGTGTGTGTGTGTGTGTGTGTGTGTGTGTGTGTGTGTGTGTGCCTGTGTGTGTCAGCATGTTTATTTGTGTGTGACAGTGTGTGTGTCAGGGCCTAATGGCTTTAATGCAGGGAAACTGAAATCCGTCTTACCTAATTTCTATGTCACCTGGGCAACTAGAGGCGAAAAAATCTCTAGATCACCTTTACTACACACACTTCGTGGCAAGCAACACTGAACCATGAATGAGAGCACCAGCTGTTCCGGACGATTGTGTGATCACGCTCTCCGTAGCCGATGTGAGTAAGACCTTTAAACAGGTCAACATTCACAAGGCCGCAGGGCCAGACGGATTACCAGGATGCGTACTCAGAGCATGCTCTGACCAGCTGGCAAGTGTCTTCATTGACATTTTCAACCTTTCCCTGACCCGGTCTGTAATACCAACTTGTTTCAAGCAGACCACCATAGTCCCTGTGCCCAAGAACACTAAGGTAACCTGTCTAAATGACTATCGTCCCGTAGCACTCACGTCTGTAGCCATGAAGTGCTTTGAAAAGCTGGGCATGAATCACATCAACACCATTATCCCAGAAACCCTAGACCCACTCCAATTTGCATACCATCCCAACAGATCCACAGATGATGCAATCTCAATCGCACTCCACACTGCCCTTTCCCACCTGGACAAAACGAACACCTGTGTGAGAATGCTGTTCATTGACTACAGCTCAGCGTTCAACACCATAGTGCCCTCAAAGCTCATCACTAAGCTAAGGACCCTGGGACTAAACACCTCCCTCTGCAACTGGATCCTGGACTTCCTGACGTGCCGCCCGCAGGTGGTAAGAGTAGGTAACAACACATCCGCCATGCTGATCCTCAACACTGGGGCCCCTCAGGGGTGTGTACTTAGTCCCCTCCTGTACTCCCTGTTCACCCACGACTGCGTAGCCAAACACGCAGTCGTGTTTGGCCCCCTCTTGTACACTGCTGCTACTCGCTGTTTGTTTGTTACCTATGCATAGTCACTTCGCCCCCACCTACATGTACAGATTACCTCAACTAGCCTGTACCCCTGCACACTGATTCGCTACCGGTGCCCCCTGTATATAGCCTCGTTATTGTTATTGTGTTACTTTTTATTTTTGCCTACTTGGTAAAAAATGTCTTCTTCTCGAACTGCATTGTTGGTTAAGGGCTCGTCAGTCAGCATTTCACAGTAAAGTCTACACTTGTTGTATTCGGCGCAAGTGGCAAATAAAATTTGATTTGATTTTTGCTAGAGCTGCCCCGGTCAACTGTAAGTGCTGTTATTGTGAAGTGGAAACGTCTAGGAGCAACAACGGCTCAACCGTGAAGTGGTAGGCCACACAAGCTCACAGAACGGGACCGGGCGAGTGCTGAAGCGCATAAAAATCACCTGTCCTCGGTTGCAACACTCAGTTACAAACTGCCTCTGGAAGCAACGTCAGCACATTAACTGTTCGCCGGGAGCTTCATGAAATGGGTTTCCATGGCCGAGCAGCTGTACACAAGCCTAAGATCACCATGCACAATGCCAAGCGTCGGCTGGAGTGGTGTAAAGCTCGCTGGACTCTGGAACAGTGGAAACACGTTCCTCTGGAGTGATGAATCACGCTTTACCATCTGGCAGCCCGGTGGACAAATCTGGGTTTGGCGGATGATGTACACAATCAAAGAGTCCAAACATCAGACTGAAGCTTCAGCTGAACTTGATGTGCACACTCAGATTGCAATCTGAGAAAAACAAAGCCTGTGTGGGTGTGACACTGTCAGTCTTAAGTGGTATTACCACAGATCTGTCTTATTAGACAGTGCCAGAGCTAATCAACAGATATTCACATTCACTGACACACTCCGGCTATCATAGGTGACAGAGCACGCACGCACACACACACACACACACACACACACACACACACACACACACACACACCATGCTGTTTTGCCATACTATAATGGTCTACATTTGGGTCGAGTTAAAACATTATTACACAGAACAAGTGTAATAAAATATGACATTTGAAGGTGACTACTAAGGACATGGACTCATTACTTCATAGCTGCATTTCCTTCATAAAGCACTTTTCACCCCCAAAAAAATAAATGTAATGTTTGTATCTATATAGATAGAATGAAACCAGAATTCGCTTTAGTAGAATTCACTAAAGGCAAACGAGCCACATACCGTACTGTAGGCAAAAAGAACAAATGCATCAAAAATAAAATGAACTAAAAGTCAATTTAACAGAGCCTGAAGAGGATATGAGCATTGGTCGTCCCACCCATTGATCTATTAATTCACAGGAACACAAGGGTTGTGCTTCCCCCCTGTCACTTCTACACTACATACAAGAGCAGATACTGATCCACCATTGTTCAGTGGAAAGAAAGAAAGACAGACAGACAGACAGACAGACAGAAAGACAGAGACAGACAGACAGAGACAGACAGACAGACAGAAAGACACAGACAGACAGACAGACAGAAAGACAGAGACAGACAGACAGAGACAGACAGAAAGACAGAGACAGACAGACAGACAGACAGAAAGACACAGACAGACAGACAGAGACAGACAGAGACAGACAGAGACAGACAGACAGAAAGACAGAGACAGACAGACAGAAAGACAGAGACAGACAGACAGACAGACAGACAGACAGACAGAAAGAAAGACAGACATGCTCTCAACAGTCTTACTGCAGAGGAGTCTGTTCCTGGCAGCTGATCCACCGTTGGTCTGTAGGAATTCTGGGGCACAATGGGAGCGTTGATATTAAAACACATCGTAGAACACATCCAAGGACCCCAAGCAGTGAACCTTGCTGCAATGCCTGTCCACTAATGACTGTGAGCAGTCACCGAGAGCCAACACAAATGGGTAGGGTCTGGTCACCTCCGACTTCCATTCATTTGGGGCTGGGGCTCATAGGTTAGTTTACACAACAATAACGACGTTTCCATCCAACCCCCAAAAAAAAAGCTGATGGAACATGAAATGCCGGTACAATTTTATAAATGCCTAATTTGTTAAATCGACATGGCGGGATCTTTTTGTGTCGTCAAAATTAAATGATGCGAGAAATGTCGGTGGAAAATCTTTTATGAGCAAATTCCTCCCCAGAGAGACTGGGCTGGATGGGGCCCTTCCTCCCCAGAGAGACTGGGCTGGATGGGGCCGTTCCTCCTCAGAGAGATTGGGCTGGATGGGGCCCTTCCTCCCCAGAGAGACTGGGCTGGATGGGGCCGTTCCTCCTCAGAGAGACTGGGCTGGATGGGGCCCTTCCTCCCCAGAGAGACTGGGCTGGATGGGGCCGTTCCTCCCCAGAGAGACTGGGCTGGATGGGGCCCTTCCTCCCCAGAGAGACTGGGCTGGATGGGGCCCTTCCTCCCCAGAGAGACTGAGCTGGATGGGGCCGTTCCTCCCCAGAGAGACTGGGCTGGATGGGGCCGTTCCTCCCCGAGAGACTGGGCTGGATGGGGCCCTTCCTCCCCGAGAGACTGGGCTGGATGGGGCCCTTCCTCCCCAGAGAGACTGGGCTGGATGGGGCCCTTCCTCCCCGAGAGACTGGGCTGGATGGGGCCCTTCCTCCCCAGAGAGACTGGGCTGGATGGGACCGTTCCTCCCCAGAGAGACTGGGCTGGATGGGGCCGTTCCTCCCCAGAGAGACTGGGCTGGATGGGGCCCTTCCTCCCCAGAGAGACTGGGCTGGATGGGACCGTTCCTCCCCAGAGAGACTGGGCTGGTTGGGGCCGTTCCTCCCCAGAGAGACTGGGCTGGATGGGGCCCTTCCTCCCCAGAGAGACTGGGCTGGATGGGGCCCTTCCTCCCCAGAGAGACTGGGCTGGATGGGACCGTTCCTCCCCAGAGAGACTGGGCTGGATGGGGCCGTTCCTCCCCAGAGAGACTGGGCTGGATGGGGCCCTTCCTCCCCAGAGAGACTGAGCTGGATGGGACTGACTGTACACCCTCTCAGCATAGCTAATTTATCTCCTCCATTTGAGAAGCTGTTGATCCCAGGGTCACTAGACTTCAGAGTTGGGTTTTATTTACTCTGTTGTTAAGGGCCTTCTTCTTGGTATTGTTGGTTGCACATGTTGTCTGTGTGGGACACTGTCTATGAGTGGTATTTGTGTGAGTAAATTTACAAGGTACGAGTGTGTGGTTGACTTGTATTTAGACTGCACGTCTACAACACGCACACACGCACGCACACGCACACACACACAGAGCAGCAGGACTAGTTAAGCCGTGCTGTGTTGTTGCTTCATGTTGAGTGATAAAGGATAAGTGGTTATTGAAATGCTAATGTCGAGAGAAGAGGACAACGTCTGTTATAAAGGAGATTCAGGTCCTCCTGTACACCTTGGCCCTTGTCAAGCCCTTTGGAGTTGTATGGCTTCCACTCCCGAACCACCAACACGTTCCTCTCTCTCTCGCCTCTCTCTCTCTCTCTCTCTCTCTCTCTCTCTCTCTCTCTCTCTCTCTCTCTCTCTCTCTCTCTCTCTCTCTCTCTCTCTCTCTCTCTCTCTCTCTCTCTCTCTCTCTCTCTCTCTCGCCTCTCTCTCTCTCTCTCTCTCTCTCTCTCTCTCTCTCTCTCTCTCTCTCTCTCTCCAGGTCCCAAAGACTGTCCTGATTCCCATCAAGTCCTCTGTGTCTCGGTTCCGGAGCAGTGTGGAGGGGCTTAACCAGGAAATAGAGAGGATCATCATCTGTGATGCAGGAGAGAGGGACGAGCTCCACCCCCACCATGTCCCCGACGGACGCCGTGCCCCCCCACCACTGTCCCAACGCCCCTCCTCCCCTTCATTCATATCACAGTGCTACAGTAGCTCCGCTTTCCGTAGCATCAACACCCAGACACCCCAGGGTGGGGGAGGGGCCAGTGGAGGTGGCGTGGTCAGTAACCACAGCAACAGCGGCCGCTCCGAGTCCGTCTCCCCCTCCTTCCTGACCGTCCCCACCGACAAGGAGACGACGGGGGAGAGAGGGGGAGACGGAGTGGGAGAGAGCCCCTTGCCTAATAGTGATGAGCTTCTAACAGACTGCAGAGAAAAAGGTGATCATATGCACAAAAATCTTATTTCTCTCAAAATGTGTTTACATCCCTGTTAGTGAGTATTTCTCCTTTGCCAAGATAATCCAGCCACCTGACAGGTGTGGCATATCAAGAAGCTGATTAAACATAATGATCATTACACAGGTGCACCTTGTGCTGGGGACAATAAAAGGCCACTCTAAAATGTGCAATTTTTTTCACACAACACAGATGTCTGAAGTTTTGAGGGAGCGTGCAATTGACATGCTGACTGCAGACATGTCCACCAGAGCTGTTGCCAGATAATTTAATGTTAATTTCTCTACCATAAGCCGCCTCCAACGTTATTTTAGAAAATTTGGCAGTACGTCCAACCGGCCTCACAACCGCAGACCACGTGTAACCACGCCAGCCCAGGACCTCCACATCCGGCTTCTTCACCTGCGGGATCGTCTGAGACAAGGTACCTGGACAGCTGATGGTACCTGGACAGCTGATGGTACCTGGACAGCTGATGAAACTGTGGGTTTACGCAACCAAATCATTTCTGCACAAACTGTCAGAAACCGTCTCAGGATAGCTCATCTGCGTGCTCGTCGTCCTCACCAACTGACTTTAGTGGGCAAATGCTCACCTTCGATGACCACTGGCACACTGGAGAAGTGTGCTCTTCACAGATGAATCCCGGTTTCAACTGTACCGGGCAGATGGCGGACAGCATGTATGGCGTCGTGTGGGCTAGCGGTTTGCTGATGTCAATGTTGTGAACAGAGTGCCCCATGGTGACGGTGGGTTTATGGTATGGGGAGGCATAAGCTACGGACAACGGACACAATTGCATTTTATCGATGGAAATTTAAATGCGATACCGTGACGAGATGCTGAGGCCCATTGCCGTGCCATTCATTCACCTCATGTTTCAGCATGATAATGCACAGCCCCATGTAGCAAAAATCTGTACACAATTCCAGGAAGTTGAAAATGTCCCACTTCTTCCATGGACTGCATACTCACCAGACATGTCACCCATTGAGCATGTTTGGGATGCTCTGGATTGACGTGTACGACAGCGTGTTCCAGTTCCCGCCAATATCCAGCAACTTCACCCAGCCATTGAAGAGGAGTGGGACAACATTTCACAGGCCACAATCAACAGCCTGAACAACTCTATGAGAAGGAGACGTGTCACGCTGCCTGAGGCAAATGGTGGTCACACCAGATACTGACTGGTTTTTCTGATCCACGCCCTCTACTTTTGTTTTAAATGTATCTGTGACCAACAGATGCAGATCTGTATTCCCAGTCATGTGAAATCCATAGATTAGGGCCTAATGAATTTATTTCAATTGACTGATTTCCATAAATGAACTGTAACTCAGAAAAACGTTGAAATTGCATGTTGCGTTTATTTTTGTTCAGTGTATAAAGCCCTTATTACATCAGCAGTTTACAGTAACCCCACGACACACACTGCCTCACAACATGACCATGCTTCCAGTGTTTTCCACTAGCGCCGGCTGGTTACAGACTCATTTTCAGCAGGCTACTTTTTCACTTAAATAATTCGCTAGTCATCTGAGCCCTCTTCCACTAGAATGAACCAGACTAGCCAGCCGAGCCCTCTTCCACTAGAATGAACCAGACTAGTCAGCCGAGCCCTCTTCCACTAAAATGAACCAGACTAGCCAGCCGAGCCCTCTTCCACTAGAATGAACCAGACTAGTCAGCCGAGTCCTCTTCCACTAGGATGAACCAGACTAGCCAGCCGAGCCCAAGCCCTCTTCCACTAGAATGAACCAGACTAGCCAGCCGAGCCCAAGCCCTCTTCCACTAGAATGAACCAGACTAGCCAGCCGAGCCCTCTTCCACTAGAATGAACCAGACTAGTCAGCTGAGCCCTCTTCCACTAGAATGAACCAGACTAGCCAGCTGAGCCCTCTTCCACTAGAATGAACCAGACTAGTCAGCCGAGCCCTCTTCCACTAGAATGAACCAGACTAGTCAGCCGAGCCCTCTTCCACTAGAATGAACCAGACTAGCCAGCCGAGCCCTCTTCCACTAGAATGAACCAGACTAGTCAGCCGAGCCCTCTTCCACTAGAATAAACCAGACTAGTCAGCCGAGCCCTCCTCCGCTAGAATGAACCAGACTAGTCAGCCGAGCCCTCTTCCACTAGAATGAACCAGACTAGTCAGCCGAGCCCTCTTCCACTAGAATGAACCAGACTAGTCAGCCGAGCCCTCTTCCACTAGAATGAACCAGACTAGCCAGCCGAGCCCTCTTCCACTAGAATGAACCAGACTAGTCAGCCGAGCCCTCTTCCACTAGAATGAACCAGACTAGTCAGCCGAGCCCTCTTCCACTAGAATGAACCAGACTAGTCAGCCGAGCCCTCTTCCACTAGAATGAACCAGACTAGTCAGCCGAGCCCTCTTCCGCTCTAATGAACCAGCCTAGTCAGCCGAGCCCTCTTCCACAAGAATGAACCAGACTAGCCAGCCGAGCCCTCTTCCAGTAGATTGAACCAGACTAGTCAGCCGAGCCCTCTTCCGCTCTAATGAACCAGCCTAGTCAGCCGAGCCTTCTTCCGCTAGAATGAACCAGACTAGTCAGCCGAGCCCGAGCCCTCTTCCACTAGAATGAACCAGACTAGTCAGCCGAGCCCTCTTCCACTAGAATGAACCAGACGAGCCAGCTGAGCCCTCTTCCACTAGAATGAACCAGACTAGTCAGCCGAGCCCTCTTCCACTAGAATGAACCAGACTAGTCAGCCGAGCCCTCTTCCACTAAAATGAACCAGACTAGCCAGCCGAGCCCTCTTCCACTAGAATGAACCAGACTAGTCAGCCGAGTCCTCTTCCACTAGGATGAACCAGACTAGCCAGCCGAGCCCAAGCCCTCTTCCACTAGAATGAACCAGACTAGCCAGCCGAGCCCAAGCCCTCTTCCACTAGAATGAACCAGACTAGCCAGCCGAGCCCTCTTCCACTAGAATGAACCAGACTAGTCAGCTGAGCCCTCTTCCACTAGAATGAACCAGACTAGCCAGCTGAGCCCTCTTCCACTAGAATGAACCAGACTAGTCAGCCGAGCCCTCTTCCACTAGAATGAACCAGACTAGTCAGCCGAGCCCTCTTCCACTAGAATGAACCAGACTAGCCAGCCGAGCCCTCTTCCACTAGAATGAACCAGACTAGTCAGCCGAGCCCTCTTCCACTAGAATAAACCAGACTAGTCAGCCGAGCCCTCCTCCGCTAGAATGAACCAGACTAGTCAGCCGAGCCCTCTTCCACTAGAATGAACCAGACTAGTCAGCCGAGCCCTCTTCCACTAGAATGAACCAGACTAGTCAGCCGAGCCCTCTTCCACTAGAATGAACCAGACTAGCCAGCCGAGCCCTCTTCCACTAGAATGAACCAGACTAGTCAGCCGAGCCCTCTTCCACTAGAATGAACCAGACTAGTCAGCCGAGCCCTCTTCCACTAGAATGAACCAGACTAGTCAGCCGAGCCCTCTTCCACTAGAATGAACCAGACTAGTCAGCCGAGCCCTCTTCCGCTTCTAATGAACCAGCCTAGTCAGCCGAGCCCTCTTCCACAAGAATGAACCAGACTAGCCAGCCGAGCCCTCTTCCAGTAGATTGAACCAGACTAGTCAGCCGAGCCCTCTTCGCTCTAATGAACCAGCCTAGTCAGCCGAGCCTTCTTCCGCTAGAATGAACCAGACTAGTCAGCCGAGCCCGAGCCCTCTTCCACTAGAATGAACCAGACTAGTCAGCCGAGCCCTCTTCCACTAGAATGAACCAGACGAGCCAGCTGAGCCCTCTTCCACTAGAATGAACCAGACTAGTCAGCCGAGCCCTCTTCCACTAGAATGAACTAGACTAGTCAGCCGAGCCCTCCTCCACAAGAATGAACCAGACTAGCCAGCCGAGCCCTCTTCCAGTAGATTGAACCAGACTAGTCAGCCGAGCCCTCTTCCGCTCTAATGAACCAGCCTAGTCAGCCGAGCCTTCTTCCGCTAGAATGAACCAGACTAGTCAGCCGAGCCCGAGCCCTCTTCCACTAGAATGAACCAGACTAGTCAGCCGAGCCCTCTTCCACTAGAATGAACCAGACTAGTCAGCCGAGCCCTCTTCCACTAGAATGAACCAGACTAGTCAGCCGAGCCCTCTTCCACTAGAATGAACCAGACTATTCAGCCGAGCCCTCTTCCGCTCTAATGAACCAGCCTAGTCAGCCGAGCCTTCTTCCGCTAGAATGAACCAGACGAGCCAGCTGAGCCCTCTTCCACTAGAATGAACCAGACTAGTCAGCCGAGCCCTCTTCCACTAGAATGAACCAGACTAGCCAGCTGAGCCCTCTTCCACTAGATTGAACCAGACTAGTCAGCCGAGCCCTCTTCCACTAGAATGAACCAGACTAGTCAGCCGAGCCCGAGCCCTCTTCCACTAGAATGAACCAGACTAGTCAGCCGAGCCCTCTTCCACTAGAATAAACCAGACTAGTCAGCCGAGCCCTCTTCCACTAGAATGAACCAGACTAGTCAGCCGAGCCCTCTTCCACTAGAATGAACCAGACTAGTCAGCCGAGCCCTCTTCCACTAGAATGAACCAGACTAGTCAGCCGAGCCCAAGCCCTCTTCCACTAGAATAAACCAGACTAGCCAGCCGAGCCCTCTTCCACTAGAATGAACCAGACTAGTCAGCCGAGCCCTCTTCCACTAGAATGAACCAGACTAGTCAGCCGAGCCCTCTTCCACTAGAATGAACCAGACTAGTCAGCCGAGTCCTCTTCCACTAGAATGAACCAGACTATTCAGCCGAGCCCTCTTCCACTAGAATGAACCAGACTAGTCAGCCGAGCCCTCTTCCACTAGAATGAACCAGACTAGTCAGCCGAGCCCTCTTCCACTAGAATGAACCAGACTAGTCAGCCGAGTCCTCTTCCACTAGAATGAACCAGACTATTCAGCCGAGCCCTCTTCCGCTAGAATGAACCAGACTAGTCAGCCAAGCCTTCTTCCGCTAGAATGAACCAGACTAGTCAGCCGAGCCCTCTTCCACTAGAATGAACCAGACTAGTCAGCCGAGCCCTCTTCCACTAGAATGAACCAGACTAGTCAGCCGAGCCCTCTTCCACTAGAATGAACCAGACTAGTCAGCCGAGCCCTCTTCCACTAGAATGAACCAGACTAGCCAGCCGAGCCCTCTTCCACTAGAATGAACCAGACTATTCAGCCGAGCCCTCTTCCACTAGAATGAACCAGACTATTCAGCCCGAGCCCTCTTCCACTAGAATGAACCAGACTAGTCAGCCGAGCCCAAGCCCTCTTCCACTAGAATGAACCAGACTAGCCAGCCGAGCCCTCTTCCACTAGAATGAACCAGACTATTCAGCCGAGCCCTCTTCCACTAGAATGAACCAGACTATTCAGCCGAGCCCTCTTCCACTAGAATGAACCAGACTAGTCAGCTGAGCCCTCTTCCACTAGAATGAACCAGACTAGTCAGCCGAGCCCGAGCCCTCTTCCACTAGAATGAACCAGACTAGTCAGCCGAGCCCGAGCCCTCTTCCACTAGAATGAACCAGACTAGCCAGCTGAGCTCTCTTCCACTAGAATGAACCAGACTAGTCAGCCGAGCCCTCTTCCACTAGAATGAACCAGACTAGTCAGCCGAGCCCTCTTCCACTAGAATGAACCAGACTAGTCAGCCGAGCCCTCTTCCGCTAGAATGAACCAGACTAGTCAGCCGAGCCCTCTTCCGCTAGAATGAACCAGACTAGCCAGCCGAGCCCTCTTCCGCTAGAATGAACCAGACTAGCCAGCCGAGCCCTCTTCCGCTAGAATGAACCAGACTAGCCAGCCGAGCCCTCTTCCGCTAGAATGAACCAGACTAGCCAGCCGAGCCCTCTTCCGCTAGAATGAACCAGACTAGCCAGCCGAGCCCTCTTCCGCTAGAATGAACCAGACTAGTCAGCCAAGCCCTCCTCCGCTAGAATGAACCAGACTAGTCAGCCGAGCCCAAGCCCTCTTCCACTAGAATGAACCAGACTAGCCAGCCGAGCCCTCTTCCGCTAGAATGAACCAGACTAGCCAGCCGAGCCCTCTTCCGCTAGAATGAACCAGACTAGTCAGCCGAGCCCTCTTCCGCTAGAATGAACCAGACTAGTCAGCCGAGCCCAAGCCCTCTTCCACTAGAATGAACCAGACTAGCCAGCCGAGCCCTCTTCCACTAGAATGAACCAGACTAGTCAGCCAAGCCCTCCTCCGCTAGAATGAACCAGACTAGTCAGCCGAGCCCTCTTCCGCTAGAATGAACCAGACTAGTCAGCCGAGCCCTCTTCCGCTAGAATGAACCAGACTAGTCAGCCGAGCCCTCTTCCACTAGAATGAACCAGACTAGTCAGCCGAGCCCTCTTCCACTAGAATGAACCAGACTAGCCAGCCGAGCCCTCTTCCACTAGAATGAACCAGACTAGTCAGCCGAGCCCTCTTGTGGTGGGACACACAATGCAAATAGTCCGGGTAGCCATTTGATTATCTGTTCAGGAGTCTTATGGGTCGGGGGTAAAAATGTTGAGATGCCTTTTGGTCCTAGACTTGGCGTTCCGGTACCCCTTGCCATGCGGTAGCAGAGAGAACAGTCTATGACTGGGGTGGCTGGGGTCTTTGACAATTTTTAGGGCCTTCCTCTGACACCGCCTGGTATAGAGGTCCTGGATGACAGGCAGCTTAGCCCCAGTGATGTATTGGGCCGTACGCACTACCTTCTATAGTGCCTTGCGGTCGGAGGCCAAGTGATGCAACCCGTCAGGATGCTCTCTGTTGAACCTGTAGAACCTTTTGAGGATCTGAGGACCCATGCCAAATCTTTTCAGTCTCCTGAGGGGGAATAGGTTTTGTCGTGCCCTCTTCACGACTGTCATGGTGTGCTTGGACCATGTTAGTTTGTTGGTGATGTGGACACCAAGGAACTTGAAGCTCTCAACCTGCTCCACTGCAGCCCCGTCGATGAGAATGGGGGCGTGCTCGGACATCTTTTTCCTGTAGTCCACAATCATCTCCTTTGTCTTGGCCACGTTGAGGGAGAGGTTGTTGTCCTTGCACCACACGGCCAGGTCTCTGACCTCCTCCCTATAGGCTGTCTCGTCGTTGTCGGTGATCAGGCCCACCACTGTTGTGTCATCAGCAAACTTAATGATGGTGCTGTTCCCGGTCGTGCAGTCATGGGTGAACAGGGAGTACAGGAAGGGACTAAGCACACACCCCTGAGGGGCTCCAGTGTTGAGGATCACCGTGGCAGATGTGTTGCTACCTACCCTCACCACTTGGGGGCGGCCCGTCAGGAAGTCCAGGATCCAGTTGCAGAGGGAGGTGTTTAGTCCCAGGGTCCTTAGCTTATTAATGAGCTTTGAGGGCACTATGGTGTTGAACGCTGAGCTGTAGTCAATGAATAGCATTCTCACATAGGTGTTCCTTTTGTCCAGGTGTGAAAGGGCAGTGTGGAGTGCAATAGAGATTGCATCATCTGTGGATCTGTTTGGGCGGTATGCAAATTGGAGTGGGTCTAGGGTTTCTGGGATGATGGTGTTGATGTGAGCCATGACCAGCCTTTCAAAGCACTTCATGGCTACAGACGTGAGTGCTACGGGTCGGTAGTCATTTAGGCAGGTTTCCTTAGTGTTCTTGGGCACAGGGACTATGGTGGTCTGCTTGAAACATGTTGGTATTACAGACTTAATCAGGGACATGTTGAAAATGTCAGTGAAGACACCTGCCAGTTGGTCAGCACACGTCCTGGTAATCCGTCTGGCCCCGCGGCCTTGTGAATGTTGACCTGTTTAATGGTCTTACTCACGTCGGCTACGGAGAGCGTGATCACACAGTCGTCCGGAACAGCTGATGCTCTCATGCATGCCTCAGTGTTGCTTGCCTCGAAGCGAGCATGGAAGTGATTTAGCTCGTCTGGTAGGCTTGTGTCACTGGGCAGCTGGCGGCTGTGCTTCCCTTTGTAGTCTGTAATAGTTTGTAAGCCCTGCCACATAAGACGAGCGTCAGAGCCGGTGTAGTACGATTCAATCTTAGCCCTGTATTGACGCTCTGCCTGTTTGATGGTTCGTCGTAGGGCATGGCAGGATTTCTTGTAAGCTTTCGGGTTAGAGTCCCGCACCTTGAAAGCGGCAGCTCTAGCCTTTATCTCAGTGCGAATGTTGCCTGTAATCCATGGCTTCTGGTAGGGGGATAAAGACAGTGACTGATGTGGTGTACTCCTCAATGCCATCGGAGGAATCCCAGAACATGTTCCAGTCTGTGCTGCAAAACAGTCCTGTAGTTTAGCATCTGCTTCATCTGACCACTTTTCTATTGACCGAGTCACTGGTTCTTCCTGCTTTAATTTTGCTTGTAAGCAGGAATCAGGAGGATAGAATTATGGTCAGATTTGCCAAATGGAGGGCGAGGGAGAGCTTTGTACGCGTCTCTGTGTGTGGAGTAAAGGTGGTCTAGAATTTAACATGTTGATAGTAATTAGGTAAAACTGATTTAAGTTTCCCTACATTAAAGCTTGAATCCTGTGGAAGTCAGCAGACTCTGTGGGTCAGTTGCTAAACAAATATGTTTTTAAATAAATGAACCTGTAATTCCAAAATGAGTTACAAACGCTTGTTGAAATTCATTCAGTAATTTAACTGATGTCACGGCGTCTGTTCTCTTAACATGTATGGACCCAGAACTTCAATCAGCATCTGTTCTCTTAATGGATCCAGAACTTCATTCAGCATCTGTTCTCTTAACGCTTATGGACCCAGAACTTCATTCAGCATCTGTTCTCTTAACGCGTATGGACCCAGAACTTCAATCAGCATCTGTTCTCTTAATGGACCCAGAACTTCATTCAGCATCTGTTCTCTTAACACGTATGGACCCAGAACTTCATTCAGCATCTGTTCTCTTATATACCCAGAACTTCATTCAGCATCTGTTCTCTTAACGCGTATGGATCCAGAACTTCATTCAGCATCTGTTCTCTTAATGGACCCAGAACTTCATTCAGCATCTGTTCTCTTAACGCGTATGGACCCAGAACTTCATTCAGCATCTGTTCTCTTAACGCGTATGGATCCAGAACTTCATTCAGCATCTGTTCTCTTAATGGACCCAGAACTTCAATCAGCATCTGTTCTCTTATATACCCAGAACTTCACATTCAGCATCTGTTCTCTTAACGCGTATGGATCCAGAACTTCATTCAGCATCTGTTCTCTTAATGGACCCAGAACTTCATTCAGCATCTGTTCTCTTAATGGACCCAGAACTTCATTCAGCATCTGTTCTGTTTATTTTAGACACCCATACAATTGGTTTGATTTAAAATGTAACCTTTTTTTCTGTTTTAATAAAATACATAATTCATGGAAATTCATATCTTGCAGTAAAATACTTTAATCTTTAAGAAAAGACCGGTTAAATGTAAAAAAAAAAAAAATTACTTAGAAAATATTTCGATTCGGACTAGACGATATCCAAAACAACTAAAAATACACTAAATTCATACATTTTCAGTCATTTAAATTGTAAACACAATAACAACAAATGTTCCAATCTGGGAGGTACACTTAATAAAATGTTCTATAATTTCGCTGTGCATTTTGGATGGAGTCATGTAAGTAGTCCGGGGTGTGTGGAAGGAGTCAGGCGCAGGAGATATGCAAAATATGAGTATTCTTTAATGTAGTCGCCAGAGAACATACAGGCACACTAGTAGAGCAATACTCATTACCAAACAAAACCCCAAAATAAACACTGGTATGATTGCAACAAACCGGAGTAACGAAATTTACAAACCAAATGCCCTACACAGAGCACGAAGTAAACTGGTAGCAACCTACTCTGTCAAAAGACAAAACAATCACGCACAAGGGAAGACAGGAAAAGGAGGAAATTATAACAGGGGCGTGATTGGGAGAAAATACAAAACAGGTGTGAACAATCAAAACCAAAACCAATAGACACACAGGAAGGAATCGGTGATGGTTAGAAAACCGGTGACGACGAACGCCGAACACCGCCCGAACAGGAAGGGGGACTGACTTCGGCTGAAGTCGTGACAAGTCAAGGCATGAAAATGTGCCAGAGGCCACCAAAATAGAGCTTGTTCGACAAAAATGTCTTAACCTGGGGGGGCGGGGGCTTGCCCGGGGAGCCTGGCTAGTTTTTTATTTGGCTGGCTTGTGGAAAACACTGTGCAGCCCAGGCTGATAACTGATCATGTGTGTTATAATTACTCATAATAATAATTACTTTTCCCAGACCTCGGGCCCAGCTCTCCGCTCCCTAAATACGCCTCCTCTCCCAAACCCAACAACAGCTACATGTTCAAACGAGAGCCTCCTGAGGGCTGCGAGAGAGTCAAGGTCTTCACTGAGGAAACACAGTCAGTACTCCTTTTTACTCCTTCTGATATCAATTATCATGTTGTTGTTTCTTAACGTCATCCTTCTCTTCTTGTTCTGCCTTTATCTCTCTCAGCAGGCAGAGCATTAAACCTTGAGATTATGATAATGACCCCAGACTAGCGGAGTCAGAATCTGCTGTTATGTTTAGCGACTCTTCTGTTCTCTCTGTGTGTTTGCGGTTGTTCCTCCTCTCCTCTCTTCTACCCTCCTCTCCTCTCTTTTCCTCTCCCCTCCTCTCCTCTCCTGTTCTTTCCCCTCCCTTCCCCCAGGTCCAAGCCTCCCCAGCAGGTCCCTTGTCCTCTCCTGAGGTCCAAGCCTCCCCAGCAGGTCCCTCAGTTCTTCACAGGTCCAGACAGGAACAAGGTCAACTTCATCCCCAACAGTGGCTCGGCCTTCTGCCTCGTCAGTATCCTCAAGCCCCTCCTCCCCACGACTACGCAGGAACTAAACGTCAAGCCCCTCCTTCCCACGACCACCCAGGAGCTCAGCCTGAAGAGCCCCGGGGTCGGGCCCAACCTTACCTTGTCCCCACTCAGCACACCTCTTACTGGGGCTTCCCTCAGCCTTTCTCCCCTGACCCTGGAGCAGCAGGACCAGAGGATCTCCAGAGGGACCAGTAACCTGTCTTCCTCCAGTCAGCCCCCCTGCCTCCCCTCCCTCAACAACTGGAGGAGACCTAGAGCCTCCAACCAGCAACACAATATCTGACCATCAGACCACCATAACTACCAACAGACCAGCTAGAGCTAGAGTCCCTTACCAACAGACCAGCTAGTCCCTACCAACAGACCAGATCGAGTCCTTACCAACAGACCAGCTAGAGTCCCCTACCAACAGACCAGCTAGTCCCCTACCAACAGACCAGCTAGAGTCCCTTACCAACAGACCAGCTAGAGTCCCTTACCAACAGACCAGATAGAGTCCTTACCAACAGACCAGCTAGAGTCCCCTACCAACAGACCAGCTAGCAGCCCCTACCAGCAGACCACCATAACTACAGCCCCAAACCAGAACCACAACAACCATTAACACCAGACCCCTTCAGATCAGAACCACCAGAATCCTGGTGCACAGACTCCCAACAGATACTTTTCTCATCATATGGCAGAAAAACATGTCTTCTGGAATGTTCCTGACTTTTTGCTCTGCAGCTTTGTAGTTGATAAAGAACTAGCAAGCAGAAGTTGTAGGGTAACAAAGACCCTTCTGTTACAATGTTTATTCAGGATATAGTTAGATATGTTTCATACTACTACCCTATAACCTCTGAGGCATGACAGGACAGCGGACGCATGGCCCTGCCACTCTTCTCCCTTCTCGTCCTCGTAGGGAGCAGACAAAATGGCCACCCCACAGCCTGTGGTCTGAAGTGAACTGGTCTAAACAACAGAGACTCTCATTAATCTCAGAGATGACTCTAAACCTAAAGATTTTTCAATACCCCATTCATGTTTACCTGTGACAGTGGTAGTAGTAAGCCATCTGTATCTTTCCTGGAAAGACAATAAGTAGTCTGTATTTTGTCATATTTTTGCAGTGGAGCTTTGTATCAGAAATGTATTTTTATGTAATGCATGTAATAAACAAACAATGATATGACTGTTTTTTTTTTCTTCAGTTCAGTTCTCAGCGAGACCAAGAGACCTGGTGACGATCACAATGTTGATTAAGGTCTCCTCAGTGACTCAGACGCAGAGGGGCATATTATGTGGTGGAGGTGGAGATGGTTCCGTAGCTTTCCAAGAGTTCTAGAACCTTTCAAGAGTTCCAAGAGTTCTAGAACCTTTCAAGAGTTCCAAGAGTTCTAGAACCTTTCAAGAGTTCTAGAACCTTTCAAGAGTTCTAAAACCTTTCAAGAGTTCTAGAACCTATCAAGAGTTCCAAGAGTTCTAGAAACTTCCAAGAGAAGTAGGAAAGTGAATGTGCATGTGCATGTTTTCCAACCTGGCCCTTCGAGGGTCAAGAGTCTACAATGCCCTTAGCCTCATCTCTTGTCTGTCTGTCTGTCTGTCTGTTTGTCTTATCTGTTGGACACACAACCAGTGTCACCATGCTGGAGAGTTTGTGTCCCAAACGGTACCATATTCCCTATATAGGGAATAGTGTGCCATTCATGACGCGTTGTGACCTTCAGATACATCAGGGAACAAAGAGAGAGATGGGGAGTAGGAAAGCAGCAACGTTTCTTCTGTTTCTTTAAAAGGGAATAGAAAATGATGGAAGGAATGGAAAGTACCTCGACACTACAAGAGAAAGGTTGCCTTGGAGAAATAAAGAATATAGAATATGGTTCAGCTTTAACAATTTGTATGATAACTAACAAATTACATTTAACAGGAAATGTGGCTGTTGTTGCTCTAACTAACCAGATTCCAATGGCTCCAGGATGAAGTTTCCCTCCCCCAGGTACAGATCTAGGATCAGCTTCCACCTCACCCTAATCCTAACCTTAACCAGTCTGTGGGGAAAATGCCAAAAACTCCCAAGATCAGTGTCTAGAGGAAACTTCACCCTACACCATTCTAGTGTATGTAATCAAAACAATACTCTGCCATAAAAATGGAAGACACAATTACTCAAAAGACAAAAGGAATGAATGTGTTCGTCTGCCGCCAATCAAAAACCATGCATGGCTTAAAATGACTAGTATAAATCGTAAAATGGATCAGTTTCACTGGAGGTTGAGAGGTTTGACAACTGCAAGTTCAGGATAGTTGGAACAGATTGTTGTTGTCCCGATACCATGGCAACTGGTTTATGAACTGATAAACAAAATATGACGCATCAAGTCGATCTTTTCAATTTAAGTTATTATATAATACGTGATACGAAACAATTGTTAGAACAGTCAGCCCTCTGCAGACTCTGCCACGAGGAAACAGCATCAACAGAACAGTCAGCCCTCTGCAGACTACCACGAGGAAACAGCATCAACAGAACAGTCAGCCCTGTGCAGACTGCCACGAGGAAACAGCATCAACAGAACAGTCAGCCCTCTGCAGACTGCCACGAGGAAACAGCATCAACAGAACAGTCAGCCCTGTGCAGACTCTGCCACGAGGAAACAGCATCAACAGAACAGTCAGCCCTCTGCAGACTGCCACGAGGAAACAGCATCAACAGAACAGTCAGCCCTCTGCAGACTGCCACGAGGAAACAGCATCAACAGAACAGTCAGCCCTCTGCAGACTGCCACGAGGAAACAGCATCAACAGAACAGTCAGCCCTGTGCAGACTCTGCCACGAGGAAACAGCATCAACAGAACAGTCAGCCCTCTGCAGACTGCCACGAGGAAACAGCATCAACAGAACAGTCAGCCCTCTGCAGACTACCACGAGGAAACAGCATCAACAGAACAGTCAGCCCTCTGCAGACTGCCACGAGGAAACAGCATCAACAGAACAGTCAGCCCTCTGCAGACTGCCACGAGGAAACAGCATCAACAGAACAGTCAGCCCTGTGCAGACTCTGCCACGAGGAAACAGCATCAACAGAACAGTCAGCCCTCTGCAGACTGCCACGAGGAAACAGCATCAACAGAACAGTCAGCCCTGTGCAGACTCTGCCACGAGGAAACAGCATCAACAGAACAGTCAGCCCTCTGCAGACTGCCACGAGGAAACAGCATCAACAGAACAGTCAGCCCTCTGCAGACTACCACGAGGAAACAGCATCAACAGAACAGTCAGCCCTGTGCAGACTCTGCCACGAGGAAACAGCATCAACAGAACAGTCAGCCCTGTGCAGACTCTGCCACGAGGAAACAGCATCAACAGAACAGTCAGCCCTCTGCAGACTGCCACGAGGAAACAGCATCAACAGAACAGTCAGCCCTGTGCAGACTGCCACGAGGAAACAGCATCAACAGAACAGTCAGCCCTCTGCAGACTGCCACGAGGAAACAGCATCAACAGAACAGTCAGCCCTCTGCAGACTGCCACGAGGAAACAGCATCAACAGAACAGTCAGCCCTGTGCAGACTCTGCCACGAGGAAACAGCATCAACAGAACAGTCAGCCCTGTGCAGACTGCCACGAGGAAACAGCATCAACAGAACAGTCAGCCCTGTGCAGACTGCCACGAGGAAACAGCATCAACAGAACAGTCAGCCCTGTGCAGACTCTGCCACGAGGAAACAGCATCAACAGAACAGTCAGCCCTGTGCAGACTCCCCAGAGTCCCCTACCAACAGACCAGCTAGAACACCCAACCAGCAGACTATCACAACCACTAATCTAGTTTCATATCCGATCTCCCCCCAGTACTCTGCATCCTATGTCTCTCTGAATGACAGTTAAAGGAACAGTGTTTGTTTCTAAAACAATGAACCTCTTCACTCCAAACATGTCATTAACATGCTCTTTCTGACAACAATAATAAACACTGTTGGTCAATCTGACTAGTCTCTTAACTCTCTAATAATCGGTTTGCCCTGCTACCCTGATGCCCTTCTGCCCTGCCACCTGCTACCCTGCTACCCTGCCCCCTGCTGCCCTGCTACCCTGCTGCCTGCTACCCTGCTGCCTGCTACCCTGCTGCCTTCTACCCTGATGCCCTGCTACCCTGCTGCCTGCTACCCTGCTGCCTGCTACCCTGATGCCCTGCTGCCCTGCTACCCTGCTGCCCTGCTACCCTGCTGCCTGCTACCCTGCTGCCTGCTACCCTGCTGCCTTCTACCCTGATGCCCTGCTACCCTGCTGCCTGCTACCCTGCTGCCTGCTACCCTGCTGCCCTGCTACCCTGCCCCCTGCTGCCCTGCTACCCTGCTGCCCTGCTACCCTGCTGCCTGCTACCCTGCTGCCTGCTACCCTGCTGCCTTCTACCCTGATGCCCTGCTACCCTGCTGCCTGCTACCCTGCTGCACTGCTACCCTGCTGCCTGCTACCCTGCTGCCTGCTACCCTGATGCCCTGCTACCCTGCTGCCTGCTACCCTGCTGCCTTCTACCCTGATGCCCTTCTGCCTGCTACCCTGCTGCCTGCTACCCTGCTGCCTGCTACCCTGCTGCCCTGCTACCCTGATGCCCTTCTACCCTGCTGCCTTCTACCCTGATGCCCTTCTACCCTGATGCCCTTCTACCCTGATGCCCTGCTACCCTGCTGCCCTGCTGCCTGCTACCCTGCTGCTTGCAACCCTGATGCCCTGCTAACCTGCTGCACTGCTCAGCCCAGAACCACATGGCATCAGCCTCTCATGTCAGCCTCGTGTCAAAAGAGAATCAGAACATTGGGACATTCTGATAGAGCCCCAGTTTCAGTATTATTAGGAAACTGTAATCTTGTCAAATAGTTTCCTCTAAGGTATGCACACACATTCCCTGTACTCTAGGTTTCCCCGTGATACACTGCTGCTATTGGTTCAGCCCTACTAGGCTGTAGTCAACCTTCTATCCTGCTGCCTGATGCACTGCTGCTATTGGTTCAGCCCTACAGGGCTGTAGTCAACCTACCCTCAGAATGATGTACTGCTGCTATTGGTTCAGCCCTACTAGGCTGTAGTCAACCTTCTATCCTGCTGCCTGATGCACTGCTGCTATTGGTTCAGCCCTACAGGGCTGTAGTCAACCTACCCTCAGAATGATGTACTGCTGCTATTGGTTCAGCCCTACAGGGCTGTAGTTAACCTACCCTCAGAATGATGTACTGCTGCTATTGGTTCAGCCCTACAGGGCTGTAGTCAACCTACCCTCAGAATGATGTACTGCTGCTATTGGTTCAGCCCTACAGGGCTGTAGTCAACCTACCCTCAGAATGATGTACTGCTGCTATTGGTTCAGCCCTACAGGGCTGTAGTCAACCTACCCTCAGAATGATTTACTGCTGCTATTGGTTCAGCCCTACAGGGCTGTAGTCAACCTACCCTCAGAATGATGTACTGCTGCTATTGGTTCAGCCCTACAGGGCTGTAGTCAACCTACCCTCAGAATGATGTACTGCTGCTATTGGTTCAGCCCTACAGGGCTGTAGTCAACCTACCCTCAGAATGATGTACTGCTGTTATTGGTTCAGCCCTACAGGGCTGTAGTCAACCTACCCTCAGAATGATGTACTGCTGCTATTGGTTCAGCCCTACAGGGCTGTAGTCAACCTACCCTCAGAATGATGTACTGCTGCTATTGGTTCAGCCCTACAGGGCTGTAGTCAACCTACCCTCAGAATGATGTACTGCTGCTATTGGTTCAGTCCTACAGGGCTGTAGTCAACCTGCCCTCAGAATGATGTACTGCTGCTATTGGTTCAGCCCTACAGGGCTGTAGTCAACCTACCCTCAGAATGATGTACTGCTGCTATTGGTTCAGCCCTACAGGGCTGTAGTCAACCTACCCTCAGAATGATGTACTGCTGCTATTGGTTCAGCCCTACAGGGCTGTAGTTAACCTACCCTCAGAATGATGTACTGCTGCTATTGGTTCAGCCCTACAGGGCTGTAGTCAACCTACCCTCAGAATGATGTACTGCTGCTATTGGTTCAGCCCTACAGGGCTGTAGTCAACTTACCCTCAGAATGATGTACTGCTGCTATTGGTTCAGCCCTACAGGGCTGTAGTCAACCTACCCTCAGAATGATGTACTGCTGCTATTGGTTCAGCCCTACAGGGCTGTAGTTAACCTACCCTCAGAATGATGTACTGCTGCTATTGGTTCAGCCCTACTAGGCTGTAGTCAACCTTCTATCCTGCTGCCTGATGCACTGCTGCTATTGGTTCAGCCCTACAGGGCTGTAGTCAACCTACCCTCAGAATGATGTACTGCTGCTATTGGTTCAGCCCTACAGGGCTGTAGTTAACCTACCCTCAGAATGATGTACTGCTGCTATTGGTTCAGCCCTACAGGGCTGTAGTCAACCTACCCTCAGAATGATGTACTGCTGCTATTGGTTCAGCCCTACAGGGCTGTAGTCAACCTACCCTCAGAATGATGTACTGCTGCTATTGGTTCAGCCCTACAGGGCTGTAGTCAACCTACCCTCAGAATGATTTACTGCTGCTATTGGTTCCAGCTCCTACAGGGCTGTAGTCAACCTACCCTCAGAATGATGTACTGCTGCTATTGGTTCAGCCCTACAGGGCTGTAGTCAACCTACCCTCAGAATGATGTACTGCTGCTATTGGTTCCAGCCCTACAGGGCTGTAGTCAACCTACCCTCAGAATGATGTACTGCTGCTATTGGTTCAGCCCTACAGGGCTGTAGTCAACCTACCCTCAGAATGATGTACTGCTGCTATTGGTTCAGCCCTACAGGGCTGTAGTCAACCTACCCTCAGAATGATGTACTGCTGCTATTGGTTCAGCCCTACAGGGCTGTAGTCAACCTACCCTCAGAATGATGTACTGCTGCTATTGGTTCAGTCCTACAGGGCTGTAGTCAACCTGCCCTCAGAATGATGTACTGCTGCTATTGGTTCAGCCCTACAGGGCTGTAGTCAACCTACCCTCAGAATGATGTACTGCTGCTATTGGTTCAGCCCTACAGGGCTGTAGTCAACCTACCCTCAGAATGATGTACTGCTGCTATTGGTTCCAGCCCTACAGGGCTGTAGTTAACCTACCCTCAGAATGATGTACTGCTGCTATTGGTTCAGCCCTACAGGGCTGTAGTCAACCTACCCTCAGAATGATGTACTGCTGCTTATTGGTTCAGCCCTACAGGGCTGTAGTCAACCTACCCTCAGAATGATGTACTGCTGTTATTGGTTCAGCCCTACAGGGCTGTAGTCAACCTACCCTCAGAATGATGTACTGCTGCTATTGGTTCAGCCCTACAGGGCTGTAGTTAACCTACCCTCAGAATGATGTACTGCTGCTATTGGTTCAGCCCTACAGGGCTGTAGTCAACCTACCCTCAGAATGATGTACTGCTGCTATTGGTTCAGCCCTACAGGGCTGTAGTCAACCTACCCTCAGAATGATGTACTGCTGCTATTGGTTCAGCCCTACAGGGCTGTAGTCAACCTGCCCTCAGAATGATGTACTTGATTCATTTTGAAACACGGCATTTGGAAATCACAAAACAGTTTATTGTTTTAAAATGCTCCAAGTCATTCCCGGTTGTTCCCTGCCTGCGTTCTCTACCTAGTGGCGACTTCCTGGTACACCAGATGTTTATAGAAGGAGACAACCACAGATAATACTATTATATACATATTGACTACACTACACTTCTGTTCTGAGTGGATAAAGGAACTGCTGTTAAAGATGCATTAGAGAGGGTGTTATATATTATAGAGGGTGTTATGTATTATAGAGGGTGTTATGTATTATAGAGGGTGTTATGCATTAGAGAGGGTGTTATGTATTATAGAGGGTGTTATGTATTATAGAGGGTGTTATATATTATAGAGGGTGTTATATATTATAGAGGGTGTTATGTATTATAGAGGGTGTTATGTATTATAGAGGGTGCTATGTATTATAGAGGGTGTTATGTATTATAGAGGGTGTTATGTATTATAGAGGGTGTTATGTATTATAGAGGGTGTTATGTATTATAGAGGGTGTTATATATTATAGAGGGTGTTATGTATTATAGAGGGTGTTATGTATTATAGAGGGTGTTATGTATTATAGAGGGTGTTATATATTATAGAGGGTGTTATGTATTATAGAGGGTGTTATGTATTATAGAGGGTGTTATATATTATAGAGGGTGTTATGTATTATAGAGGGTGTTATATGTTATAGAGGGTGTTATGTATTATAGAGGGTGTTATGTATTATAGAGGGTGTTATATATTATAGAGGGTGTTATATATTATAGAGGGTGTTATGTATTATAGAGGGTGTTATGTATTATAGAGGGTGTTATATATTATAGAGGGTGTTATGTATTATAGAGGGTGTTATGTATTATAGAGGGTGTTATATATTATAGAGGGTGTTATATATTATAGAGGGTGTTATGTATTATAGAGGGTGTTATGTATTATAGAGGGTGTTAGGACCATAGTAGATAGAGAGGGTTAGTGTCCTAGCCTTATGCATTTCTCAGGGTGTTAGGGTCATAGTTACGACTATAGTCATGGCAGGCTGGGTTAAAGGTGATTGATCCAGTGCAGTCATGCATATAGGCGAGCCAAGTGATGCCCAGGCACGAGACAACCTCCCCCCCTCTCACACAGAGGACAGACAGTGTAGCCCCACTGGGAATCTGCTGCCTGGCCATCTGGTTGGAGTTGTAATACTGGGAATCTGCTGCCTGGCCATCTGGTTGGAGTTGTAATACTGGGAATCTGCTGCCTGGGCATCTGGTTGAAGTTGTAATACTGGGAATCTGCTGCCTGGCCATCTGGTTGGAGTTGTAATACTGCGAATTTGCTGCCTGGCCATCTGGTTGGAGTTGTAATACTGGGAATCTGCCTGCCTGGCCATCTGGTTGAAGTTGTAATACTGGGAATCTGCTGCCTGGCCATCTGGTTGAAGTTGTAATACTGGGAATTTGCCTGCCTGGCCATCTGGTTGGAGTTGTAATACTGGGAATCTGCTGCCTGGCCATCTGGTTGAAGTTGTAATACTGGGAATCTGCTGCCTGGCCATCTGGTTGGAGTTGTAATACTGGGAATCTGCTGCCTGGCCATCTGGTTGAAGTTGTAATACTGGGAATCTGCTGCCTGGCCATCTGGTTGGAGTTGTAATACTGGGAATCTGCTGCCTGGCCATCTGGTTGAAGTTGTAATACTGGGAATCTGCTGCCTGGCCATCTGGTTGAAGTTGTAATACGGGGAATCTGCCTGCCTGGCCATCTGGTTGGAGTTGTAATACTGGGAATCTGCCTGCCTGGCCATCTGGTTGAAGTTGTAATACTGGGAATCTGCTGCCTGGGCATCTGGTTGAAGTTGTAATACTGGGAATCTGCCTGCCTGGCCATCTGGTTGGAGTTGTAATACTGGGAATCTGCCTGCCTGGCCATCTGGTTGAAGTTGTAATACTGGGAATCTGCTGCCTGGGCATCTGGTTGAAGTTGTAATACTGGGAATCTGCCTGCCTGGCCATCTGGTTGGAGTTGTAATACTGGGAATCTGCTGCCTGACCATCTGGTTGGAGTTGTAATACTGGGAATCTGCTGCCTGGCCATCTGGTTGGAGTTGTAATACTGGGAATCTGCTGCCTGGGCATCTGGTTGAAGTTGTAATACTGGGAATCTGCCTGCCTGGCCATCTGGTTGGAGTTGTAATACTGGGAATCTGCTGCCTGGCCATCTGGTTGAAGTTGTAATACTGGGAATCTGCTGCCTGGCCATCTGGTTGAAGTTGTAATACTGGGAATCTGCTGCCTGGCCATCTGGTTGGAGTTGTAATACTGGGAATCTGCTGCCTGGCCATCTGGTTGAAGTTGTAATACTGGGAATCTGCTGCCTGAGCATCTGGTTGGAGTTGTAATACTGGGAATCTGCCTGCCCGGGGATCTGGTTGGAGTTGTAATACTGGGAATCTGCTGCCTGGACATCTGGTTGGAGTTGTAATACTGGGAATCTGCCTGCCTGGCCATCTGGTTGGAGTTGTAATACTGGGAATCTGCTGCCTGGACATCTGGTTGGATTTGTAATACTGGGAATCTGCCTGCCTGGCCATCTGGTTGAAGTTGTAATACTGGGAATCTGCCTGCCTGGCCATCTGGTTGGAGTTGTAATACTGGGAATCTGCCTGCCTGGTCATCTGGTTGGAGTTGTAATACTGGGAATCTGCCTGCCTGGCCATCTGGTTGGAGTTGTAATACTGGGAATCTGCCGCCTGGCCATCTTGTTGGAGTTGTAATACTGGGAATCTGCCTGCCTGGCCATCTTGTTGGAGTTGTAATACTGGGAATCTGCTGCCTGGCCATCTGGTTGAAGTTGTAATACTGGGAATCTGCTGCCTGGCCATCTGGTTGGAGTTGTAATACTGGGAATCTGCTGCCTGGCCATCTGGTTGAAGTTGTAATACTGGGAATCTGCTGCCTGGCCATCTGGTTGGAGTTGTAATACTGGGAATCTGCTGCCTGGCCATCTGGTTGAAGTTGTAATACGGGGAATCTGCCTGCCTGGCCATCTGGTTGGAGTTGTAATACTGGGAATCTGCCTGCCTGGCCATCTGGTTGAAGTTGTAATACTGGGAATCTGCTGCCTGGGCATCTGGTTGAAGTTGTAATACTGGGAATCTGCCTACCTGGCCATCTGGTTGGAGTTGTAATACTGGGAATCTGCCTGCCTGGCCATCTGGTTGAAGTTGTAATACTGGGAATCTGCTGCCTGGGCATCTGGTTGAAGTTGTAATACTGGGAATCTGCCTGCCTGGCCATCTGGTTGGAGTTGTAATACTGGGAATCTGCTGCCTGACCATCTGGTTGGAGTTGTAATACTGGGAATCTGCTGCCTGGCCATCTGGTTGGAGTTGTAATACTGGGAATCTGCTGCCTGGGCATCTGGTTGAAGTTGTAATACTGGGAATCTGCCTGCCTGGCCATCTGGTTGGAGTTGTAATACTGGGAATCTGCTGCCTGGCCATCTGGTTGAAGTTGTAATACTGGGAATCTGCTGCCTGGCCATCTGGTTGAAGTTGTAATACTGGGAATCTGCTGCCTGGCCATCTGGTTGGAGTTGTAATACTGGGAATCTGCTGCCTGGCCATCTGGTTGAAGTTGTAATACTGGGAATCTGCTGCCTGGCCATCTGGTTGAAGTTGTAATACTGGGAATCTGCTGCCTGGCCATCTGGTTGAAGTTGTAATACTGGGAATCTGCTGCCTGGCCATCTGGTTGAAGTTGTAATACTGGGAATCTGCTGCCTGGCCATCTGGTTGAAGTTGTAATACTGGGAATCTGCTGCCTGGGCATCTGGTTGGAGTTGTAATACTGGGAATCTGCTGCCTGGGCATCTGGTTGGAGTTGTAATACTGGGAATCTGCTGCCTGGCCATCTGGTTGGAGTTGTAATACTGCGAATCTGCTGCCTGGCCATCTGGTTGGAGTTGTAATACTGGGAATCTGCTGCCTGGGCATCTGGTTGGAGTTGTAATACTGGGAATCTGCCTGCCTGGCCATCTAGTTGGAGTTGTAATACTGGGAATCTGCTGCCTGGCCATCTGGTTGAAGTTGTAATACTGGGAATCTGCCTGCCTGGCCATCTAGTTGGAGTTGTAATACTGGGAATCTGCTGCCTGGCCATCTGGTTGAAGTTGTAATACTGGGAATCTGCTGCCTGGCCATCTGGTTGAAGTTGTAATACTGGGAATCTGCTGCCTGGCCATCTGGTTGGAGTTGTAATACTGGGAATCTGCTGCCTGGCCATCTGGTTGAAGTTGTAATACTGGGAATCTGCTGCCTGAGCATCTGGTTGGAGTTGTAATACTGGGAATCTGCTGCCTGGGCATCTGGTTGGAGTTGTAATACTGGGAATCTGCTGCCTGGGCATCTGGTTGGAGTTGTAATACTGGGAATCTGCCTGCCTGGCCATCTGGTTGAAGTTGTAATACTGGGAATCTGCCTGCCTGGCCATCTGGTTGGAGTTGTAATACTGGGAATCTGCCTGCCTGGCCATCTGGTTGGAGTTGTAATACTGGGAATCTGCCTGCCTGGCCATCTGGTTGGAGTTGTAATACTGGGAATCTGCCGCCTGGCCATCTTGTTGGAGTTGTAATACTGGGAATCTGCCTGCCTGGCCATCTGGTTGAAGTTGTAATACTGGGAATCTGCCTGCCTGGCCATCTGGTTGGAGTTGTAATACTGGGAATCTGCCGCCTGGACATCTGGTTGGAGTTGTAATACTGGGAATCTGCTGCCTGGACATCTGGTTGGAGTTGTAATACTGGGAATCTGCCTGCCTGGACATCTGGTTGGAGTTGTAATACTGGGAATCTGCCTGCCTGGCCATCTGGTTGGAGTTGTAATACTGGGAATCTGCTGCCTGGCCATCTGGTTGAAGTTGTAATACTGGGAATCTGCTGCCTGGGCATCTGGTTGAAGTTGTAATACTGGGAATCTGCTGCCTGGCCATCTGGTTGAAGTTGTAATACTGGGAATCTGCTGCCTGGCCATCTGGTTGAAGTTGTAATACTGGGAATCTGCTGCCTGGCCATCTGGTTGAAGTTGTAATACTGGGAATCTGCTGCCTGGCCATCTGGTTGAAGTTGTAATACTGGGAATCTGCTGCCTGGCCATCTGGTTGAAGTTGTAATACTGGGAATCTGCTGCCTGGGCATCTGGTTGGAGTTGTAATACTGGGAATCTGCTGCCTGGGCATCTGGTTGGAGTTGTAATACTGGGAATCTGCTGCCTGGCCATCTGGTTGGAGTTGTAATACTGCGAATCTGCTGCCTGGCCATCTGGTTGGAGTTGTAATACTGGGAATCTGCTGCCTGGGCATCTGGTTGGAGTTGTAATACTGGGAATCTGCCTGCCTGGCCATCTAGTTGGAGTTGTAATACTGGGAATCTGCTGCCTGGCCATCTGGTTGAAGTTGTAATACTGGGAATCTGCCTGCCTGGCCATCTAGTTGGAGTTGTAATACTGGGAATCTGCTGCCTGGCCATCTGGTTGAAGTTGTAATACTGGGAATCTGCTGCCTGGCCATCTGGTTGAAGTTGTAATACTGGGAATCTGCTGCCTGGCCATCTGGTTGGAGTTGTAATACTGGGAATCTGCTGCCTGGTCATCTGGTTGAAGTTGTAATACTGGGAATCTGCTGCCTGAGCATCTGGTTGGAGTTGTAATACTGGGAATCTGCTGCCTGGGCATCTGGTTGGAGTTGTAATACTGGGAATCTGCTGCCTGGGCATCTGGTTGGAGTTGTAATACTGGGAATCTGCCTGCCTGGCCATCTGGTTGAAGTTGTAATACTGGGAATCTGCCTGCCTGGCCATCTGGTTGGAGTTGTAATACTGGGAATCTGCCTGCCTGGCCATCTGGTTGGAGTTGTAATACTGGGAATCTGCCTGCCTGGCCATCTGGTTGGAGTTGTAATACTGGGAATCTGCTGCCTGGCCATCTTGTTGGAGTTGTAATACTGGGAATCTGCCTGCCTGGCCATCTGGTTGAAGTTGTAATACTGGGAATCTGCCTGCCTGGCCATCTGGTTGGAGTTGTAATACTGGGAATCTGCTGCCTGGACATCTGGTTGGAGTTGTAATACTGGGAATCTGCTGCCTGGACATCTGGTTGGAGTTGTAATACTGGGAATCTGCCTGCCTGGACATCTGGTTGGAGTTGTAATACTGGGAATCTGCCTGCCTGGCCATCTGGTTGGAGTTGTAATACTGGGAATCTGCCTGCCTGGCCATCTGGTTGGAGTTGTAATACTGGGAATCTGCTGCCTGGACCTCCTGTTGGAGTTGTAATACTGGGAATCTGCTGCCTGGACATCTGGTTGGAGTTGTAATACTGGGAATCTGCTGCCTGGCCATCTGGTTGGAGTTGTAATACTGGGATTCTGCTGCCTGGACATCTGGTTGGAGTTGTAATACTGGGAATCTGCTGCCTGGCCATCTGGTTGGAGTTGTAATACTGGGAATCTGCTGCCTTGCCATCTGGTTGGAGTTGTAATACTGGGAATCTGCCTGCCTGGACATCTGGTTGTAGTTGTAATACTGGGAATCTGCCTGCCTGGCCATCTATTTCCAAGAGACCATCCCCTTAATAGAACTCGCCCAGAATGTGGTTACCGTGTTCTCAGAATTTAAGAGATTAATGTTCAAGACACATTTAATGGGAACACTGCAGGAACATTTCTGTGTATCAGTTGTCAGGACGTTGCCTGATGGTCCCAAATTAACATTCTTCACGGGAACGGGAACATTCCTATGAAAATGTTAGTTAATGACCTAATGACACTCTTAAAGGGAACATTCTCTAAAGTTGTGAGAACGTTTGTTGTTAGCTGGGGAGGTAGACAGAGACGCTACAGACTAGTGTGGTGGAGAGGTGGACACAGAGAGAGACTCTACAGACTAGTGTGGTGGAGAGGTGGACACAGAGAGAGACTCTACAGACTAGTGTGCTGGAGAGGTGGACACAGAGAGAGACTCTACAGACTAGTGTGCTGGAGAGGTGGACACAGAGAGAGACTCTACAGACTAGTGTGGTGGAGAGGTGGACACAGAGAGAGACTCTACAGACTAGTGTGGTGGAGAGGTGGACACAGAGAGAGACTCTACAGACTAGTGTGCTGGAGAGGTGGACACAGAGAGAGACTCTACAGACTAGTGTGGTGGAGAGGTGGACACAGAGAGAGACTCTACAGACTAGTGTGGTGGAGAGGTAGACACAGAGAGAGACTCTACAGACTAGTGTGGTGGAGAGGTAGACACAGAGAGAGACTCTACAGACTAGTGTGCTGGAGAGGTGGACACAGAGAGAGACTCTACAGACTAGTGTGGTGGAGAGGTGGACACAGAGAGAGACTCTACAGACTAGTGTGGTGGAGAGGTAGACACAGAGAGAGACTCTGCAGACTAGTGTGGTGGAGAGGTGGACACAGAGAGAGACTCTACAGACTAGTGTGCTGGAGAGGTGGACACAGAGAGAGACTCTACAGACTAGTGTGGTGGAGAGGTGGACACAGAGAGAGACTCTACAGACTAGTGTGCTGGAGAGGTGGACACAGAGAGAGACTCTACAGACTAGTGTGGTGGTATTCTCTGTCTTGGCTTAATCATCAGACCGTCTGACAAACAGTCCAGGGCTGTTGGGTCTGGGGATATAATTGAGCCAGCCTTCGAACATTCTGTGGCTGGCATGTGTTCAGCCCAGCAGGTGGTTTGGCCTAATGTGCCAAAAAGCCTAGCCACTCAGGTGGCAACCACGTTCTGGTAGGTTCTGTTTGATATTTAAGGGGAATGGTTCTCTTCGAAACAGCCCTTGCATGTCACTGGAACTTTTCTACGAAAACGTTAGGTAATGGCCTAATGAGACTTCTTTTAATGTTACATTCTATAAAGTGGTGGGAACATTTGTTAGCTTGGATTGAAGTGTCTATCAGGCCCCCTTGTAACAGAGACCTTTGTGTCTGTTGCCTAATCTCTGTGGCTGCCTGCTGGGTCAGTCAGGGACAGACAGACCCTACCCTCTGTATTCTCCCAGCCCATGGGATCGCAGCACTCAGATTCCTCTTCCGTGCACCCTAGCGTGCCTCATTGTTAGCGGCTCAGCTCAGATAAAGTGCAGTTGGTTTAGACCACACAAAGGATCAGCTGGTTCAACACAGTGGGTGTGTCCCATATGACCCCACCCCTTCCCCTTTTCCCTATATAGTGGACTACTGTTCGACGAGGACCCATAGGGCTAGTAGTGCACTATAAAGGGAATAGGGTGCCATTTGGGAAGGACCCAGTGTGTCGTACAGAACTCTCCTCCAGGTCCAGGCCTCCACTGAGCTGTTCCAGCTCTCCTTCCAGGAGAGAAGAGCTGGGACAGTGTTTTCACTGCACAACGGAATAACATATGACTGAAGGTAAAAAAGAAAAGAGTATTTGGAGAAGGACAGCCAAGGGGACTGGAGACAACAACAACAACAACAACACATCCCCTTTGACAATCATCCATATCTCCTCTATCTGACAGCCGTAAAATGGGAATTTAGTCTCAAATTAATACATACATATCTGACTCTATTGGTTCAGCCATGTAGGAAGCATTAATAATGATAAACGCAGAAAATAAGGTCTGTGGTAAACGAAAACTTAGGAGATGCTATACTTCAGCACAAAGACAACTGTCTTGACAACAAGAGCACTGTCTAGACAACAGGAGCACTGTCTAGACAACAGGAGCACTGTCTAGACAACAGGAGCACTGTCTAGACAACAGGAGCACTGTCTAGACAACAAGAGCACTGTCTAGACAACAGGAGCACTGTCTAGACAACAGGAGCACTGTCTAGAGAACGGGAGCACTGTCTAGACAACAGGAGCACTGTCTAGACAACAGGAGCACTGTCTAGAGAACAAGAGCACTGTCTAGACAACGGGAGCACTGTCTAGACAACGGGAGCACTGTCTAGACAACAGGAGCGACGTCTAGACAACAGGAGCACTGTCTAGACAACAGGAGCACTGTCAACAGGAGCACTGTCTAGACAACGGGAGCACTGTCTAGACAACAGGAGCACTGTCTAGACAACAGGAGCACTGTCTAGACAACAGGAGCACTGTCTAGACAACAGGAGCACTGTCTAGACAACAGGAGCACTGTCTAGACAACAGGAGCACCATTTCAACTTAAAACATCATCCAATCAACAAGGCTTTATATTCTTAGTTTAATACACCAAAAACAATTTAGTCCAATCAATTTGTTTAAATATCATGGTACTGGTTTCTGTCTGTGTGTGTGCACGTGATTGTGTGCACGTTGTTGTGTGCACGGGCAAGTAAAACCATTTTTGGGGACTCATCCTTCTTGTAGACTAGTTGAGCCCCAACGCCATCCTCCTCTATTTCATGTTGGCAAAGCTGTCCATGGCTCCAGTGGCGTGTGTTCATTCACCGGAGAAAACAGCACCCCTTTGTCTCGGGAAGTGTAGCGTGTCATGGGAACCCAGTTTGGATTTGACTTCACACCAATCACATCACAAGCCAAACGTCATTATTGACAGAAAAAAAACTTGAATTGTTGCATCTCGTTGTGTTGTTGTCCTCCAGTGGCTACCTAGCTACAATTGGCCCTTTCCTAAATTAGTCATGGATGGAGATAGGGATTTGGACTTGTGGCTTTACTTAGTTCTCCGTACTGGCCAATGATTATAACATTGTGCGCCTGGCCTGAGAGGGTTGAAGTTCAACATTTAGCTAGATGTATTAGGCTAATGCTAACTAGCTGGCCTCGCATATCGTTGCCCATGAAAGGTAGCTAATAAACAGGTATTTTAGCCAGGTAGCCTAGGACAACAAATACTAAAAGCGTGTACATTTTACGACAGAGTCATAGACAGTTTAGGCAACATGAAAGAGAGGAAGATGGCGTTTATCCACAAGTAGGGCCACTGTCTTGGACTAAGCAGAGGTGACTAGATGAGGCTGTTGTTGAAGTGGTGCTGGAATAGTGGAGGCAGCTCCTGTTGTTGAAGTGGTGCTGGAATAGTGGAGGCAGCTCCTGTTGTTGAAGTGGTGCTGGAATAGTGGAGGCAGCTCCTGTTGTTGAAGTGGTGCTGGAATAGTGGAGGCAGCTCCTGTTGTTGAAGTGGTGCTGGAATAGTGGAGGCAGCTCCTGTTGTTGAAGTGGTGCTGGAATAGTGGAGGCAGCTCCTGTTGTTGAAGTGGTGCTGGAATAGTGGAGGCAGCTCCTGTTGTTGAAGTGGTGCTGGAATAGTGGAGGCAGCTCCTGTTGTTGAAGTGGTGCTGGAATAGTGGAGGCAGCTCCTGTTGTTGAAGTGGTGCTGGAATAGTGGAGGCAGCTCCTGTTGTTGAAGTGGTGCTGGAATAGTGGAGGCAGCTCCTGTTGTTGAAGTGGTGCTGGAATAGTGGAGGCAGCTCCTGTTGTTGAAGTGGTGCTGGAATAGTGGAGGCAGCTCCTGTTGTTGAAGTGGTGCTGGAATAGTGGAGGCAGCTCCTGTTCTCTCTGAGACTTGCTGTAACTGTCCGTGGTTCTAAATCAATAGTTCATTAATAGTCCCAAAAAATGTCAAGAAACATCATGGCTAATTATGTTTTTTATTTTTTATTTATTCATCAAGGAAGGTCTAACGCTTGCTGGCATCAATCAATCAATCAAATTGTACTGCGGGAACATGTTATACTCTTTTGTTCCTGACAGCATCAGATACATGGGCTACACATACCGAGACAGAGGGGGCGCTGTTTCCCTCGCTCCGAGGATTTCTCTGGTGAGATTCAGCCAATTACAAATTTACGTAAAATTCTGAAAACACATTGAGACAAAAGACACATTATTTAAAAAATAATATATATATATATATATATATTGGTCAAATATTTGGGGAAGCCTGTCTTTCCTTGGCATCCATGAACACACCACTGGAGCAGGGTGGAAAACATTTGCATTAAAACACAATGTAACACATGAAATATATACATCATACTGTATTGGGGAGCTATTTCATAGTTTTTTCACCAGTACATTATCTTTCAATCTTTCAATCTTATAGCAACCCTATACTTGGTGTGACTGTTATGGGCAGAGCAGAACATCCAATATGAGTTTAAATATTGTGATATGCAACCTGGACTAAAACTATGCAACCTGGACTAAAACTATGCAACCTGGAATAAAACTATGCAACCTGGAATAAAACTATGCAACCTGGACTAAAACTTTAGGAGGACCAGTGCTATATATTGAAAAAAATATATCTCACATCTGTGATGTTTGTGAGCAATGTTTTTAGTCTACATTGTATCGTTGTTTGCTCTTAAGAGCATACTGGTGCACAAGTGATACGTTGAATCTTTGAGCTTGAGCGTGGGAACCATCGCATGTTCTGAAGGTTTGTATGAAAACTGTAGGCTATTACATGTCACTGGAATAGGCTAGCCTATAGGCCTAAATTTCATTTTTTTCATGGCTTCTAAACTGATTGGATCCCCCTAACCTACTGAAGGAGTGCACTACAGCGCAAAGCCCGCCACAGGATCTCCTGCCCAGACCACCCACTCCACCACTCCACAGGATCTCCTGCCCAGACCACCCACTCCACATGATCTCCTGCCCAGATCACCCACTCCACCACTCCACAGGATCTCCAGCCCAGACCACCCACTCCACATGATCTCCAGCCCAGACCACCCACTCCACATGATCTCCAGCCCAGACCACCCACTCCACATGATCTCCAGCCCAGACCACCCACTCCACAGGATCTCATGCCCAGACCACCCACTCCACAGGATCTCATGCCCAGACCACCCACTCCACATGATCTCCAGCCCAGACCACCCACTCCACAGGATCTCATGCCCAGACCACCCACTCCACAGGATCTCATGCCCAGACCACCCACTCCACATGATCTCCAGCCCAGACCACCCACTCCACCACTGCTTTGATCACCCATTCAGGTCGGAGAAATCAGACAATTTAATGGCGCACACTGCGCGCTTCGGGAATAGTTTCATCCCAGGGGCTGTCGCTATTATCAACAACTCCTCCTATGGGCAAGTGTGTGGTGGCGTGGGAGGGTAGGAAAGGTATCTGTCTGACTATTCCTATTGTTTGGTTCCTGCTCTGTTTTCTATGTTTTGTTTAGGCCTGATGTGTGACAAGTGCTAAGATTTAATCTTGTAGACAAACGTGAATCTGAATCGGAATTGTTTTCGGTTTTCCCATCATATGACCGTCGTGATTAAAATGCATTGATATAGTTTCAACGAATGAATCAAAGTTTAATGTTGGTATTATTTTTTTCCGTCGTGGCACGAGGGCAATAGCTCAATAGCACGAGGGAAAAGCTGCGTTTCAAACCTTCCCAAACCCCAAAATGGGGACTTCATTAGCGTTAGATGTGATGGGTACGACCCTCTGTATTTGCTACAGAACATTGTAAAGGAATATAGAGACTGAGAAATGAGAACAAAAAGGGGAGAGAGTTCCACTTTATATATTAGGTGAGCGAGGGTTCCACTCTTACAAGTGCCACTTATTTGTTGTGTTTTTAAAGGAAAAACATTTAGTAAAAATTACATCTTCTCCAATGACTGTTCTTTTTGACATCTCTCATGCCATAAACTACAAATACCTAGGTGTCTGGTTAGACTGTAAACTCTCCTTCCAGACTCACATCAAACATCTCCAATCTAAAATTAAATCTAGAATTGGCTTCCTATTTCGCAACAAAGCTTCCTTCACTCATGCTGCCAAACTTACCCTCGTAAAACTGACCATCCTACCGATCCTCGACTTCGGTGATGTAATTTACAAAATAGCCTCCAATACTCTACTCAACAAATTGGATGCAGTCTATCACAGTGCCATCCGTTTTGTTACCAAAGCCCCATATACCACCCACCACTGCGACCTGTACACTCTCGTAGGCTGGCCTTCACTTTACACTCGTCGCCATATCCACTGGCTCCTGGTCATTTACAAGTCCCTGCTAGGTAAAGTCCCGCCTTATCTCAGCTCGCTGGTCACCTTAGCAGCACCAACCCGTAGCACACGCTCCAGCAGGTATATCTCACTGGTCACCCCCAAAGCAAATTCCTCCTTTGGCCGACTCTCCTTCCAGTTCTCTGCTGCCAATGACTGGAACGAACTTCAAAAATCTCTGAAACTGGAGACACTTATCTCCCTCAACAGCTTTAAGCACCAGCTGTCAGAGCAGTGTACAGACCACTGTACCTGTTTATAGCCCATCTGTAAATAGCCCAACCAACTACCTCATCCCCTACCGTATTTATTTATTTATCTTGTTCCTTTGCACCCGTTTTTCTACATTGCACATTCATCTACTGCACAGTTTTCTTTTACCATTCCAGTGTTAAATTGCTATATTGTAATTACTCTGCCACCATGGCCTATTTATTGTCTTACCTTCCTTATCTTACCTCATTTGCACTCTTTGTATATAGATTTCTTTTTTTTCCTACTGTATTATTGACTATGTTTGTTTTATTCCATGTGTAACTCTGTGTTGTTGTGTGTCGAACTGCTTTGCTTTATCTTGGCCAGGTCGCAGTTGTAAATGAGAACTTGTTCTCAACTTGCCTACCTGGTTAAATAAAGGTGAAATAAAATAAAATAAATATTCACATTGCTATATTTTCTGTAGTCTGGTGGCCAGTTGCTATATGAAAAGAAAGAAGAGAGAAAAAATATTTCCATTCTTCCCATCACGGACTGGTAGAGTTGGGACACCAGGTGGGTGCTGGGACACCAGGTGGGAGCTGGGACACCAGGTGGGTGCAATAATTATGAAGTACAACAGAAAAACAGCACTACTCAGAACCTCCATACACGGACCATTGGCCGCTGTCCTCTAAGTCCCACTAGAGCAAGAATGACTAGCTGATAACACAATTCATGTTCTGTATTTACATCATGTAATGTAGTGCTCAGTAGAACCCCCCCCCAATGGTTCCGTTAGCTAACAAATGATGTTGTGTAAATCAAGTCTAGTCTGCTGTAGAAGTCGATGCAGTGAACCGGACTGGAGCGTAAATTGGACAGAGTCGGTGGTCGGTGTCCCTTCCAGCCGCCACCACCGGTTCCTCCTCTGTCGGGACGGCGTGCTCCGGTTCCTCCTCTGTCGGGACGGCGTGCTCCGGTCCGGTTCCTCCTCTGTCGGGACGGCGTGCTCCGGTCCGGTTCCTCCTCTGTCGGGACGGCGTGCTCCGGTCCGGTTCCTCCTCTGTCGGGACGGCGTGCTCCGGTTCCTCCTCTGTCGGGACGGCGTGCTCCGGTTGCTCCTCTGTCGGTTCCGAGCCGGAACGTGCGCCTCTCTGCGGTGACAGGATAGAGTAGCAGAAAGGACGGCGTCCTCCGACGGTCAAACCGGATGAATAGAAGAAAAAGGGAGAAGAAAAATAAATCGCGTTAGTTTGGTCGAGAACGAGGCGAGCAGAAAGTCTGGGGCGAAGACGAGGTTGAGTAGACTCGTTTTGAATCCTTGTCCCCTTATACCCACAGTCAGTCAGCTGCACAGTCAGACTAGAGAGGTAGACTATCCTAAAGCAGGAGAAATGTTTGACTCGACTAGATATTCTCCTTTTTTTGTTTGTTGATGTTGTTGTTACTAGCTAGGCTAGCCAACAAGCTAACGTTAGCTAGCCTGCTACACAGACGTTTTACTCCAACGTGGCGCTTTAAAATCATGTTTTATATGACCCAAGACCGGGGGATGATGATTTATTTGGGTAGCTAGGAGACTCTGCTCTTGCAATCAATCAGAAACAATCACAAACGACTCTTCTAGAAATGACTTGACCCGAGCATTGAATAAACCGTCTTGCTGTCCTTTGTTATGGTTAACTAGCTAGCAATCTAGATCCAGTGGCCATTCTGAAAAATGCCAATGAATGGATCTGCACATTACACATACTGATTTGATAATGACACACTTGCCACCCATTACATACCTGCACCTGGTCACTCTTAATAGGGGTTGTGTTGGTTTGTGTATGTAGCTAGTCAGCGGACTGTCTGCTTGGGAGATGGAAGAGCAGGAGAGAGCAATGGAAGATGATGCCGTGGACTCAAAGCCTCCACAACACACAGACCTCCACCGGTCTTATGTCACTGAAACACAACAGGTGGGACTTAAACCTAGGAGTTGGTGGGACTTAAACCTAGGAGTTGGTGGGACTTGACCCTAGGAGTTGGTGGGGACTTAAACCTAGGAGTTGGTGGGACTTAAACCTAGGAGTTGGTGGGACTTAAACCTAGGAGTTGGTGGGACTTAAACCTAGGAGTTGGTGGGACTTAAACCTAGGAGTTGGTGGGGACTTAAACCTAGGAGTTGGTGGGACTTAAACCTAGGAGTTGGTGGGACTTAAACCTAGGAGTTGGTGGGGACTTAAACCTAGGAGTTGGTGGGACTTAAACCTAGGAGTTGGTGGGGACTTAAACCCAGGAGTTGGTGGGGACTTAAACCCAGGAGTTGGTGGGACTTGACCCTAGGAGTTGGTGGGGACTTAAACCTAGGAGTTGGTGGGGACTTGACCCTAGGAGTTGGTGGGACTTGACCCTAGGAGTTGGTGGGACTTGACCCTAGGAGTTGGTGGGACTTGACCCTAGGAGTTGGTGGGGACTTAAACCTAGGAGTTGGTGGGACTTGACCCTAGGAGTTGGTGGGGACTTAAACCTAGGAGTTGGTGGGGACTTAAATCTAGGAGTTGGTGGGGACTTAAACCTAGGAGTTGGTGGGGACTTGACTCTAGGAGTTGGTGGGACTTGACCCTAGGAGTTGGTGGGGACTTAAACCTAGGAGTTGGTGGGGACTTAAACCTAGGAGTTGGTGGGGACATGACCCTAGGAGTTGGTGGGACTTGACCCTAGGAGTTGGTGGGACTTGACCCTAGGAGTTGGTGGGACTTGACCCTAGGAGTTGGTGGGACTTGACCCTAGGAGCTGGTGGGACTTGACCCTAGGAGCTGGTGGGACTTGACCCTAGGAGTTGGTGGGACTTGACCCTAGGAGTTGGTGGGACTTGACCCTATGAGTTGGTGGGACTTGGCCCTAGGAGTTGGTGGGACTTGACCCTAGGAGTTGATGGGACTTGACCCTAGGAGTTGGTGGGACTTGACCCTAGGAGTTGGTGGGACTTGGCCCTAGGAGTTGGTGGGACTTGGCCCTAGGAGTTGGTGGGACTTGACCCTAGGAGTTGGTGGGACTTGACCCTAGGAGTTGGTGGGACTTGACCCTAGGAGTTGGTGGGACTTGACCCTAGGAGTTGATGGGACTTGACCCTAGGAGTTGGTGGGACTTGACCCTAGGAGTTGGTGGGACTTGACCCTATACGTTTCAAAATGATTTGTGATGAGAAAGTGATAATAGAGTGCAGATGTCAGGAGACCAAATCAATGGAAAGTAGCATAATCACATGCATGTGAAGTATTGTATTGTGTTCCAGGAGCCCAGTGAACCTGCACCTGAAGAGAATGAGACGAAGCCACAGTCCTCAAAGCTGCTTGTTATCAACAGCCTAGCTCCTCCTCCAGACAGCTGGGAACCAGTCCGCACTGATATCAAACCCGAGGAACTGACAAAGACAGAAATGCTGATACTGTCACAGACAGAGAATCAGGCAGCGATACAGACACAGGACCAGACACAGACATTATCACAGACCGATGAGTTCGTCATACTTGATCAGAATGGACAGCCCCTACAGTGTGAACGCATGGTGGGTAGAGAGGGTTTCACAAGAGCACAGAAACAGATACAGGCAGCTGCCCAAACGGTATCCTGGTGATCCCAGATCTGTTGGTGCTGAATAGCCAACTTGTTATAGCCTGGTTGGCTAGTCAGCACAAACAGAATCTAGCAGCACCAGGCTAGACTAGTCAATTCGTTAATTCCCCATGCTTCTCATACACAGCCTATGAACTGTTGCGTTTTACGGTCTTCGTGTGCCCTAAACATATTTTCTCCCCTAGGTGCTAGTGACCAGCCAATCAGACAACGGAGAGGTGTATGTTATCCCCTCTGCTCAGCTAGGAGCAGCTCAGGTGTTACTACCTAGAGGACACCTACTGGACATCATAGGCTGTACAGGTATTATTCACCTGACACTCACGTGCTTCCACAGATGTCATCACCCTGTTTCCCTATAAAAGCGCACTGCTTTTGACCCAGAGCTGGCCTACAGATGACTTCAGGTCAGACTGATGTGTGGAGCGAACGACAGAGCAGCAGAATTAAATTCAGGACGAGTCGTCAGGCAAACAGAAGTCTGCGTTTCTGACGTTCCCTCTGGGAATATATTAGTTATTTTTATTATATCATATTTCTTGTTAGACAGTGTCAAGGAATTTTAACTGAAATTGATCACATTCCTTGTACAGTGTCGGTGCTACAGAATTGACTAGAACAACTGTCTCTATCAGAGGAGGCTGGTGGGAGGAGGGCGGCTCATAATAATGTCCGGAACGAAGCAAATGGAACGGCATCAAACACCTGGATACCAATGTGCTTGATGTATTTGATACCATTCCATGGCACCATACCCCCACCCTCCCTCCCACAATTAAGGTGCCACGAAGCCTCCTGTGCTCTCTATAGTTGGTGTATTAAGTTGAGATTGTCTGATCTGTTTAGGATCCTGTGGGGAAGAGCTTCATACCATCACATTAACGGCTGTTACTGATGACGGCAGCGGTTTGACTACAGCCGCGTCGGCTGTTACTGAAGACGGCAGCGGTTTGACTACAGCCGCGTCGGCTGTTACTGAAGACGGCAGCGGTTTGACTACAGCCGCGTCGGCTGTTACTGAAGACTGCAGCGGTTTGACTACAGCCGCGTCGGCTGTTACTGAAGACGGCAGCGGTTTGACTACAGCGTCGGCTGTTACTGAAGACGGCAGCGGTTTGACTACAGCCACGTCGGCTGTTACTGAAGACGGCAGCGGTTTGACTACAGCCACGTCGGCTGTTACTGAAGACGGCAGCGGTTTGACTACAGCCGCGTCGGCTGTTACTGAAGACTGCAGCGGTTTGACTACAGCCGCGTCGGCTGTTACTGAAGACGGCAGCGGTTTGACTACAGCCGCGTCGGCTGTTACTGAAGACTGCAGCGGTTTGACTACAGCCGCGTCGGCTGTTACTGAAGACGGCAGCGGTTTGACTACAGCCGCGTCGGCTGTTACTGAAGACGGCAGCGGTTTGACTACAGCCGCGTCGGCTGTTACTGAAGACGGCAGCGGTTTGACTACAGCCACGTCGGCTGTTACTGAAGACGGCAGCGGTTTGACTACAGCGCGTCGGCTGTTACTGAAGACGGCAGCGGTTTGACTACAGCGCGTCGGCTGTTACTGAAGACGGCAGCGGTTTGACTACAGCCGCGTCGGCTGTTACTGAAGACGGCAGCGGTTTGACTACAGCCGCGTCGGCTGTTACTGAAGACGGCAGCGGTTTGACTACAGCCGCGTCGGCTGTTACTGAAGACGGCAGCGGTTTGACTACAGCCACGTCGGCTGTAGCTAAGACCTCGGCACAGAGGTGGGCTCACATCTTCTTGATGTTACACTCAGTAACTGTTTAAAGGAATATCAGGTTAATTTGACAATAGTTGTAACAGTTACTGTATTGTTGTGTTGTATGTAGCTCTCAGGACTGTTTCACCTCTCCTCTGAAACCTCTCCCATCCAACGCCCCCGACTGGGCCCTGAGGCTTCATAATGCTGAGGTACGTATAACCAACTGGGCCCTGAGGCTTCATAACGCTGAGGTACGTATACCAACTGGGCCCTGAGGCTTCATAATGCTGAGGTACGTATACTGACTGGGCCCTGAGGCTTCATAATGCTGAGGTATGTATAACCGACTGGGCCCTGAGGCTTCATAATGCTGAGGTACGTATAACCAACTGGGCCCTGAGGCTTCATAATGCTGAGGCACGATACCAACTGGGCCCTGAGGCTTCATAATGCTGAGGTACGTATACCAACTGGGCCCTGAGGCTTCATAATGCTGAGGTACGTATAACCAACTGGGCCCTGAGGCTTCATAACGCTGAGGTACGTATACCAACTGGGCCCTGAGGCTTCATAACGCTGAGATACGTATACCGACTGGGCCCTGAGGCTTCATAATGCTGAGGTACATATAACCAACTGGGCCCTGAGGCTTCATAATGCTGAGGTACGTATACCGACTGGGCCCTGAGGCTTCATAATGCTGAGTAACGTATAACCAACTGGGCACTGAGGCTTCATAACGCTGAGGTACATATAACCAACTGGGCCCTGAGGCTTCATAACGCTGAGGTACGTATAACCAACTGGGCCCTGAGGCTTCATAACGCTGAGGTACATATACCGACTGGGCCCTGAGGCTTCATAATGCTGAGGTATGTATAACCAACTGGGCCCTGAGGCTTCATAACGCTGAGGTACATATAACCAACTGGGCCCTGAGGCTTCATAACGCTGAGGTACATATAACCAACTGGGCCCTGAGGCTTCATAACGCTGAGGTATGTATAACCGACTGGGCCCTGAGGCTTCATACACTAAACTGCTTTACACTGCTCCCAACCTAACACATTGTAGCACATCAAATCTAATTGTATTTGTCACATGCGCCGAATACCAGGTGTAGACCGTACCGTGAAATGCTTACTGACGAGGCCCCTAACCAACAATGCAGTTAAGAAAAAGAGTTAAGAAACGGGGTAGAAGCTGTTTAGAAGCCTCCTGGACCTAGACTTTGCGCCCGGTACTTCTTGCCGTGCGGTAGCAGAGAGAACAGTCTATGAGTAGGGTGGCTGGAGTTTTTGGCAATTTTAGGTCTTTCCTCTGACACCGCCTGGTATAGAGGTCCTGGATGTCAGGAAGCTTGGCCCCAGTGATGTACTGGGCCGTTCGCACAACCCTCTGTAGCGTCTTGCGGTCAGATGCCGAGCAGTTGCCAAACCAGGCGGTGATGCAACCAGTCAGGATGCTCTCGATGGTGCGGCTGTAGAACCTTTTGAGGATCTGAGGACTCATGCCAAATCTTTTCAGTCTCCTGAGGGGGAATAGGTTTTGTTGTCTGCTTCACGACTGTCGTGGTGTGCTTGGACCATGTTAGTTTGATGGTGATGTGGACGCCAAGGAACTTGAAACTCTCAACCTGCTCCACTACAGCCCCGTCGATGAGAATGGGGGCGTGCTCGGCCCTCATTCTCCTGTAGTCCACGATCATCTCCTTTGTCTTGATCACGTTGAGGGAGAAGTTGTTGTCCTGGCACCACACTACCAGGTCTCTGACGACCTCCCTATAGGCTGTCTAGTCCTTATCGGTGATCAGGCCTACTACTGTTGTGTCGTCGGCAAACTTAATGATGGTGTTGGAGTCATGCCTGGCCGTGCAGTCATGAGTGAGCAGGGAATACAGGAGGGGACTAAGCACACACCCCTGAGGGGCCCCAGTGTTGAGGATCAGCATGGCGGATGTGTTGTTACCTACTCTTACCACCTGGGGGCGGCCCGTCAGGAAGTCCAGGATCCAGTTGCAGAGGGAGGTGTTTAGTCCCAGGGTCCTTAGCTTAGTGATGAGCTTTGAGGGCACTATGATGTTGAACGCTGAGCTGTAGTCAATGAACAGCATTCTCACACAGGTGTTCGTTTTGTCCAGGTGGGAAAGGGCAGTGTGGAGTGCAGCATCCTAACGCATGTTCACACCCTAACACACGTTTACACCCTAACACACGTTTACACCCTAACACACGTTTACACCCTAACGCACGTTTACACCCTAACACACGTTTACACCCTAACACACGTTTACACCCTAACACATGTTTACACCCTAACACATCTCTCTCTCTCCCCCCCTGCTGGAGCAGACGATAGGTGACTCGTACCGTGGCTACTGTAACACAGACACAGAGCTGGAGACCATCCTCCTGCTCCACAAGCAGCAGACCAACAGTGTGTTTGGGACACGCCAGTCCCCTTCCCCTGCCAAGCCTGCCAGCCGTCTGATGTGGAAGTCACAATACGTACCGTACGATGGCGTCCCTTTCGTCAATGCAGGTATGCGGTCACGGTACTGGTTCAGTACCCTACGATGGCGTCCCTGAACATAAACATGTTTAGCATCTCCAGGCCTGCATAAAGACGAATAAATCTATTGAATATACACCATCACGATAAAGCCATGATTTATGTTATAAGAGTTATAATGGTTTCTCAGGCCATATTCAGAGTTATAATGGTTTCTCAGGCCATATTCAGAGTTATAATGGTTTCTCAGGCCATATTCAGAGTTATAATGGTTTCTCAGGCCATATTCAGAGTTATAATGGTTTCTCAGGCCATATTCAGAGTTATAATGGTTTCTCAGGCCATATTCAGAGTTATAATGGTTTCTCAGGCCATATTCAGAGTTATAATGGTTTCTCAGGCCATATTCAGAGTTATAATGGTTTCTCAGACCATATTCAGAGTTATAATGGTTTCTCAGACCATATTCAGAGTTATAATGGTTTCTCAGGCCATATTCAGAGTTATAATGGTTTATCAGGCCATATTCAGAGTTATAATGGTTTCTCAGGCCATATTCAGAGTTATAATGGTTTCTCAGGCCATATTCAGAGTTATAATGGTTTCTCAGGCCATATTCAGAGTTATAATGGTTTCTCAGGCCATATTCAGAGTTATAATGGTTTCTCAGGCCATATTCAGAGTTATAATGGTTTCTCAGGCCATATACGAATTAGGATGCCATTTCGAGGGAATAGGGTGCCAATTGGAGGGAATAGGATGCCAATTGGGACGCAAGCTTGATCTACTTTATCCTTCTGCAGTAGAGCTATAGTGATGGAATCATCTACTTTCTCCATCTGTATCCAGGCAGTAGAGCTATAGTGATGGAATCATCTACTTTCTCCATCTGTATCCAGGCAGTAGAGCTATAGTGATGGAATCATCTACTTTTTCCATCTGTATCCAGGCAGTAGAGCTATAGTGATGGAAACATCTACTTTCTCCATCTGTATCCAGGCAGTAGAGCTATAGTGATGGAATCATCTACTTTCTCCATCTGTATCCAGGCAGTAGAGCTATAGTGATGGAATCATCTACTTTCTCCATCTGTATCCAGGCAGTAGAGCTATAGTGATGGAATCATCTACTTTCTCCATCTGTATCCAGGCAGTAGAGCTATAGTGATGGAATCATCTACTTTCTCCATCTGTATCCAGGCAGTAGAGCTATAGTGATGGAATCATCTACTTTCTCCATCTGTATCCAGGCAGTAGAGCTATAGTGATGGAATGTCAGTATGGTCCAAGGAGGAAAGGCCTGCAGCCCAAGAAGACTGCAGAGCAGAACATGAGTCCGAACGTCGATTACAAAGCTACATGCCCTGCCAGGTAGACGCACATCCACACAAACCCATCCATCTATGCCGACAAAACAATATGCTACCAACCCTGTGGACATAAGAGCTGTGTTTTTTTAAAGTTAAAGTATTTTTCTGACATTGCTTCTCGTTCTTCAGGATCTATATCAAGAAGGTATGTAAGTTTCCCCAGCACCGGGTGCCTACGGACCCTAACGTAGACAAGAGGGTTGTTCGTCAGGAACAGGAGAAAGCCTTCTTCAACCTCCGGAAGACCCTGTGGGATGTGGGCGGAGTCCTGCGGTATCGATTTGATTCTGCTATTCGTACTTGATTTGATATATGTATATATTATTAAAGTTCCTTGCAGATGCCCAAGCCCATATGGGCTGATAACACACTGAATGTTGAAATAAGTAAACCTTCTGATTGATTGACGTATTGGTTGATTGACATCTGTTCCTTTTCTTTATTCTCTCCCATTAACAGGTACTACATGCAGCTTCCCACCCAGAAAGCTCACCTCTACCACGACATGGAGGCTCTTCTCCCGCCTCCTCCTCCTCCAGACCTCCTCTTCCTCCCCATGGAGGAGGAGGTGAAGCAGGAGCAGGAGGAGGAGGAGGAGGAGGAGGAGAGGGGATGTGTCTGTGATGGAGGTACGGAGGATGGTGGAACCATGCCATCTCGTCTTCACCCCAGGGTGGCAGAGAAGATCAGGGAGTTGGTGGAGCAGGGGTATCATCAGGTGTACCAGGTTCGCAAACAGCTCAGGTAAGGAGGACCTCCGTATGTATCTAACAGCTCAGGTAAGGAGGACCTCCGTATGTATCTAACAGCTCAGGTAAGGAGGACCTCCGTATGTATCTAACAGCTCAGGTAAGGAGGACCTCCGTATGTATCTAACAGCTCAGGTAAGGAGGACCTCCGTATGTATCTAACAGCTCAGGTAAGGAGGACCTCCGTATGTATCTAACAGCTCAGGTAAGGAGGACCTCCGTATGTATCTAACAGCTCAGGTAAGGAGGACCTCCGTATGTATCTAACAGCTCAGGTAAGGAGGACCTCCGTATGTATCTAACAGCTCAGGTAAGGAGGACCTCCGTATGTATCTAACAGCTCAGGTAAGGAGGACCTCCGTATGTATCTAACAGCTCAGGTAAGGAGGACCTCCGTATGTATCTAACAGCTCAGGTAAGGAGGACCTCCGTATGTATCTAACAGCTCAGGTAAGGAGGACCTCCATGTATCTAACAGCTCAGGTAAGGAGGACCTCCGTATGTATCTAACAGCTCAGGTAAGGAGGACCTCCGATGTATCTAACAGCTCAGGTAAGGAGGACCTCCGTATGTATCTAACAGCTCAGGTAAGGAGGACCTCCGTATGTATCTAACAGCTCAGGTAAGGAGGACCTCCGTATGTATCTAACAGCTCAGGTAAGGAGGACCTCCGTATGTATCTAACAGCTCAGGTAAGGAGGACCTCCGTATGTATCTAACAGCTCAGGTAAGGAGGACCTCCGTATGTATCTAACAGCTCAGGTAAGGAGGACCTCCGTATGTATCTAACAGCTCAGGTAAGGAGGACCTCCGTATGTATCTAACAGCTCAGGTAAGGAGGACCTCAGGGGCTGATTCACAGGTTGTCATGGTCCCCAGTATTACCACTGTCCCTGGTGTTAACCTCTATCACGGTCCCCAGTATTACCACTGTCCCTGGTGTTAACCTCTATCGCGGTCCCCAGTATTACCACTGTCCCTGGTGTTAACCTCTATCGCGGTCCCCAGTATTACCACTGTCCCTGGTGTTAACCTCTATCGCGGTCCCCAGTATTACCACTGTCCCTGGTGTTAACCTCTATCGCGTCCCCAGTATTACCACTGTCCCTGGTGTTAACCTCTATCGCGGTCCCCAGTATTACCACTGTCCCTGGTGTTAACCTCTATCGCGGGTCCCCAGTATTACCACTGTCCCTGGTGTTAACCTCTATCGCGGTCCCCAGTATTACCACTGTCCCTGGTGTTAACCTCTATCGCGGTCCCCAGTATTACCACTGTCCCTGGTGTTAACCTCTATCGCGGTCCCCAGTATTACCACTGTCCCTGGTGTTAACCTCTATCGCGGTCCCCAGTATTACCACTGTCCCTGGTGTTAACCTCTCATCGCGTCCCCAGTATTACCACTGTCCCTGGTGTTAACCTCTATCACGGTCCCCAGTATTACCACTGTCCCTGGTGTTAACCTCTATCGCGGTCCCCAGTATTACCACTGTCCCTGGTGTTAACCTCTATCGCGTCCCCAGTATTACCACTGTCCCTGGTGTTAACCTCTATCGCGGTCCCCAGTATTACCACTGTCCCTGGTGTTAACCTCATCGCGGTCCCCAGTATTACCACTGTCCCTGGTGTTAACCTCTCATCGCGGTCCCCAGTATTACCACTGTCCCTGGTGTTAACCTCTATCGCGGTCCCCAGTATTACCACTGTCCCTGGTGTTAACCTCATCGCGGTCCCCAGTATTACCACTGTCCCTGGTGTTAACCTCTATCGGTCCCCAGTATTACCACTGTCCCTGGTGTTAACCTCTATCGCGGTCCCCAGTATTACCACTGTCCCTGATGTTAACCTCTATCGCGGTCCCCAGTATTACCACTGTCCCTGGTGTTAACCTCTATCGCGGTCCCCAGTATTACCACTGTCCCTGGTGTTAACCTCTATCACGGTCCCCAGTATTACCACTGTCCCTGGTGTTAACTTGTCGTCCTGTCTTGTTTCCCGTCCTGCCAGGCGGTTTGTGGAGCGGGAGATGTTTAAATCAGTGGAGGTCCCAGAGAGACACAACCTCTGCTACTTCCCAACCGTCAACGACTTAAAGAACCACATCCACGAGGCCCAGAAGACCTTCCAGCAGGCTGGGGTCACCGCTGATGTGACACAGGTAACTAGGAAGACTTTCCATATCAGGCTGGGGGTCACTCTGCTTCTCATCTGTGCTCCCAGCTCTTTCAGCTAAAACGTGTTATTCTCCATGTCATCCCTGGACGTTTCTGGCTTCGCCTCAGTGGGCCGAAGTGGACCCAACGACTGAGACTGTGACTCTGACCCTCACGCCGGCCCCTGCTGAAGGTAGTAACAGTTACATGTCACCTCTAGTCACAATTGAAAGCCCCAGTTCCAGTAGTTATCCTACTAGCTCTGTGACTTTATTTCGTCCGGTCCAGGTGCCTTGCAGAGAGCGGGAGTGTTGGAGGGGACTGACACGTTATCTCCTGAGGCCGTGCAGCTCTTCGCCTCTCTTACCTCCCTGCAGCCCAAGATCTTTGCCCAGCTACAGGTGAGGACTATTTTTTATTTTTGTTTTATTTATTTTCATTTCACCTTTATTTAACCAGGTAGTTCTATATGATGTCATAATACACCTTTATTTAACCAGGTAGTTCTATATGATGTCATAATACACCTTTATTTAACCAGATAGTTCTATATGATGTCATAATACACCTTTATTTAACCAGGTAGTTCTATATGATGTCATAATACACCTTTATTTAACCAGGTAGTTCTATATGATGTCATAATACACCTTTATTTAACCAGGTAGTTCTATATGATGTCATAATACAGGGAGGCCAGTTGAGAACAAGTTCTAATTTACAACTGCGACCTGGCCCAAAATAAAGCAAAGCAGTTCAACACAAACAACAACACAGAGTTACACATGGAGTAAACAAACACTCAGTCAATAATACAGTAGAAAAGTCTATATACAGTGTGTGCAAATGAGGTAAGATAAGGAAGGTGAGGCAATAAATAGGCCATGGTGGCAAAGTAATTACAATATAGCAATTAAACACTGGAATGGTAGATGTGCAGTAGATGAATGTACAAGTAGAGATACTGGGGTGCAAAGGAACAAGATGAATAAATAAATACGGTAGCGGATGAGGTAGTTGGTTTGGCTATGTACAGTATTACTGTCTGACGTTCTGCATATGTCTTACACACTGATGAATTCCCTATCCAATTGAAATCGAATCGGACAGAATTATATTGGTCATGTGTTTTCTTAGTCAGTCAGCAAACCAACTGTCTCGTTTCATTTCCAGAGCATCCAGCTCCAACCAGGCCTGTGTTCTTTTGACGGAGGTCTGTCTCAATCGTCTACAGTCACTACAGACTTCCTGGATCTGCCCAGCCCCTCGCCTCCACAGCCCCTCCTGGTCAGCCCCACACAGTTCCTCCAGTCCAGCCCCTCTCTGGGGGAAGCTATGACCCTAGCTGACCCCTCGGTGGTTCTGGGCATGGGCCAGGTGGTCATGGTGTCATCGTTAGGGGACAGCCAGGTGGTCAGCGTGTCATCGTTAGGGGACGGCCAGGTGGTCAGCGTGTCATCTCTAGGGGACGAGAGCGTGGGGACACACCAGATACTGTTGGAGGACGGACAGACCATCCCTGTCCAGATAGTGGCTCCTGCTAATATTGGTGAGACAGTCAGGAGTTGACCTGAGGTATTGCTGCTGTGGTGTGTCTGCTGCATCCCAAATGGCACCCTATTCCCTATATAGTGCACTACTATTGATGAGAGCCCTGATCGAAAGTATTGCACTATATAGGGAACAGGATTCCATTTGGGATGCAGAGATTCTCAGGAGTAGGTAGCCATGGTGACTGGGTACACTACAGATCACAGGCTGAGAGTCTCAGGAGTAGGTAGCCATGGTGACTGGGTACACTACAGATCACAGGCTGAGAGTCTCAGGAGTAGGTAGCCATGGTGACTGGAACACTACAGATCCCAGGCTGAGAGTCTCAGGAGTAGGTAGCCATGGTGACTGGGTACACTACAGATCACAGGCTGAGAGTCTCAGGAGTAGGTAGCCATGGTGACTGGGTACACTACAGATCACAGGCTGAGAGTCTCAGGAGTAGGTAGCCATGGTGACTGGAACACTACAGATCACAGGCTGAGAGTCTCAGGAGTAGGTAGCCATGGTGACTGGGTACACTACAGATCCCAGGCTGAGAGTCTCAGGAGTAGGTAGCCATGGTGACTGGGTACACTACAGATCACAGGCTGAGAGTCTCAGGAGTAGGTAGCCATGGTGACTGGGTACACTACAGATCACAGGCTGAGAGTCTCAGGAGTAGGTAGCCATGGTGACTAGGTACACTACAGATCACAGGCTGAGAGTCTCAGGAGTAGGTAGCCATGGTGACTGGGTACACTACAGATCACAGGCTGAGAGTCTCAGGAGTAGGTAGCCATGGTGACTGGAACACTACAGATCACAGGCTGAGAGTCTCAGGAGTAGGTAGCCATGGTGACTGGAACACTACAGATCACAGGCTGAGAGTCTCAGGAGTAGGTAGCCATGGTGACTGGAACACTACAGATCACAGGCTGAGAGTCTCAGGAGTAGGTAGCCATGGTGACTGGGTACACTACAGATCACAGGCTGAGAGTCTCAGGAGTAGGTAGCCATGGTGACTGGGTACACTACAGATCCCAGGCTGAGAGTCTCAGGAGTAGGTAGCCATGGTGACTGGGTACACTACAGATCACAGGCTGAGAGTCTCAGGAGTAGGTAGCCATGGTGACTGGGTACACTACAGATCCCAGGCTGAGAGTCTCAGGAGTAGGTAGCCATGGTGACTGGAACACTACAGATCACAGGCTGAGAGTCTCAGGAGTAGGTAGCCATGGTGACTGGAACACTACAGATCACAGGCTGAGAGTCTCAGGAGTAGGTAGCCATGGTGACTGGAACACTACAGATCACAGGCTGAGAGTCTCAGGAGTAGGTAGCCATGGTGACTGGAACACTACAGATCACAGGCTGAGAGTCTCAGGAGTAGGTAGCCATGGTGACTGGGTACACTACAGATCACAGGCTGAGAGTCTCAGGAGTAGGTAGCCATGGTGACTGGGTACACTACAGATCACAGGCTGAGAGTCTCAGGAGTAGGTAGCCATGGTGACTGGAACACTACAGATCACAGGCTGAGAGTCTCAGGAGTAGGTAGCCATGGTGACTGGAACACTACAGATCCCAGGCTGAGAGTCTCAGGAGTAGGTAGCCATGGTGACTGGGTACACTACAGATCACAGGCTGAGAGTCTCAGGAGTAGGTAGCCATGGTGACTGGGTACACTACAGATCACAGGCTGAGAGTCTCAGGAGTAGGTAGCCATGGTGACTGGAACACTACAGATCACAGGCTGAGAGTCTCAGGAGTAGGTAGCCATGGTGACTGGGTACACTACAGATCACAGGCTGAGAGTCTCAGGAGTAGGTATTAAAAATATGCTATACTGAATTGTTTTTTCTCTTCCTGTTTGCTGTGTTCTCTTCCTCAGCTCTGAACAGTCCAGATGAGGTCAACGAGGAGGATATGAGGAAGGAGGAGGCCACTGTCAACGCTGTAGATTGACACCAGGCTCTACAGGGGTGTACCTCAGCCCTCACAGGGGTGGATCCCATTCCTCACAGGGTTGTATTACAGGGGTGTACCTCAGCCCTCACAGGGGTGGATCCCATTCCTCACAGGGTTGTATTCCAGGGCTGTACTTCAGCCCTCACAGGGGTGGATCCCATTCCTCACAGGGTTGTACTCCATCTTTACCATATACTTACTGTAAGAGCGGTTGGTTTTACCTCAGGACGGTCATGTTTATTGATCACGTTTATTGTACAATTGACTGAAAGTGCAATTTATGCACTGTTTTCTCCTTGTTATGTGTTTCGATATCATCACGAGGAACATGTTTGCAATCGCTTTAAAATCATGGAATCCAACGAATATTGTCTAATTACAGATTTAACAAAACAATGTACATCAACAAGAACCCAGGATGTAACAAGTTGCTACCATGTGTAATATATTAATTGCGTAGGCAATGTTGTGTTTTTAATAGTGTTTCTAACCCTGTCGCATAGTCTTCTGAGATGAATCATGCACTTCAATAAAGGTTTATTTTATTTGTTTAAGTTAATTCATTCCTTAATTTATACCTTAATACAATTGTTTTAAGTGGTTTACGGACTATTCTATTCATTTGCCAATAAAAGATCCATCCGTTCTAGTGGGACAAGTAAGATACAATCAGAAGGACAGTAGTCAGATTTGAATTTTATTCTCATAAAATTTAAAAAAAAAAAGGTAAAATTGGAACACTAATTTGGGTATATTCCACAAGACTGAAAATCCACCGCTTGAGGTATATGAGCAGAACCCACCAGTTACAAATTATTTACCCAGCATGGTTTGCGTGAACGTGATCGGGTCCTCACTAGTTGCAAAAGTCATACACCCTGCCAATTTTCTTCAATTTCTCTTCTTAAAATGCTATTTTTTGAAGATAACCTTAACCACATCGCTAACCTTAAACTTAAATTAAGACCAAAAAGAAACAACAAATTCATGCATGATTTAGCCAATGTTGACTTTGTGGCTGTGCTATCTAGTTGGAACTGGAGAGCCAATGTTGACTTTGTGGCTGTGCTATCTAGTTGGAACTGGAGAGCCAATGTTGACTTTGTGGCTGTGCTATCTAGTGGGAACTGGAGAGCCAATGTTGACTTTGTGGCTGTGCTATCTAGTGGGAACTGGAGAGCCAATGTTGACTTTGTGGCTGTGCTATCTAGTTGGAACTGGAGAGCCAATGTTGACTTTGTGGCTGTGCTATCTAGTTGGAACTGGAGAGCCAATGTTGACTTTGTGGCTGTGCTATCTAGTGGGAACTGGAGAGCCAATGTTGACTTTGTGGCTGTGCTATCTAGTTGGAACTGGAGAGCCAATGTTGACTTTGTGGCTGTGCTATCTAGTTGGAACTGGAGAGCCAATGTTGACTTTGTGGCTGTGCTATCTAGTTGGAACTGGAGAGCCAATGTTGACTTTGTGGCTGTGCTATCTAGTTGGAACTGGAGAGCCAATGTTGACTTTGTGGCTGTGCTATCTAGTGGGAACTGGAGAGCCAATGTTGACTTTGTGGCTGTGCTATCTAGTTGGAACTGGAGAGCCAATGTTGACTTTGTGGCTGTGCTATCTAGTTGGAACTGGAGAGCCAATGTTGACTTTGTGGCTGTGCTATCTAGTTGGAACTGGAGAGCCAATGTTGACTTTGTGGCTGTGCTATCTAGTTGGAACTGGAGAGCCAATGTTGACTTTGTGGCTGTGCTATCTAGTTGGAACTGGAGAGCCAATGTTGACTTTGTGGCTGTGCTATCTAGTGGGAACTGGAGAGCCAATGTTGACTTTGTGGCTGTGCTATCTAGTTGGAACTGGAGAGCCAATGTTGACTTTGTGGCTGTGCTATCTAGTTGGAACTGGAGAGCCAATGTTGACTTTGTGGCTGTGCTATCTAGTTGGAACTGGAGAGCCAATGTTGACTTTGTGGCTGTGCTATCTAGTTGGAACTGGAGAGCCAATGTTGACTTTGTGGCTGTGCTATCTAGTGGGAACTGGAGAGCCAATGTTGACTTTGTGGCTGTGCTATCTAGTTGGAACTGGAGAGCCAATGTTGACTTTGTGGCTGTGCTATCTAGTTGGAACTGGAGAGCCAATGTTGACTTTGTGGCTGTGCTATCTAGTTGGAACTGGAGAGCCAATGTTGACTTTGTGGCTGTGCTATCTAGTTGGAACTGGAGAGCCAATGTTGACTTTGTGGCTGTGCTATCTAGTTGGAACTGGAGAGCCAATGTTGACTTTGTGGCTGTGCTATCTAGTGGGAACTGGAGAGCCAATGTTGACTTTGTGGCTGTGCTATCTAGTTGGAACTGGAGAGCCAATGTTGACTTTGTGGCTGTGCTATCTAGTTGGAACTGGAGAGCCAATGTTGACTTTGTGGCTGTGCTATCTAGTTGGAACTGGAGAGCCAATGTTGACTTTGTGGCTGTGCTATCTAGTGGGAACTGGAGATCCGTAAGAGGCTGGTTGTATAACGGATGACGTAAGGTCGCGCAGCTGAGAATTGAGTAGAGAGCCGAATAGAGTCGGTTCAGTCTGTTGTCCTGAGAGCCGTTTTCACCAGGTCCAATTTGTTCCATCAACACTTGATTATATTCAGAGTAAGATAGCTGTATATTCACCTCAACAATTTGATTAGCTAATTAGCAAAATAAAAGACTTCTGCAAGACTATATCATCTCTAGGTCAGCTAACCGTTCACCACCGTGATCAGAAAGTTCTGCCCAATCCACGATAAATCCTTGTGCTGTATTGAAATTAATTGAATAAAGCGTTGAACTTCTTCAAATCTCCTTTCTCTGTCTTAGCTAGCCACTAATTACACTTTAGCTAGCTAGTTAGCAGAGCAGTAGATACAAAGAAATGATGTTGTATTACTTAGCCTTTAGAGGGAGGCTGGTGAGGGGAGGACGGCTCATAACAATGGCTGGAACAGAGTCAATGGAATAGCCACAAACTATGTGATTGATGTATTTGATAATATATCACTGATTCCGCTCTAGCCATTACCACAAGCCCGTCCTCCCCAATTAAGGTGTCACCAGCCTCCTGTGCTTAGTCTAGATAATTGTTTATACAGAATGTAGATTCTGGTGTCTATTTCAGAACTCATGGTATTTTTCAAGGACGAGCAAAAGAGCATTAAAAGGGGCGAAGACCACTGGAAGTCTGGCCATGTGGAGAAGACCACTGGAAGTCTGGCCATGTGGAGAAGACCACTAGGAGTCTGGCCATGTGGAGAAGACCACTAGAAGTCTGGCCATGTGGAGAAGACCACTGGAAGTCTGGCCATGTGGAGAAGACCACTGGAAGTCTGGCCATGTGGAGAAGACCACTGGAAGTCTGGCCATGTGGAGAAGACCACTGGAAGTCTGGCCATGTGGAGAAGACCACTAGAAGTCTGGCCATGTGGAGAAGACCACTGGAAGTCTGGCCATGTGGAGAACACCAAAATAGGTCTGGTCATGTGGAGAAGATCACTAGAAGTCTGGCCATGTGGAGAAGACCACTAAATGTCTGGATCGAATCCCTGAGCTGACAAGGTAGAAATCTGTCATTCTGAACAAGGCAGTTAACCCACTGTTCCTAGGCCGTCAACATAAATAAGAATTTATTCTTAACTGACTTGCCTAGTTAAATAAATAAATCCTCATGTTTTCTACACTCAGTGAATAATGCCAGAGGAGAAGCTGCATCTATCTAATAACAGACAAGTTGACCAACAAATATTAGAAACATATCTAAATCAGGAAAAAGAAATGTCTGCACCCCCCTGTTAAAAATCGTTCAGCCTTCTCCGACTGTTTATATCCCCAAAAAGTCTGTTTAGTAGGCATCATTGAGTTCAGTAATCCACCCCTTCAGCATGTGTAACAGTATAGCTTCCGTCCCTCTCCTCGCCCCTACCTGGGCTCGAACCAGGGACCCTCTGCACACATCGACCACAGCCACCCTCGAATCATCGTAACCCATCGGGCCACAAAAGCCGCGGCCCTTGCAGATCAAGGGGGAACAACTACTTCAAGGTCTCAGAGCGAGTGACGCCACCGATTGAAATGCTGTTAGCGCGCACCCTGCTAGCTAACCAGCCATTTCACACCGGCTACACATGCAGACAAAGAAGTCCCAAAGGTTACCGGTAAAGTTTGTCCAAACAAGTCAAACAACGTTTCTAATTAATCCTCGGGTACTCTAATATCTAAATAAACGATAGTTATAGTTCTCTCCGGATGAAATATTATGTTCAATAGGAAAGAGAAAGAACGAAGAGCGCGCCCCCGTTCACGCGCGCAAAGAGACTACTTTTTCCATAGAGCTCCATATGGATAAACAACTATTACTCGTTGTTTTTTCAAAAAACAAGCCTGAAACCATGTATAAAGCCTGTTGACATCTAGTGGAAGCCATAGGAACTGCAATCTGGGAGGCAGAAGTCATAGTTTCCAATAGCTTTTCATTTTAAGTGGCTGGGAGCTAAAAAAGAAAAAAAAAAGACCTGGTTGGATTTTCCTCAGGTTTTCGCCTGCCATATGAGTTCTGTTATACTCACAGATATTATTTTAACAGTTTTAGAAACTTCAGAGTGTTTCTATCCAAATCTACCAATTATATGTCGATTAAGGCAGCCCCCCCGCACCTCTCTGATTCAGAGGGGTTGGGTTAAATGCGGAAGACACATTTCGGTTGAAGGCATTTGGTTGTACAACTGACTAATAATGGTGACTTTGACTTTTTTGACTTTGACCTATAGCTTCTAGGCCTGAATAACAGGCAGTTTAATTTGGGCACGTCAGACAGCCGGAATTCAGGATACTGCCCCCTAGCCCAGAGAGGTTAAAAATCGTTCAGCCGTCTCCGACTGTAGACTACAGGGCATTTTTTTATATTAGCTGTTTAGGGTGGGGTGTAGGCCTCAGATTTTCACTTCATCACATAGACTATTGTGGTCGGTGCGGGTGAACAAACAGCTGACCTGCGCACCACTGCAAGGCGTGTCTATATGGCCTCTCCTCATCAGGACGACTGACTCAACTCCATCCGTTCATCTCTTTATTATTATGTTTTATTATTCATTGATGTATTTTTAACAACAAATCAATACAGGAAAGTACATGTGGGAACACAAGTGTATATATATATAAATAATATACAGAGGACCATTGGGCTAGGGGGTACAACACCACATCACACAAGGACCTGAAGGGACGTACATACACTTATTATTCTAACAGCTTGTTTTATCTTAAAATACAATTCATTTTTTTTTTTTTTTTTTTTGTAAGGTAAGAAAAATGTGATGTTTTGTTTTGTAAAATGTACATTTTTGCGAATATGACATTTGGCCAAAAGAATGAAATGAAATGACCTAACCCCCAATCCCAATGTAGATCGTTCCTCCTGCTTAGTGACGCTCCGGTAGAGCCGCCGGGGTCTGAGGAGACGAGAGAAACCACCGGCTGTCTACACTGCCCTAAGATCACACACACACAGAGAACAACAACAACAACAACATGTCACATACAGTAAGTAATCACTACCCTAATAGCAGGTCAACACCGTGGACGTGTTTAATTACACCGCGAAAGGAGTCGGGGAAAGTTCACGGCAACCCGGTCGTGTTAGCGGCTAACGGTAGCTACAGACACCGCTGCTAGGTTACCGAGCTAGCTCACTTTTTAACTAGGTTACTTTTAACACCACTGGACTCGTGTATTTTGTTTTGTTTGTTTTTAAAAACGTAATTTTAGCTAGTGAGTCAAGTTCGTTTTCAACTAGAGGACATGAATAGCTCTGAATGTTTGTTGTGGCTGAAGTGAAAGAGTTTCGAGAGGGAGGCTTTCCATTCTCCCTACCGGAGGAACGAGCCGCTCGGGTAGAAAGCCACGACGGGGACACTTGTCCATAAAAACTACATGTGTTAGAAAATATCCTTTTCTTTTTATCGGTAAAATGTATTACGCGAGATTTTTTTTAATGTGCAAATAATTGAGACGAACATCATATGTATATAATAAGACTTGGGAGTCACTATAGACGTGTTGTTGTTGTTGGACCGGAAAGCTCGTAGTTTTATTAGGCTAACAGATGAACTACAGGAGGATGAACTTCACAGGGTGCTGAAAGAGCACGGCGATGACTTTCATGCTCCTTTCCAAATACATATTGAGGGTCTTTTTATTTGAAAAATGTTAAATAATATCACGCTATTGTCCATAATCTCGTAATGTAGGCTATACGTGTGCCCTCGCAGCCAACAGCACGCAGAAACTTAAGCAATAAGGAACGAGAGGGTGTGGTATATGGCCAATATACCACGGCTAAGGGCTGTTCTGAGGCCTGCAACCTGCCATGATATATCAGACCTGGTAACATGGTATATCAGACCTGGTAACATGGCATATCAGACCTGGTAACATGGTATATCAGACCTGGTAACATGGTATATTCAGACCTGGTAACATGGTATATCAGACCTGGTAACATGGTATATCAGACCTGGTAACATGGTATATCAGACCTGGTAACATGATATATCAGACCTGGTAACATGGCATATCAGACCTGGTAACATGGCATATCAGACCTGGTAACATGGCATATCAGACCTGGTAACATGGCATATCAGACCTGGTAACATGGCATATCAGACCTGGTAACATGGCATATCAGACCTGGTAACATGGCATATCAGACCTGGTAACATGGCATATCAGACCTGGACACAGCCCTTAGCCGCTGTATATCGGCCATATACCACAACCGCCCGAGGTGCCTTATTGCTATTATAAACTGGTTACCAACTTAATCAAAACAAAACTTTTTTGTTGTTGTCATATCTATGGTATATGGTTAAGATAAGGCCCTAGTTTTGTTGCTCCTGGGCTACTGTTCAATCGTGTGGTCAGGTGCCACAAAGAGGGACTTAGAAAAATTGCAATTGGCTCAGAACAGGGCAGCACGGCTGGCCCCTTGGATGTACACAGAGAGCTAACATTTAATAATACGCATGTCAATCTCTCCTGGCTCAAAGTGGAGGAGAGATTGACTTCATCACTACTTGTATTTATGAGAGGTATTGACATGTTGAATGCACCGAGCTGTCTGTCTAAACTACTGGCACACAGCTCAGACACCCATGCATACCCCACAAGACATGCCACCAGAGGTCTCTTCACAGTCCCCAAGTCCAGAACAGACTATGGGAGGTGCACAGTACTACATAGAGCCAAGACTACATGGAACTCTATTCCACATCAGGTAACTGATGCCAGCAGTAAAATTAGATAGGAGAAAAAGATAAAAACACACCTTATGGAACAGCGGGGACTGTGAAGCAACACAAACATAGACACATGCATACAAACACACACAATAACATACTGACTATACACACATGTGCACATGGATTTTGTGTTATAGATATGTGGTAGTGGAGTAGAGGCCTGAGGGCACACAATTAATATATAGTGTTAAATCTGTTATGAATGTATTGTGATGTTTTTAAGATGTGCAACTGCCTTAATTGAGCTGGGTCCGGCTAAATTTAAGGCAGTAGCTAATAGAATAATAAATACTAATATGCCACGGCTGTCAGGCGTTCAGGACTCCAACCATCTAGTTTATAATTCCCTTTATAAACTGGGTGGTTCTTGTCCTGAATGATTATTGGCTGACAGCTGTGGTAAATGAGATCGTATACCACGGGTATGACAAAACATTTTATTTTTAATGTTCTAATTACGTTTGTAACCTGTTTTATAATAGCAAAAAGCAACTTGGGGGTATATGGCCAATATACCACGGCTAAGGGCTGTATCCAGGCACGTTGCGTTGTGCCTAAGAACAGCCCTTAGCCGTGGTATATTGGCCATATACCACACCCCCTCGGCCTGCACGCTCTAGAAAGGGGACTTGAGGTGTGGGAGGGCAGGGGAGGGGCTTGGGGTGTGTGTGGGAGGGCAGGGGAGGGGCTTGGGGTGTGTGTGGGAGTGCAGGGGGTGGCTTGGGTGTGTGTGGGAGGGAGGGCTTGGGGGTGTGTGGGAGGGAGGGGCTTGGGGTGTGTGTGGGAGGGAGGGGCTTGGGGTGTGTGTGGGAGGGGAGGGGCTTGGGATGTGTGTGGGAGGGCAGGGGAGGGGCTTGGGGTGTGTGTGGGAGGGCAGGGGAGGGGCTTGGGGTGTGTGTGGGAGGGGAGGGGAGGGGCTTGGTGTGTATAAATAGGAAGGTGCACAGGAGTGAATGAGACGAGACCAAAAATACTAATTAGCCAGGCAGATGTTATCTGTAATTTCCTCCTCCATAAAGCTCTTTTGCCCAGAGATAGATAATGTTATCAAACTGCCAACAACATACTGTGATGTTTCCTAATGTAGGAAAGAGGGATTTATGGCGTGGTCCATTTATAGTAAATGGAAACAAAAGCCATTGGGCGATTAACGTCTGCAGACCTAGCTAAAACAGGAACTGTTGTATTAGTGTTAAAATACAATCCCAGCTTCATGTCCTTTCTCTTGAAGGACACGAAACCTTCGAGTCAGGATGGAGGAGACCCAAAGGATGGAGAGTACATCAAACTGAAAGTGATCGGTCAGGTAAGAAGTTTGGAGTAGGAGAATTATGCTGGTGATGAGTAGCTATGTAGGTTTCCATAGCTAGGTTGGTTTATCATAGTGACTTTTTTTTTTTTTTATCCGCTTGTATCAGTCGACCCACAATTTGCAACGTTTTGCCTCTGAATCTCTGTTCATCTTTTTCCAACCTCAGGACAACAGTGAAATTCACTTCAAAGTGAAAATGACGACCCATCTGAAGAAGCTGAAGGAATCTTATAGCCAGAGACAGGTAATGGCCACGTCTCATTCACAGCGTCACTGGCCAGAAAACCTTTCATCTTAGTGAGCAACTCGTTTTTTTGGCACCCTATTCCCTATGTAGACTATTAGGGAATAGGGTGCCATTTGGGAACCAGTCAAAAGTAGTGCACTACAAAGGGAATATTTGTGGAATAATCTTCAAAATGTTATTCAATTCTTTAACTTTTTATTTTTTAATTTTTTTTAACTCTGCATTATTGGTTAAGGGCTTGTAAGTATGCATATCACTATAAGGTCTACACCTGTTGTATTCGGCGCATGTGACGAGTATCATTTAATTAGAAATGTGATGTTTTGTTGCCTCTTAAGCCAGGTGTCTCCCAACAGGTCGATCGTGAGCTACTATTGGAGATATTTTAAATGACGTTGTTACATTTTCTCATTTCTGAACAGAATGCATAGCACACCTTTTTTAAGCAGAAACACATGTCAAGGGTTTGCCTCGGCTGGAAAACCTGCACGTAATGCACGTAGGCCTCGCACCACACGCTCCACTTTTTAAGTGGAAACACATGTCAGAGGCTGCCTATGGTAACACTATATAAGCTGAACTGGAGTTCAGTCAGAGCTAGCTGTTTTCCCGGGTCAGCTCGACTTTTAATTACTCGGAATTAAAAGTCTTGAATTCTCACGTTTCTTGTATGAGTGTCATATTTTGAAGATAATTGTTTCCACGACGCTACCAGTCCATTTTATGAGCAGCTCGCCAAACAATTCTGAAAGTACATTCAATGTTCACGTTCCACCTCAAACTGTCATAAACAAATCTCACAAGTATCAGACCCATCAAGCTCCCAGCTACTATCTAATCAACGTTGACATTATCCCACCCCTGGCTTAAAAAAGCCAAACCTAACACTCTCTGCCAATTAATTTCCACCAATATTGCCCCGGTCTATGTGTTGTGCATTTGTCCATCACTCTGTGTGAAGCCAGTCGATGTCATAACCATCTTGTGGGTTGACAGAAATACTTTCCCCAAAGCCTTGTCAATTAAACGTTAACTGCAAAGTAGGTTTACCTGGCAGAAGTACAGTGCCTTCGGAAAGTATTCAGACCCCATGACTTTTTCCACATTTTGTTACGTTACAGCCTCATTCTAAAACTGATTAAAGTTTTTTTTTCTCATCAATCTACACATAATACCCCATAATGACATCACAATACCCCATAATGACATCACAATACCCCATAATGACATCACAATACCCCATAATGATGAAGCAATAACAGGTTTTTAGACAATTTTGCAAATGTATTAAAATTAAAGAACGATCACATTTACATAAGTATTCAGACCCTTAATTCAGTACTTTGTTGAAGCACCTTTGGCAGCGATTACAGCCTCGAGTCTTCTTGGGTATGATGCTACAAGCTTGGCACACCTGTATTTGGGGAGTTTCTCCCATTCTTCTCTGCAGATCCTCTCAAGCTCTGTCAGGTTGGATGGGGAGCGTCGCTGCACAGTTATTTTCAGGACTCTAGAGATGTTCGATCGGTTTCAAAACCGGGCTCTGGATGGGCCACTCAAGGACATTCAGTGACTTGTCCTGAAGCCAGTCCTGCGTTGTCTTGGCTGTGTGCTTAGGGTTGTTGTCCTGTTGGAAGGTGAACCTTCGCCCCAGTCTGAGGTCTTGAGCGCGCTGGAGCAGGTTTCCATCAAGGATCTCTCTGTACTTTGCTCCGTTCATCTTTCCCTCAATCCTGACTAGTGTCCCAGTCCCTGCTGCTGAAAAACATCCCCACAGCATGATGCTGCCACCACCATGCTTCACCGTAGGGATGGCGCCAGGTTTCCTCCAGACGTGACGCTTGGCATTCAAGCCAAAGACTGGTTTCATCAGACCAGACAATCCTGTTTCTCCTGGTCTGAGAGTCCTTTAGGTGCTTTTTGGCAAACTCCAAGTGGGCTGTCATGTGCCTTTTACTGAGGAGTGGCTTCCTTCTGGCCACTCTACCAAAAAGGCCTGATTGGTGGAGTGCTGCAGAGATGGTTGTCCTTCTGGAAGGTTCTCCCATCTCCACAGTGGAACTCAGGAGCTCTGTCAGGGTTACCATCGGGTTCTTGGTCAACTCCCTGACCAAGGCCCTTCTCCCCCGATTGCTCAGTTTTGGCCGGGCAGCCAGCTCTAGGAAGTCTTGGTGGTTCCAAACTTCTTCAATTTAAGAATGATGGAGGCCACTGTGTTCTTGGGGACCTTCAATGCTGCAGAAATGTTTTGGTACCATTCCCCAGATCTGTGCCTCGACACAATCCTGTCCCGGAGCTCTACGGACAATTCCTTCGACCTCATGGCTTGGTTTTTGCTCTGACATGCACTGTCAACTGTGTCCCTTTCCAAATCATGTCCAATCAATAGAATTCACCACAGGTGGACTCCAATCAAGTTGTAGAAACATCTCAAGGATGATCAATGGAAACGGGATGCACCTGAGCTCCATTTAGAGTCTCATAGCAAACGGTCTGAATACTTATGTAAATAAGGCATTTCTGTTTTTTGATTTTGTGTAAATTTGCAAAAACAAATGTAACCTATTTTCGCTTTGTCATTATGGGGTGTTGTGATGTCATTATGGGGTGTTGTGATGTCATTATGGGGTGTTGTGATGTCATTATGGGTATTGTGTGTAGATTGATGAGGGGAATTTTTTTTTTTTAAATCCATTTCAGAATAAGGCTGTAACGTAACACAATGTGGAAAAAGTCAAGGGGTCTGAATACTTTCCGAATGCACCGTGTCTCATTTGTATCTATGATTTGTTATTTTCCATGAAATGAGCAGCAACAGCACAGAACCATCACTAGACCGGCACACAGAACACACATTCCTCACGCGCTTAGATCCGCTACTAAAGGGACAGATGCACAATTAAAGTATAATTGAACACACAAATTCAAATTTGTTAGTTTCTTCCAGACCTGTTCAGATGTGACATGGACTCCGAGCAGTCAATGTTGCTGTGTCTCTATGAACAATTGTAATTTTGAGAGTGAAAAAACAAAACACAATCTTTAAAACCAGGAAAAATAAAACTGAACATATACATTTTTGGGGAAATTCGATTTTATATGCCTGCCTTAGTTGTTTTATGAACCATTTATTTTACCAGGTATATTGACAGAAAACAGAGGTTGGAAAAGGTTGGAGACCCCTGCTGTAGGGGAATTCAGACAGCAGGTTGGAGACCCCTGCTGTAGGGGAATTCAGACAGCAGGTTGGAGACCCCTGCTGTAGGGGAATTCAGACAGCAGGTTGGAGACCCCTGCTGTAGGGGAATTCAGACAGCAGATTGGAGACCCCTGCTGTAGGGGAATTCAGACAGCAGATTAAGGACCCCTGCTGTAGGGGAATTCAGACAGCAGATTGAGGACCCCTGCTGTAGGGGAATTCAGACAGCAGGTTGAGGACCCCTGCTGTAGGGGAATTCAGACAGCAGGTTGGAGACCCCTGCTGTAGGGGAATTCAGACAGCAGATTGAGGACCTTATTACTGATTTAATGTGTGTTATTTTATGACAGTTTTTTTTCTTTGTTTAAATGTAGTGTTTATATTGCTTATCTGTAAAAGACAACATGGTCTCAGTGTGACTGGGATCCGGTCTAAAGTAGTGCACTCTATAGGGAATAGGGAGCCATTTGGGATCCGGTCTAAAGTAGTGCACTCTATAGGGAATAGGGAGCCATTTGGGATGTGTTTTCCTTACCCAACACTGTGTTTTCACTCAGCATTCGTTTCCTCCTCTCTCTGCAGGGTGTTCATATGAGTACCTTACGGTTTCTATTTGAGGGACAAAGAATCTCAGACAACCACACTCCAAAAGAGGTAGCTATGCCTTCTGTTGTGTTCTGTCTGATCCATATCCACGTCATTTAGCCTCTTCGTGGTTGGTTTCTGTTGTGTTCTGATCCATATCCATGCAGGACCTGGTGGTTTGGGTCTCAAGCCTCCTCTGGTTTAAAGGAAAGATTCTTTCTTACTGACTTTATTGTCCCCAAGGGGAAATGTTGTCCCAGTGTCATGTACACGTTCAAACAACATGTTCCCATGGGCACAATGAAGTCAGTAAGTAAGAATCTTTCCTTTAAACCAGAGGAGGCTTGAGACCCAAACCACCAGGTCCCATTATGGGATGTTATGTTGTTCATCTCTTGAGTGATGTTCTATCGATTTCTGGGGTCGCGAAATGTGCACCATATGAGCCCAATTCGGATTATTGTCCCTCCACTAATTGGTATTTTGAGCAATCACATCAGCTCTTTCGCCCATAATTGGGCAAAAGATCAGAACTGGGCTGCCTTTGTAAACACAGCCGTTGTGCCTCCATCTAATCTCTGTCTTCCCTCTCCTCTCCATCTCTGTCCTCTCCTCTCCATCTCTGTCCTCCTCTCTCTCTCTCTCTCTCTCTCTCTCTCTGTCCTCCCTCTCTCTGTCCTCTCTCTCTCTCTCTCTCTCCATCTCTGTCCTCTCTCTCTCTCTCTCCATCTCTGTCCTCTCTCTCTCTCTCTCTCCATCTCTGTCCTCCCTCCCTCTCTCTCCTCTCCATCTCTGTCCTCTCTCTCTCTCTCTCCATCTCTGTCCTCTCCTCTCCATCTCTGTCCTCCCTCGCTCTCTCTCCTCTCCATCTCTGTCCTCCCTCTTTTGTAGCTGGGTATGGAAGACGAGGACGTCATCGAGGTCTATCAGGAACAGACTGGAGGACTTCGGAATAATTAATCTACCTGGATTTAACTATTTTTGTTGTCGATAATGTTGTATTTTATATTTGTACGGAGTGATTTTGTTTGGCTTTGTTGTTCTTCTCAGTGGTAGAGATCTCTGCCAGAGAGGAGAGACTGTCTGATATGTCCCCTGTTCTCTTATCCTCGCCTGGTCCCTGGTCTGTTTGGTGCTGCTTTGCCAATTTATACGCAGTCGTGACAAGAAGTTGGCAACAAGCAGATTGGCACTCGGGCTATATCCTGTTTGTGCTGTTTTGAAAACTCTCATGTAGGTCGTGACAATGACTGTAGGAGTTGGCGGCACAAACAAGGTCTGAATGCATTTCAGAGTAGGAGTGTTGATCGGGAATCCGTTTTGCCTTTTAGATCAGGGTTTAAAAAAAAAATGTAACTAGGCAAGTCAGTTAAGAACAAATTATTTTTTCCAACGACGGCCTTCCCCGGGGAACAGTGGGTTAACTGTCTTGTTCAGTGGGCAGAACGACAGATTTTTTTACCTTGTCAGCTCGGGGATTTGATCCAGCAACCTTTCGGTTACCGGCCCTACACTCTAACCACTAGGCTACCCTGCCTCCCCTACGCTCTAACCACTAGGCTACCCTGCCTCCCCTACGCTCTAACCACTAGGCTACCCTGCCTCCCCTACGCTCTAACCACTAGGCTACCCTGCCGCCCCTACGCTCTAACCACTAGGCTACCCTGCCGCCCCTACGCTCTAACCACTAGGCTACCCTGCCGCCCCATTGACTACATGGACAAGAGGGAGCTGATCCTAGATCAGCACTCCTACTCGGATGCTTAACGATTACGGCCACTGGAACAAGGCTACTCTGATCCAGCCACGTGGTCCATCAGAAGACTCATTCGGTTGGATAGATACACTTATCATTCTGACGTTTTCTTAACCAGACCCCTAGCTTTAATTTGGTTGATTGGCATCCGTTCCCATATATAGCTTTCGACAGTATATATTTTACTAGCTATAGATCCGTACCGTATTTTTTTTTGTGGGGGGGGGGGTTACAGGTAACTGCCAAAGTAAAGGAAACACCAACATAGTGTGTTGTTAGGGCGTTGGGCCCACCACTTAGCCAGAACAGCTTCAGTGCACCTTAGCATAGATTCTACAAGTGTCTGGAACTCGATTGGAGGGTTCAGGCACCCTTCTTCCATGAGAAATTCCATCATTTGTTTTTTGTTTTGTTGTTGTTGATAGTGGTGTAAAACGCTGTCTCAGGCACCGCTCCAGAATCTACCCTAAGTGTTCCAGTTGGGTAGAGATCTGGTGACCTGAGATGGTCGTGGCATATGGTTTTATCTGTTTTCATACTCATCAAACCATTCAGTGACCTCTCAGGCCCTGTGGATGGGGTCATTGTCATCCTATGGGGGCAGAGCAATGGTAGCCAAAATAATGGCCTGCCCAGCATTTTTTATTTTTTTACATGACCCTAAGCATGATGGGATGTTAATTGCTTAATTAACTCAGGAACCACACCTGTGTGGAAGCACCTTCTTTCAATACACGTTATATTCCTCATTTACTCAGGTGTTTTCCTTTGTTTTGGCAGTTACCTGTAGCTAGCATGCCACTGTTAATTCCTGACTTCATGTGTTATCCAGTTCAGTTGTTACTTTACAGATGGCATGTAATGCGGCTGCAATAATGTCTCATCCTCGGTTTATTCAATAACGCTTGTCCACAGTCTTCTTAAGTAACACACCAGACAATGCCTGTCTCTTTCTGTTAAGAGAACTGGTAAAATACCTTACTAAGGGCTCTATTCGATCTGCATCGTCGAAGTTCGGCTTTACATCGTGATTGAACTATAAAGACAACGTTCCCATTTTACTGGAGACTTCGGTCCCGGTAAACGCTGCACATGTTGGCTCAACCGGAGGCTTCAGTCCCGGTAGACGCTGCACATGTCGTCGGCTCAACCGGAGGCTTCAGTCCCGGTAGACGCTGCACATGTCGTCGGCTCAACCGGAGACTTCGGTCCCGGTAGACGCTGCACATGTCGTCGGCTCAACCGGAGGCTTCGGTCCCGGTAGACGCTGCACATGTCGTCGGCTCAACCGGAGGCTTCGGTCCGATGGCGCTGCACATGTCGTCGGCTCAACCGGAGACTTCGGTCCCGGTAGACGCTGCACATGTCGTCGGCTCAACCGGAGACTACCTTTACATTTCTCCAACGCTTCCGCTTTCCAGATTGAATAGGGCTCTTAATCCATAGTACATAATTCATACTCTCAACTGTATAGTACTCTGTAGTACTGATTACTGTACGTTGATCTCAACTGTATAGTACTCTGTAGTACTGATTACTGTACGTTGATTACGTTAAAGGCCCAGTGCAGTACAAAAGACGAGGTTTTCCTTTGTTTTGTATATATTTCCACACTGAGGTTAGATCAATATTGTGAAAATAATGAAAATGCCCTTTTTAGTGTAAGAGCTGATTTGAAATGGCCGCCCACCTGAAATTTCAGCCTGAATTTGTTTTGGTGGGATGGAGTTTTGGCCTAGTAAATGAAATGAGAGTTCCAAACCTCTCTGCCAATAGTTTTCAGTTTTCCCCTCCCGAACCCAGACCACTCCTAGACAGTCCTGGCAAAATTCTTGCTTGAGAAATTGCTCTTTGCTAAGAAGCTATTGTGTTTCTTTTTGACCATTTTTAATTCCAAACAATCACAGGAAGGTACTCCATTGTTACCCAGAACTGATTTGATATTGCCTTACAGCCTTACGGTCCATTTTGTAAAAAAATATATTTTGTAAATTTTAACATGGTGGTAAACATATTGACATACCTTGCACTCCCACAACACCCATCACTACTGTACTTATTCATGACAGGGTAAAGGCTGTGAGTTCCAAGCCGAAATACTGAGCAGTTTCTTTTTCTGACAAACCTTGTATAGCGAACGTTAGCATTGTGTAGCGTTAGCATTGTGTAGCGTTAGCATTGTGTAGCGTTAGCATTGTGTAGCGTTAGCATTGTGTAGCGTTAGCATTGTAGACAGAAAATCATGCATTCAAATGTTACCCTGCTTGTATATTTTGTATACATCATTTTTATATATATATATTTTATGTGAATAAGACAGTTTTATAATTGTATTATTGCACAGCATCTCATGTTATTAGTTGTCTCATTTCAGGAGGGGAAACCACGGTATGCAGTTTGGCTATGCTGTACGTGGAGGGTCAGTTTGGGTATGCTATACGTGGAGGGTCAGTTTGGGTATGCTATACGTGGAGGGTCAGTTTGGGTATGCTGTACGTGGATGGTCAGTTTGGGTATGCTGTACGTGGAGGGTCAGTTTGGGTATGCTGTACGTGGAGGGTCAGTTTGGGTATGCTGTACGTGGAGGGTCAGTTTGGGTATGCTGTACATGGAGGGTCAGTTTGGGTATGCTGTACATGGAGGGTCAGTTTGGGTATGCTGTACGTGGAGGGTCAGTTTGGGTATGCTGTACGTGGAGGGTCAGTTTGGGTATGCTGTACGTGGAGGGTCAGTTTGGGTATGCTGTACGTGGAGGGTCAGTTTGGGTATGCTGTACGTGGAGGGTCAGTTTGGGTATGCTGTGCGTGGAGGGTCAGTTTGGGTATGCTGCACGTGGAGGGTCCAGTTTGGTATGCTGTACGTGGATGGTCAGTTTGGGTATGCTGTACGTGGATGGTCAGTTTGGGTATGCTGTACGTGGAGGGTCAGTTTGGGTATGCTGTGCGTGGAGGGTCAGTTTGGGTATGCTGTGCGTGGAGGGTCAGTTTGGGTATGCTGTCGTGGAGGGTCAGTTTGGCTATGCTGTACGTGGAGGGTCAGTTTGGCTATGCTGTACGTGGAGGGTCAGTTTGGCTATGCTATACGTGGAGGGTCAGTTTGGCTATGCTGTACGTGGAGGGTCAGTTTGGGTATGCTGTACGTGGAGGGTCAGTTTGGGTATGCTGTACGTGGAGGGTCAGTTTGGGTGTCCTGTACGTGGACGATCGTATCTGAGTAGCTTTAGGTATCTGCTCTTCTCCTCTGCTGAAGCAAAGCAGAGGTCTAGCTGTACATCCCAAATGGTGCCCTATTCTCTATGTAGTGCACTACCTTTGACCCGGACTGCGTTGAGCCATAGAATCACTTTGATTAAGTCACTCTTAGAGATGTATTTTATACTTTAGTTGCCATGGAAGTGAATGCAATGAACACAGTGTGTGTATCCTCAATAGCACCTTAGTCCTTTTATAGTGTGTTACTTTTGACCAGTGAAAGAAGGCGTGGCTCTGGAAAGTTGAGAGGTTGTACAATTTTTCTTTTTATTAAAAATGTCTTTGAAGTATTTCTCTCTGACTCGTGATAATATATCATTGTAGTGGCTAAATTGTCCAATGTAATTGTCTCAATACAATTTCCATCCTGATCCTTCAGCCACAATGGACAGTAGTGAAATGTTTGTCTTGACGCAGACAAAATCCAATGTCCAGAGTTTTTGAAAAATATTACATTTATTTGTTGTTCTTTTGGTTACAAAAAAAATGTAAGGTAAACTCTTAATTAAACAAATTCTGATAATTGAAACTAAAGAAACAAACAGCATGGTTTAGTATGGTCAATAGACTGCTGTCGTTCCCTGTGGGCCTTTTAAAATGCGCAATATGGAGAAATCACTCCATTTCCCGGTTGATAAAATTCTAATGGTCTAATTTCAGTTTGTGACAAAATAAGCAAGTTAGGGTTTCTCCAAACGTGGTACTTTGGGACCCCAAGGTGTAAGTTAGGGTTTCTCCAAACGTGGTACTTTGGGACCCCAAGGTGTAAGTAGGGTTTCCCCAAACGTGGTACTTTGGGACCCCAAGGTGTAAGTAGGGTTTCTCCAAACGTGGTACTTTGGGACCCCAAGGTGTAAGTTAGGGTTTCTCCAAACGTGGTACTTTGGGACCCCAAGGTGTAAGTAGGGTTTCTCCAAGCGTGGTACTTTGGGACCCCAAGGTGTAAGTTAGGGTTTCTCCAAGCGTGGTACTTTGGGACCCCAAGGTGTAAGTTAGGGTTTCTCCAAGCGTGGTACTTTGGGACCCCAAGGTGTAAGTTAGGGTTTCTCCAAACGTGGTACTTTGGGACCCCAAGGTGTAAGTTAGGGTTTCTCCAAAGCGTGGTACTTTGGGACCCCAAGGTGTAAGTTAGGGTTTCTCCAAGCGTGGTACTTTGGGACCCCAAGGTGTAAGTTAGGGTTTCTCCAAACGTGGTACTTTGGGACCCCAAGGTGTAAGTTAGGGTTTCTCCAAACGTGGTACTTTGGGACCCCAAGGTGTAAGTTAGGGTTTCTCCAAACGTGGTACTTTGGGACCCCAAGGTGTAAGTTAGGGTTTCTCCAAATGTGGTACTTTGGGACCCCAAGGTGTAAGTTAGGGTTTCTCCAAACGTGGTACTTTGGGACCCCAAGGTGCAAGTTAGGGTTTCTCCAAACGTGGTACTTTGGGACCCCAAGGTGCAAGTTAGGGTTTCTCCAAACGTGGTACTTTGGGACCCCAAGGTGTAAGTAGGGTTTCTCCCAAGCGTGGTACTTTGGGACCCCAAGGTGTAAGTTAGGGTTTCTCCAAACGTGGTACTTTGGGACCCCAAGGTGTAAGTTAGGGTTTCTCCAAACGTGGTACTTTGGGACCCCAAGGTGTAAGTAGGGTTTCTCCAAACGTGGTACTTTGGGACCCCAAGGTGTAAGTTAGGGTTTCTCCAAACGTGGTACTTTGGGACCCCAAGGTGTAAGTAGGGTTTCTCCAAACGTGGTACTTTGGGACCCCAAGGTGTAAGTAGGGTTTCTCCAAACGTGGTACTTTGGGACCCCAAGGTGCAATTAGGGTTTCCCCAAACGTGGTACTTTGGGACCCCAAGGTGCAATTAGGGTTTCCCCAAACGTGGTACTTTGGGACCCCAAGGTGCAATTAGGGTTTCCCCAAACGTGGTACTTTGGGACCCCAAGGTGTAAGTAGGGTTTCTCCAAACGTGGTACTTTGGGACCCCAAGGTGTAAGTTAGGGTTTCTCCAAACGTGGTACTTTGGGACCCCAAGGTGTAAGTAGGGTTTCCCCAAACGTGGTACTTTGGGACCCCAAGGTGTAAGTTAGGGTTTCTCCAAACGTGGTACTTTGGGACCCCAAGGTGTAAGTTAGGGTTTCTCCAAACGTGGTACTTTGGGACCCCAAGGTGTAAGTTAGGGTTTCTCCAAACGTGGTACTTTGGGACCCCAAGGTGTAAGTTAGGGTTTCTCCAAACGTGGTACTTTGGGACCCCAAGGTGTAAGTTAGGGTTTCTCCAAACGTGGTACTTTGGGACCCCAAGGTGTAAGTAGGGTTTCCCCAAACGTGGTACTTTGGGACCCCAAGGTGTAAGTAGGGTTTCTCCAAACGTGGTACTTTGGGACCCCAAGGTGTAAGTAGGGTTTCTCCAAACGTGGTACTTTGGGACCCCAAGGTGTAAGTTAGGGTTTCTCCAAACGTGGTACTTTGGGACCCCAAGGTGTAAGTAGGGTTTCTCCAAACGTGGTACTTTGGGACCCCAAGGTGTAAGTAGGGTTTCTCCAAACGTGGTACTTTGGGACCCCAAGGTGCAATTAGGGTTTCCCCAAACGTGGTACTTTGGGACCCCAAGGTGCAATTAGGGTTTCCCCAAACGTGGTACTTTGGGACCCCAAGGTGCAATTAGGGTTTCCCCAAACGTGGTACTTTGGGACCCCAAGGTGCAATTAGGGTTTCCCCAAACGTGGTACTTTGGGACCCCAAGGTGTGCACGGTTTGGTTTTTGCCTCCAGCACTACACAGCTGATGTAAATAATCAACTAATCATCAAGCTTTGATCATTTGAATAAACTGTGTAGTGTTAGAGCAACAACAAAAAAAACATGCACCCCTTGGGATCCCGAGGACCGAGTTCCGGGAAACGCTGGTGTAGAGAATCATTGTACCATCTAAATCGCTTTGAAATATATTTTCCTTAACCCAAAACAGTATTTTCAGCTGTTTGAAGCGGGCGATCAAAACCTTAAGTAAAAGTCGCAAAAACAAAAACTTAAGAACGGGAAGCATAGAAATGGTGCACATAGAACATATCTATCGCTACTTAATATTGCTAAGTAGTAGTGCTGAGCAATTAGTGCCTTTTTGAAGTCTATTTCGGGTTTGATTATGTAAGGGATAATCAATGAGGAGCTATGCCTTCTCTGGAAAATAATGAACAACGTTGAAGGTGTGTTCCACGACTCGCTAGTGGAGCGGAACTACCTTCCAAGGAGTTGCGTTATTTCTAGATACTGCATAGAGCCGCTCCTCGTTGATTATCCCTTTTATACCATGGCTGGGTGATTCTGCAACTTCGGGCACTTTGGCCGTGCAAACTTTCAGAAATCTACACAGGTACAGTTGAAGTCGGAAGTTTACATACACCTTAGGCAAATACATTTCAACTCAGTTTTTCACAATTCCTGACATTTAATCCTAGTAAAAATTCCCTGTCTTAGGTCAGTTAGGATCACCACTTTATTTTAAGAATGTGAAATGTCAGAATAATAGTAGAGAGTGATTTATTTCAGCTTTTATTTCTTTCATCACATTCCCAGTGGGTCAGAAGTTTACATACACTCAATTAGTATTTGGTAGCATTGCCTTTAAATTGTTTTTAACTTGGGTTAAACGTTTCGGGTAGCCTTCCACAAGCTTCCCACAATAAGTCGGGTGGATTTTGTCCCATTCCTCCTGACAGAGCTGGCGTAACTGAGTCAGGATTGGATCGTTATTTTGCTGCATAACACACTTGCATGATCTATCTACCCATATGACGTAACAACAGAAGTCCATGGTTGTAATAACACTTTAAACAGGTAGTTTGTAAATGTGTATACAGTGATTTGTTTTGGGTCCACGTGGGTAAGTTACCTTACTGTACGTAAAGACAGTCACAGAGGATTTTCTTCTGAATAACTGATCAGGGCATAACACTTTCCATTCAGCTTCAGGCAACTTTGATGTAAGGCTTGATCACACCTGTAGTGACTACTGTCTATCCCGTCAAGCCCGTTGTTACTTATCCGTTGTTCACTAGATATATACATGTAACTACACCCAACACAACAGAATGCTTCCCACCACTAGATCACATGTGTAAACCAACATAACTCATTATTTACCAGGAACTTGTTTAACTACATTCATATGGCTTAGTTGATCATAGTCCAGACTCGTTATAGATGTCTTAATTGATCATAGTCCAGACTCGTTATAGATATGTCTTAATTGATCATAGTCCAGACTCGTTATAGCTGTGGCTTAATTGATCATAGTCCACACTCGTTATAGCTGTGGCTTAATTGATCATAGTCCACACTCGTTAGAGCTGTAAATACCATGCAGTTGCACCAGGGGATTTTAAACCAGACAGATTTTTTTTGCACGTCTTCTGTTTCTCCACATTTATTGATTAATTAATTTCCCATCATGAAAATGTGTCCCCATTGCCCAATCAAATACCTTCATCGATACCCCAAAACAAACACACAAAATACAGCTTTTTGCTCCAATTTGGCAACCCGACACAGCACCAGTATCCCAAAGTATTAAGCAAAAACAGCATTGGTTTTAATAATAATAATACTACAAATGTAAAGCTACTATTATATTAAGTATTTCGGCGACAGCCTGGTTGATTAAAAATATTGGGCTGTTAATACGTTTAAAAAAAAATAATAATTATATATACACTACCGTTCAAATGTTAATTAAATAGTACCCGCAAAACATCAGTCTCAACATCAACAGTGAAGAGGCGACTCCGGGATGCTGTCCTTCTAGGCAGAGTTACAATGAAAAGGCCATATCTCAGACTGGCCAATAAAAATAGAAGATTAAGATGGGCAAAAGAACACAGACACTGGACAGAGGAATCCAAAATTAAATCTAGAATCGGCTTCCTATTTCGCAACAAAGCGAAATAGCAGCACCCACCCGTAGCACGCGCTCCAGCAGGTATATTTCACTGGTCACCCCCAAAGCCAATTCCTCCTTTGGCCGCCTTCTCCTTCCAGTTCTCTGCTGCCATTGACTGGAACGAACTGCAAAAATCACTGAAGCTGGAGACCCATATCTCCCTCACTAGCTTTAAGCACCAGCTGTCAGAGCAGCTCACCAATCATCGCACCTGTACATAGCCCATCTGTTAATAGCCCAACCAACTACCTCATCCCCATACTGTTATTTATTTTTACTCCTTTGCACCCCAGTATCTCTACTTGCACATTCGTCTACTGCACATCTATCACTCCAGTGTTTAATTGCTATATTGTAATTATCTTGCCACTATGGCCTATTTATTGCCTTACCTCCCTTATCCTACCTCATTTGCACACACTGTATACAGTGGGGCAAAAAAGTATTTAGTCAGCCACCAATTGTGCAAGTTCTCCAACTTAAAAAGATGAGAGAGGCCTGTAATTTTCATCATAGGTACACTTCAACTATGACAGACCAAATGAGAAAAAGAAATCCAGAAAATCACATTATAGGATTTTTAATTTATTTATTTGCAAATTATGGTGGAAAATAAGTATTTGGTCAATAACAAAAGTTTACCTCAATACTTTGTTATATACCCTTTGTTGTCAATGACAGAGGTCAAACGTTTTCTGTAAGTCTTCACAAGGTTTTCACACACTGTTCCTGGTATTTTGGCCCATTCCTCCATGCAGATCTCCTCTAGAGCAGTGATGTTTTGGGGCTGTCGCTGGGTAACACGGACTTTCAACTCCCTCCAAAGATTTTCTATGGGGTTGAGATCTGGAGACTGGCTAGGCCACTCCAGGACCTTGAAATGCTTCTTACGAATCCACTCCTTCGTTGCCCGGGCGGTGTGTTTGGGATCATTGTCATGCTGAAAGACCCAGCCACGTTTCATCTTCAATGCCCTTGCTGATGGAAGGAGGTTTTCACTCAAAATCTCGATACATGGCCCCATTCATTCTTTCCTTTACACGGATCAGTCGTCCTGGTCCTTTTCAGAAAAACAGCCCCAAAGCATGATGTTTCCACCCCCATGCTTCACAGTAGGTATGGTGTTCTTTGGATGCAACTCAGCATTCTTTGTCCTCCAAACACGACGAGTTGAGTTTTTACCAAAAAGTTCTATTTTGGTTTCATCTGACCATATGACATTCTCCCAATCCTCATCTGGATCATCCAAATGCTCTCTAGCAAACTTCAGACGGGCCTGAACATGTACTGGCTTAAGCAGGGGGACACGTCTGGCACTGCAGGATTTCAGTCCCTGGCGGCGTAGTGTGTTACTGATGGTAGGCTTTGTTACTTTGGTCCCAGCTCTCTGCAGGTCATTCACTAGGTCCCCCCGTGTGGTTCTGGGATTTTTGCTCACCGTTCTTGTGATCATTTTGACCCCACGGGGTGAGATCTTGCGTGGAGCCCCAGATCGAGGAAGATTTTTAGTGGTCTTGTATGTCTTCCATTTCCTAATAATTGCTCCCACAGTTGATTTCTTCAAACCAAGCTGCTTACCTATTGCAGATTGTCTTCCCAACCTGGTGCAGGTCTACAATTTTGTTTCTGGTGTCCTTTGACAGCTCTTTGGTCTTGGCCATAGTGGAGTTTGGAGTGTGACTGTTTGAGGTTGTGGACAGGTGTCTTTTATACTGATAACAAGTTCAAACAGGTGCCATTAATACAGGTAACGAGTGGAGGACAGAGAAGCCTCTTAAAGAAGAAGTTACAGGTCTGTGAGAGCCAGAAATCTTGCTTGTTTGTATGTGACCAAATACTTATTTTCCACCATAATTTGCAAATCAATTCATTAAAAAATCCTACAATGTGATTTTCTGTATTTTCTTTCCTCATTTTGTCTGTCATAGTTGAAGTGTACCTATGATGAAAATTACAGGCCTCATCTTTTTAAGTGAGAGAACTTGCACAATTGGTGGCTGACTAAATACTTTTTTGCCCCACTGTATATACTTTTCCTATTGTATTATTGACTGTATGTTTGTGTATTCCATGTGTAACTGTGTTGTTTGTGTTGCACTGCTTTGCTTTATCTTGGCCAGGTCGCAGTTGTAATTGAGAACTGGTTCTCAACTGGCCTACCTGGTTAAATAAAGGTGAACTGGCCTACCTGGTTAAATAAAGGTGAACTGGCCTACCTGGTTAAATAAAGGTGAACTGGCCTACCTGGTTAAATAAAGGTGAACTGGCCTCCCTGGTTAAATAATGGTGAACTGGCCTCCCTGGTTAAATAAAGGTGAACTGGCCTACCTGGTTAAATAAAGGTGAACTGGCCTACTTGGTTAAATAAAGGTGAACTGGCCTACCTGGTTAAACAAAATAAAAAACGGTATGACAGTTTCCACTACAGGCGCTATTCAGAAAAATGGAGCCATGGATTTCTTAATCCGGCCCTGAGCCTCACTGCTTGTTACTGTAAACAGACCCTCACTGCTTGTTACTGTAAACAGACCCTCACTGCTTGTTACTGTAAACAGACCCTCACTGCTTGTTACTGTTACTGGGGCGGCAGGTAGCCTAGTGGTTAGAGCGTTGGACTTGTAACCGGAGGGCTGCAAGTTCAAATCCCCGAGCTGACAAGGTAAAAATCTGTCGTTCTGCCCCTGAACAAGGCAGTTAACCCACTGTTCCCGGGCGCGAAGGCGTGGATGTCGATTAAAAAGGCAGCCCCCGCACCTCTCTGATTCAGAGGGGTTGGGTTAAATGCGGAAGACACATTTCGGTTGAAGGCATTCGGTTGTACAACTGACTAATAATGGTGACTTTGATCAGTTCAGGAGTAAACAGACCCTCACTGCTTGTTACTGTAAACAGTGACGTCCCTCTTTTTTGGTCTATGTTCCTTTTTGATAACCGGTATTCTTCATCAGTGTTGTTTTGTTTATTTCCTCTAAACTGATTATAGGATTCATTCAGTAGTCCAACAGAACAGGCCCTGTTAAGAAGTCCACAGACAGTTGTAGTCCAACAGAACAGGCCCTGTTTAGAAGTCCACAGACAGTTGTAGTCCAACAGAACAGGCCCTGTTAAGAAGTCCACAGACAGTTGTAGTCCAACAGAACAGGCCCTGTTAAGAAGTCCACAGACAGTTGTAGTCCAACAGAACAGGCCCTGTTAAGAAGTCCACAGACAGTTGTAGTCCAACAGAACAGGCCCTGTTAAGAAGTCCACAGACAGTTGTAGTCCAACAGAACAGGCCCTGTTTAGAAGTCCACAGTTTTAGAGGAAGCGTACAAATTGCATAAAATGTTTGTTTCAGTATCTGACAGTGGGACTGAAGAATAAAATATAACTGTGATCATAACAAACCTTTTGATTTTATACCTGAGCTGTCAGTTTTTATTAATACTCTATTAGCTGGCAATTTATTACCAAGGTCAAATCTGACACGCGCCAAACTGCAGATAGGTGGCGGCATCGTATCGGGAAGAGACAAATCAATGTTGATTTAAGTCAAAAGAAAATAAGACTGGGCATTGGAAAGGCCAATCACACCACAGATTGAATCTACATAAACGTAAGTTCCCTGTGCCCATGTAGGCAGTAAGGTTGTGCTTCTAACACGACAATGGGACTGTTTCAGGTCATTTCAGGCCATGTTGGACGACAAACCTAGACTCACTTTTTTTTTAGCGGCAGGTTGCAGGGTAGCCTAGTGGTTAGAGCGTTGGACTAGTAACCGAAAGGTTGCAAGTTCAAATCCCCGAGCTGACGAGGTACAAATCCGTCGTTCTGCTCCCTGAACAAGGCAGTTTAACCCCCTGTTCCTAGGCCGTCATTGAAAATAATAATAATTTGTTCTTAACTGCCTAGTAAAATAAAAAATATTCCCACGCTAACTTCATATGTTGGGAGAATAGACGTAGCTATTTAGAATCATCACATAGACAGACCGTTATTACCGTTCCTGCAGGCTGATAGGTGTTATTATGTAGGCCATGTTAAGCCTAGCACAGAACATTTTCGACCATACTTTTAATTATTTGATACTTCTTCAATTCCTAACTTTAATTAATTTATTTTATTTTACCAGGCAAGTCAGTTAAGAACTAATTCTTATTTACAATGACGGCTTAGGAACAGGGGGGTTAACTGCCTTGTTTAGGGGCAGAACGACAGATTTGTACCAGCTCGGTTACTAGTCCAACGCTCTAACCACTAGTCTACCCTGCCGCCCCTAAATGTCCCCGTTTAGCTGCAGGGGGCACTTTGGAGTGGACAACCACCTGTCTCAATCAACCAGAGAAGATTTGATCAAATAGACAAGATGGTGACATACACATTAATTGGATAACTGCATTTTTTTCCCCCTCACGCATCATGTTCAAATCATGTACAGTATGTACTTAGTTGAGCTTCACAATCAATTTGAGATACCTTTTTTTGATGTTTGGAACATGATGCGCGAGAAACGCTGATATCCGTACCAGGACTTGGAATGGGATTTGTGTCACAAATGCTAAAACATTAGCCTGTGGAAGCAGTGCCAGGGAAATAAAACTGAAGCATGGATTGCTGTCATACCTTGTCCATAGACTGCATCCAGGGTGAGGATTTGAGTGAACTGCCCCTTTAAATCACGGCATCGACTTACAAGACGTTATTATTCTAGATACAAGCTATTCTTATAGGCTACACATTGACCACAAAAGCAAGACATTTAAAAAATTAAAATAATTTTAATCAGTAAAACTGTACAGGTAGCCTACAAATGGCACCGTTTAACTGCATTAAAAGTTTCTTTTTACAAGATATGTATACTGCAGTAGCTTGCATAATTACACAGCTACGTGCATATTCTATCCCATTTCCTAACGCAATGTCTGTCAGTCTTACTTGCGCCACAAAAAATATGCATGATTGTCACTGGTTGGCTGTGAATGTCAAACAAATTACCGCGATAAACAAAAAGGGAGTATACATTCGTACGGTCATAAAATGTTCTTTCTTCAACTGAAGCTTGCCAGTAGAGTTATATGGTGTAGTAGTAAGCTCTATAGTGTGAACAGGGTCATTCGCCGTATACAATTGTTACAGGATCACCTGTGTAATGTAAAACACTTTCTTAGAAAAGACGCTACATGATTCCGAATTTGACCTACATGCGGTAATGATACATTAGGAACGATCCGTTTCTTCATAGTCCGCTTCAGACGCTCACTGCACAATAAAGTGTCCATATGTATTTGAGCTTTTTCATAAAACCCCTGGAATCTGGGAAGCCCAATGGCTTTTTTATAGGCTCGTGAAAGGATTCTCACGGTCCGGTTCAGCGGCAGGCGGGCTGCACGAGCCACGGACCGCATATTGAACTCATCATAGGTCTTATTCCATGCTTTATATCCTGTCCTGATCCCAAATGGTACCCTACTCCCTTAATAGTACACTACTTTATGGGCCCTGGTCAAAAGTAGTGCACTAAATAGGGCGTTGGGTGCCATTTGGGACATAATCCATTATAATTATCATTCCCCTGTCATTGATGTTCATACTGTCGTTTCTCCCTGGTTGCTGGTACTCAGTCTGTCATTGATGTTCATACTGTCGTTTCTCCCTGGTTGCTGGTACTCAGTCTGTCATTGATGTTCATACTGTCGTTTCTCCCTGGTTGCTGGTACTCAGTTTCTTATAGAACCTGCGCCATGACTGCAGTGTTTTCCCTGACCATATCCAAAACCCGGAGGTGATGCCGACAATCAAAGTCATCAAATACTTGATCATGAAGACGGTGAAGTCTGGGGTCATGAGCGCAAAATTGTTTGAAGGACAAGGCACCGCAAACCTCTTACAGATCTGCGCGTGCCAAGTTCTCTCCCACTGCTCACGGAACGCCTGCTCGTAGAAGTAGCAGGCTATGACGATAGTGGCAGGAACCGTGTAGAGAACACTGAACACTCCGATCCGAACCATAAGCTTCTCCAGCTTCTCCGTCTTGGTTCCGTCGTGTTTCATGACAGTTCTGATCCGGAACAGAGAGACAAATCCCGCGAGAAGGAATGACGTCCCTATAAACAAGTAGACAAAAAGAGGTGCCAGAACGAAACCACGCAAGGAATCCACACTGTTGATGCCCACATAACACACCCCCGTGAGTAGGTCTCCATCCACCTGTCCCATGGCCAGGATGGTAATAGTTTTAACAGCGGGTACAGCCCAGGCAGCGAAGTGGAAATACGGAGAGTTGGCCTCTATGGCTTCATGTCCCCACTTCATACCGGCAGAGAGGAACCATGTGAAGGACAGAATCACCCACCATATAGAGCTGGCCATGCCGAAGAAATACAGAATCATAAAGAGAATAGTGCAGCCCTCCTTCTTAGTTCCCTGAGCTACAGTCTTATAACCAGCATCCTTGAACGTATCAATACACACCACTTTGTCCTTTAAGATGAACCCGGCGGTGTAGGCAGTGGCCACCATGAAGTAACAGCCAGAGAGGAAGACGATAGGCCTCTCCGGGTAGCAGAACCGTCTCATGTCCACTAGATAGGTCAGCACCGTGAACAGGGTGCTCACACAGCACAGAATGGACCAGATCCCGACCCAGAGCCGGCCAAACATCACCTCCTCCTCCCGAAAATACATCAACCCGTTGGGCTTGGTGGGCTCGCATGGCGCGCCGCAGTCCTTTACCCCCATGAAGTAGTAGTTCAGATAGTTGGGCACCTGCAGTTGTAGCGGGCAGGAGAACTCCTGGTGCTGGCTCGGTCGGCCCATATTGGGGGATAGAGTCATGAGCTCAGGAACGTAGGGTGTTGGGTAAGAGGTGGGGCTACCGGTGTCCGAGGTGTTTTGACCCACACAGATCTCTCCCGCTCCGTGGACCGGGAAGTTCTCACAGCGGAGCCTCTCGGGCCACTGGAAACCGAACTTATTCATCAGGGCCTCGCAGCCGTGTCTCGCCCGCTCACACAGGGACCTGCACGGCGGGATAGCCTGTTCGAGGACCGTGCAGACCGGCGCGTACATGGAACACAGGAAGAACTTCAGGTCCACGGAACACTGGACCTTGACGAGCGGGTAGAACTGGTGCACCTCCAGCCCGGCGTCCTCCTGGTTGGTGTGGCCGAGGAGGTTCGGCATGATGGTCTGGTTATAGGCGATGTCCGTACAGAGGGGTATGGAGATGGACTGGCAGAAGCCGTGTTCAGGTATAGAGATGCCCTTCTCACCGTGGTACTGGCCTGAACACAACGGGAAAAGCGCACACAAGATCACCAGCGCACAACGCGCCGTACCTGGCCAATTAGCCGATTCCGCCATAGTTAAAATAAAAAACGTTGAATAAACTCCTAAATGTAAAAAAAAAAAAATTCCTTTTCAAAAACTCGAGTTTCAAATATACCGGAAAAATTATCTCTTACATAGAAACATTTTTTTTTTATATCGAGCCTAAACTGCTTGTACAAGTCCACAAAACGGGTGCCCGTGGTCTCCGTATTCTCACGACTTCTCAGCTCGTTGTTAAAACAATCAGTTAGAAAGAGCCACTCTTTTTGCGTTTCCTTCTCGGGATCACCGGTTGAAGAAGTAAATCACTGTCTCCTTAGTTAAAACGAAGGTTCCACAGCGCGCATCTCCTCGCTTGTGTATCAGATATCATGAACAACGTTGGAATCTTCTTATCGTGCACAGCGTCACCACAGCGTTGCCTTGCTGGACACCACAGCGTTGCCTTGCTGGACACCACAGCGTTGCCTTGCTGGACACCACAGCGTTGCCTTGCTGGACACCACAGCGTTGCCTTGCTGGACACCACAGCGTTGCCTTGCTGGACACCACAGCGTTGCCTTGCTGGACACCACAGCGTTGCAGCTGCTGCACAAGATGATGTGACCGCGGATCCCCTCTAGTCACAAGCCCCACTGGAAGGGCGGGGCGCCTGAAAACCTTGGGCTCTCCCGACTAATCACAGGGGTTGTTTACCTTTGCGTCTCGTTCCTGATTGGATTGAGGGAATTACGGCAAACAGGGTGTTAAAACTCCCCCCATTCCTGAAATATTTTTGGTGCGTAAATCTCAAATCAAAATCTAATTGTATTTGTCACATGCTTCATAGAAAACAGGTGTAGACTAACAGTGAAATGCTTCTTACTTATGGGTTCATTTCCAACAATGTTAAAGATAAAACATTAAAATAAAAATAGTGGCAGAGTAGACAATAACATGGCTATATACAGGGAGTAGACAGTAACATGGCTATATACAGGGAGTAGACAATAACATGGCTATATACAGGGAGTAGACAATAACATGGCTATATACAGGGAGTAGACAATAACATGGCTAAATACAGGGAGTAGACAATACCATGGCTATATACAGGGAGTACCAGGTAATAACATGGCTATATACAGGGAGTAGACAATAACATGGCTAAATACAGGGAGTACCAGGTAATAACATGGCTATATACAGGGAGTACCAGGTAATAACATGGCTATATACAGGGAGTACCAGGTGATAGAATGGTTATATACAGGGAGTACCAGGTGATAGAATGGTTATATACAGGGAGTACCAGGTGATAGAATGGTTATATACAGGGAGTACCAGGTGACAGCATGGTTATATACAGGGATTACCAGGTGATAGCATGGTTATATACAGGGATTACCAGGTGATAGCATGGTTATATACAGGGATTACCAGGTGACAGCATCGTTATATACAGGGAGTACCAGGTGACAACATGGTTATATACAGGGAGTACCAGGTAATAACATGGTTATATACAGGGAGTACCAGGTGATAGAATGGTTATATACAGGGAGTACCAGGTGACAACATGGTTATATACAGGGAGTACCAGGTGATAGCATGGTTATATACAGGGAGTACCAGGCAGTACTGAGTCAATGTGCATAAGGTACATAATTGAGGTAGCTATGTACCGTACATATAAAGAGCATTTGGAAAGTATTCAGACCCCTTGACTGTTTGCACATTTTGTTACGTTACAGCCTTATTCTAAAATTGATTAAACCCCCTCTTCAATCTACACACAATTCCCCATAATGACATCACAATACCCCATAATGACATCACAATACCCCATAATGACATCACAATACCCCATAATGACAAAGAAAAAAACAGTTTTTTAGACATTTTTGCTAAATAAAAAACATATCACATTTACATAGGTAATCAGACCCTTTACTCAGTACTTTGTTGAAGCACCTTTGGCAGTGATTACAGCCTCGAGTCTTCTTGGGTATGATGCTACAAGCTTGGCACACCTGTATTTGGGGAGTTTCTCCCATTCTTCTCTGCAGATCCTCTTAACCTCTGTCAGGTTGGATGGGGAGTGTCGCATCACAGCTATTTTTAGGACTCTCCAGAGATGTTCGATTGGGTTCAAGTCCAGGCTCTGGCTGGGCCACTCAAGGACATTCAGAGACTTGTCCCGAAGCCACTCCTGCGTTGTCTTGGCTGTGTGCTTAGGGTTGTTGTCCTGTTGGAAGGTGAACCTTCGCCCCAGTCTGAGGTCCTGAGTGCTATGGAGCAGGTTTTCTTCAACAACGATCTCTCTGTACTTTGCTACGTTCATCTTTCCCTCGATCCTGACTAGTCTCCCAGTCCCTGCCGCGGAAAAACATCCCCACAGCATGATGCTGCCACCACCATGCTTCACCGTAAAGATGGTGCCAGGTTTCCTTCAGACGTGACGCTTGGCATTCAGGCCAAAGAGTTCAATCTTGGTTTCATCAGAACAGGGAATCTTGTTTCTCATGGTCTGAGAGTCCTTTAGGTGCCTTTTGGCAAACTCCAAGTGGGGTGTCATGTGCCTTTTTACGGAGGAGATCTTTTTTTAATAAAACCTGAGATTTTATAGTTGACATTAGCCAAAAAAGTACAAACTGAGATAACATAATTTAAAGATTCCGTGAAGTCACCTACTCTGCCAACACCACGATCAGCTGGTACAACTGGGTGCGGCTATGGATGAGGTCCTCCACCGCCTCGACACCGCCTCGAAAGGATTCACCTCCAACTAGCGGAGGGACTCCTACCACGAGTCGTCACAGCGAGTCAGCCCCCCAGCCTACCCAGCAGTCCACCCAGGTCAGCCATGTCCGACTGTATGACGGGACTCCATCCAGGCTTCCTACTCCAGTGCTCCCTCTATTTCTCCCGTCAGATGGGAGCCCCCACCACCGAGAGGTCCAAGGTAGCCACGGTCATTTCCTTGCTGACCGGGCGGGCGTTGGAGTGGGTTACGAACGTCTGTATACAGCCTCCACATTGACTCTGTACCGGTGCCCCCTGTATATAGTCTCCACATTGACTCTGTACCGGTACCCCCTGTATATAGCCTCCACATTGACTCTGTACCGGTACCCCCTGTATATAGCCTCCACATTGACTCTGTACCGGTACCCGCTGTATATAGCCTCCACATTGACTCTGTACAGTACCCACTGTATATAGCCTCCACATTGACTCTGTACCGGTACCCTGTATATAGTCTCCACATTGACTCTGTACCGGTACCCCCTGTATATAGCCTCCACATTGACTCTGTGCAGTACCCGCTGTATATAGCCTCCACATTGACTCTGTACCGGTACCCCCTGTATATAGCCTCCACATTGACTCTGTGCAGTACCCCCTGTATATAGTCTCCACATTGACTCTGTGCAGGTACCCCCTGTATATAGCCTCCACATTGACTCTGTGCAGTACCCTGTATATAGCCTCCACATTGACTCTGTGCAGTACCCCCTGTATATAGCCTCCACATTGACTCTGTGCAGTACCCCCTGTAGATAGTCTCCACATTGACTCTGTGCAGGTACCCCCTGTAGATAGTCTCCACATTGACTCTGTGCAGGTACCCCCTGTATATAGCCTCCACATTGACTCTGTACCGGTACCCCCTGTATATAGTCTCCACATTGACTCTGTGCAGGTACCCCCTGTATATAGCCTCCACATTGACTCTGTGCAGGTACCCCCTGTATATAGCCTCCACATTGACTCTGTGCAGTACCCCCTGTATATAGCCTCCACATTGACTCTGTGCACCGGTACCCCCTGTATATAGCCTCCACATTGACTCTGTGCAGTACCCCCTGTATATAGCCTCCACATTGACTCTGTGCAGTACCCCCTGTATATAGCCTCCACATTGACTCTGTACAGTACCCCTGTATATAGCCTCCACATTGACTCTGTGCAGTACCCCCTGTATATAGCCTCCACATTGACTCTGTGCAGTACCCCTGTATATAGCCTCCACATTGACTCTGTGCAGGTACCCCCTGTATATAGCCTCCACATTGACTCTGTGCAGTACCCCCTGTATATAGCCTCCACATTGACTCTGTGCAGGTACCCGCTGTATATAGCCTCCACATTGACTCTGTACCGGTACCCCCTGTATATAGCCTCCACATTGACTCTGTACCGGTACCCCCTGTATATAGCCTCCACATTGACTCTGTACCAATACCCGCTGTATATAGCCACCACATTGACTCTGTACAGTACCCCTGTATATAGTCTCCACATTGACTCTGTGCAGGTACCCCCTGTATATAGTCTCCACATTGACTCTGTGCAGTACCCCCTGTATATAGTCTCCACATTGACTCTGTGCAGGTACCCCCTGTATATAGCCTCCACATTGACTCTGTACAGTACCCCCTGTATATAGCCTCCACATTGACTCTGTGCAGGTACCCCCTGTATATAGTCTCCACATTGACTCTGTGCAGGTACCCCTGTATATAGTCTCCACATTGACTCTGTACCGGTACCCCCTGTATATAGCCTCCACATTGACTCTGTACCGGTACCCCCTGTATATAGCCTCCACATTGACTCTGTACCGGTACCCCCTGTAGATAGTCTCCACATTGACTCTGTACCGGTACCCCCTGTATATAGCCTCCACATTGACTCTGTACAGGTACCCCCTGTATATAGTCTCCACATTGACTCTGTGCAGTACCCCCTGTATATAGCCTCCACATTGACTCTGTACAGGTACCCCCTGTATATAGCCTCCACATTGACTCTGTACAGGTACCCCTGTATATAGCCTCCACATTGACTCTGTGCAGGTACCCCTGTATATAGTCTCCACATTGACTCTGTGCAGTACCCCTGTATATAGTCTCCACATTGACTCTGTACAGTACCCCCTGTATATAGCCTCCACATTGACTCTGTGCAGGTACCCCCTGTATATAGCCTCCACATTGACTCTGTGCAGTACCCCCTGTATATAGCCTCCACATTGACTCTGTACAGTACCCCCTGTATATAGCCTCCACATTGACTCTGTGCAGTACCCCCTGTATATAGCCTCCACATTGACTCTGTGCAGTACCCCCTGTATATAGCCTCCACATTGACTCTGTGCAGTACCCCCTGTATATAGCCTCCACATTGACTCTGTGCAGTACCCTGTATATAGCCTCCACATTGACTCTGTGCAGGTACCCCCTGTATATAGCCTCCACATTGACTCTGTGCAGTACCCCCTGTATATAGCCTCCACATTGACTCTGTACCGGTACCCCCTGTATATAGCCTCCACATTGACTCTGTGCAGTACCCGCTGTATATAGCCTCCACATTGACTCTGTGCAGTACCCCCTGTATATAGCCTCCACATTGACTCTGTGCAGTACCCTGTATATAGCCTCCACATTGACTCTGTACCAATACCCGCTGTATATAGCCACCACATTGACTCTGTACAGTACCCCCTGTATATAGTCTCCACATTGACTCTGTGCAGTACCCCCTGTATATAGTCTCCACATTGACTCTGTGCAGTACCCCCTGTATATAGTCTCCACATTGACTCTGTGCAGGTACCCCCTGTATATAGCCTCCACATTGACTCTGTACAGTACCCCCTGTATATAGCCTCCACATTGACTCTGTACCGGTACCCCTGTATATAGTCTCCACATTGACTCTGTGCAGGTACCCCCTGTATATAGTCTCCACATTGACTCTGTGCAGTACCCCCTGTATATAGCCTCCACATTGACTCTGTACAGGTACCCCCTGTATATAGCCTCCACATTGACTCTGTACAGGTACCCCCTGTAGATAGTCTCCACATTGACTCTGTACAGTACCCCCTGTATATAGCCTCCACATTGACTCTGTACAGTACCCCCTGTATATAGTCTCCACATTGACTCTGTACCGGTACCCCTGTATATAGCCTCCACATTGACTCTGTACAGTACCCCCTGTATATAGCCTCCACATTGACTCTGTACAGGTACCCCCTGTATATAGCCTCCACATTGACTCTGTACAGTACCCCCTGTATATAGTCTCCACATTGACTCTGTACCGGTACCCCCTGTATATAGCCTCCACATTGACTCTGTACCGGTACCCCCTGTATATAGCCTCCACATTGACTCTGTACCGGTACCCCCCTGTAGATAGTCTCCACATTGACTCTGTACCGGTACCCCCTGATATGGATGTTGTGTTGGTTGAATGTTCCAGGCAGGTTCCAGAATGTTCTTCAGCTGGTGAACCTCTTCTCGTGTTGAGTAATGGCAGCTGGTTTAGCAAGCTTTGGCGCTGTGTCGATGTTGGCAGGGATGTTGATGTTTGTGGGGGCTGAGACTCTCTGGTTCCTTGTAGACAACCGTCTGGTCCATTCTGTATTCCACAGCCAGGTGAACAAGCCTCTCGTACACTTTCTTCACCGCCCACTGCTTGGACCTCTTGCAGAAGATTTGTTTGTACTGCAGGTCTCCTGGAAAGACATGAAAGACGGATCATGAGAATGTGTAGAACATTAAGTCTGATCATGAGAATGTGTAGAACATTAAGTCTGATCATGAGAATGTGTAGAACATTAAGTCTGATCATGAGGATGTGTAGAACATTAAGTCTGATCATGAGGATGTGTAGAACATTAAGTCTGATCATGAGGATGTGTAGAACATTAAGTCTGATCACGAGAATGTGTAGAACATTAAGTCTGATCATGAGGATGTGTAGAACATTGTCTGATCATGAGAATGTGTAGAACATTAAGTCTGATCATGAGGATGTGTAGAACATTAAGTCTGATCATGAGGATGTGTAGAACATTAAGTCTGATCATGAGGATGTGTAGAACATTAAGTCTGATCATGAGGATGTGTAGAACATTAAGTCTGATCATGAGGATGTGTAGAACATTAAGTCTGATCATGAGGATGTGTAGAACATTAAGTCTGATCATGAGGATGTGTAGAACATTAAGTCTGATCACGAGGATGTGTAGAACATTAAGTCTGATCATGAGGATGTGTAACCATACAATAAACCACGTTCATCTGTAATCAAACAAGGGCACAGTAGACTGGTATGTGTTTTGTTACACTCAGAGTCCATAATGAGGCATTGAGATGGGCTGTTAGCAAAGATGTGAAAGGTTTGAGGGCGGCTTGACTTGTAGTTGTGCTGTTGAGTAGACAAGCACTGCCACCAATAGAGTAGATAAGCTAGAACAGTACCGTAACAGCCCCTCTCCTCATGCAAAGGCACTGACTACAAGGGTGTGAAATGTTTGAGGAGCACTTGTCTTGTAGGGAGTTTAGTGTATTGCAGTGGCGTGTATTCATGGATGCCAAGGGAAGACAGGCTTCCCAGAAAAAAACAGACAAAAAAAAACATACATTATTTTGTATCTTTCGTCTCAGTGTTTCATAAATGTCCTTCAATTCGCAAGAAGCAAGGGACTGAAACAGCGCCCCTCTGTCTCAGTATGCGTAGCTTATTTATCTGATATTAATGGACATATATAGTGAAATAGAACAGCGGGGACAGTTCCCTCTAAGCTCTCTACCCCTATCTGTGCGATGTAGACTGTAAAGCAAGTACCTTACCTCTGCTAGCTGATGATGCAATCTCCTGAAAGCTCTGCTCTGTAAGTCGTCTCGTTCTTTTTTCTATATATATATATATATATATATATATATATATATATATTTTAACAATATCAGCTTTAAAACCATAACTCTGTTTCTTTTCTCTTTTTGCAGATGCAGACAGTTGGGATGTAAACAAAGTTCTGGAACACTGGATGGTGGGATGTTAAAGACGTTCTGGAACACTGGATGGCGGGATGTTAAAGACGTTCTGGAACACTGGATGGTGGGATGTTAAAGACGTTCTGGAACACTGGATGGTGGGATGTTAAAGACGTTCTGGAACACTGGATGGCGGGATGTTAAAGACGTTCTGGAACACTGGATGGTGGGATGTTAAAGACGTTCTGGAACACTGGATGGTGGGATGTTAAAGACGTTCTGGAACACTGGATGGCGGGATGTTAAAGACGTTCTGGAACACTGGATGGCGGGATGTTAAAGACGTTCTGGAACACTGGATGGCGGGGATGTTAAAGACGTTCTGGAACACTGGATGGTGGGATGTTAAAGGCGTTCTGGAACACTGGATGGTGGGATGTTAAAGACGTTCTGGAACACTGGATGGTGGGATGTTAAAGACGTTCTGGAACACTGGATGGTGGGATGTTAAAGACGTTCTGGAACACTGGATGGCGGGATGTTAAAGACGTTCTGGAACACTGGATGGCGGGATGTTAAAGACGTTCTGGAACACTGGATGGTGGGATGTTAAAGACGTTCTGGAACACTGGATGGTGGGATGTTAAAGACGTTCTGGAACACTGGATGGTGGGATGTTAAAGACGTTCTGGAACACTGGATGGTGGGATGTTAAAGACGTTCTGGAACACTGGATGGTGGGATGTTAAAGACGTTCTGGAACACTGGATGGTGGGATGTTAAAGACGTTCTGGAACACTGGATGGCGGGATGTTAAAGACGTTCTGGAACACTGGATGGCGGGATGTTACCTTGCCATCAGGACCTTTAATTAACGTGCAAGCTGGCCGGCAGGGCCTCAGGGCCCAGGGGGAGCAGGGAACAGTAGGCCATCGCTCACTGGACACCCCACCAGGCCTCATCTCACTGGACACCCCACCAGGCCTCATCTCCCTGGACACCCCACCAGGCCTCATCTCACTGGACACCCCACCAGGCCTCATCTCCCTGGACACTCCACCAGGCCTCATCTCGCTGGTCACCCCACCAGGCCTCATCTCCCTGGACACTCCACCAGGCCTCATCTCGCTGGTCACCCCACCAGGCCTCATCTCGCTGGACACGCCACCAGGCCTCATCTCGCTGGACACCCCACCAGGCCTCATCTCACTGGACACCCCACCAGGCCTCATCTCACTGGTCACCCCACCAGGCCTCATCTCGCTGGTCACCCCACCAGGCCTCATCTCACTGGACACTCCACCAGGCCTCATCTCACTGGTCACGCCACCAGGCCTCATCTCGCTGGTCACCCCACCAGGCCTCATCTCACTGGACACTCCACCAGGCCTCATCTCGCTGGTCACCCCACCAGGCCTCATCTCCCTGGACACTCCACCAGGCCTCATCTCGCTGGTCACCCCACCAGGCCTCATCTCGCTGGACACCCCACCAGGCTTCATCTCCCTGGACACCCCACCAGGCCTCATCTCCCTGGACACACCACCAGGCCTCATCTTGCTGGACACCCCAATAGGCCTCATCTCGCTGGACACCCCACCAGGCCTCATCTCCCTGGACACACCACCAGGCCTCATCTCGCTGGACACCCCAATAGGCCTCATCTCCCTGGACACCCCACCAGGCCTCATCTCGCTGGACACCCCACCAGGCCCAAGGGGCACTGATGGCACATTTCCACTGAGGATTTCCCACAGTGTTTTACCCAAAAGGCTCAGACTTTTACCTTTCCATCTACGCAGGCTGGCACCCCTTCTCTGAGTCATTTACATAACAATGGCTAACTGGGAACTTCAACACCTTCTCACAAAGCAACAGTCTTGAATGATGCAGAGGTTGTTGATTCTGCTCGCGCCTCCTGATGGAAACACAACACTAGAGGTATATTAACACAAAGGAAGTGGCTCCTAATCCATGACCAGACGTGTTATTTCTGAGGCTTCCGTATCTGTGACTGTGACCGTATCTCGCAGGAATTTGGGACTTCACTCATTATCTCGTGCTGAAACCGGGTTAGGATACATACCGGTACTTAAATCAAAGTTAAACGCCAAAAAGATGATATTCGCAATGTCGCTAAGCAAAAAAACAAACTTCAATAGCTAATGACGATACAACATAGTTGTGGATCTGCAACGATCAAGCAAATAGTACTGAACATTTAACTCTGATTTAACTAGCTATGTATCTAACCCTGTTTCAGCATGAGATAATGAGTGAAGTCTCAAATATTACACACTCATGGATACAGAGCCTCGGAAATAAAAGATCCGGTCACGGATTATGAGCCGATCCTTAAACATAAAACACTGGCGCCCCCCTGGTGTGGGGGGTGTGTCCAGATCGAAATACACCCCGAGTGGAACACTGAACTGGAGCCCCAGATAGAGAGGCCAGAGCACTGGAAAACAGGTTTCAGAGAGGGATGTCTGGAGGTGGAAATAAGTTGTTTTTTTGTTGTTGAGCATGCTGAGCATTTCCTACCGAGTTGCCACTATAGTGTAGAAACTAAAACTACAGCATAATAAAACACTGGAACAGTGTACCCTTTAGTATGAATCAGCATTCAGGGCTCGAACCACCCAGTTTATAAATCACATATAACCTCCTCTCCCAGTCTGTGTCTCTGTGTCCATTATCAACGTGGGTTCACATCACTTTAACATTTAAACATTCTTTAATTCGGTTTCAGCATTGAGCGTAAACATTCTTTTATTCAGTTTCAGCGTTGAGCGTAAACATGCTTTAATTCAGTTTCAGCATTGAGCATCAACATTCTTTAATTCAGTTTCAGCATTGAGCATCAACATTCTTTAATTCAGTTTCAGCATTGAGCGTAAACATTCTTTAATTCAGTTTCAGCATTGAGCGTTAACATTCTTTAATTCAGTTTCAGCATTGAGCGTCAACATTCTTTAATTCAGTTTCAGCATTGAGCATAAAAACATTCTTTAATTCAGTTTCAGCATTGAGCATAAAAACATTCTTTAATTCAGTTTCAGCATTGAGCGTAAACATTCTTTAATTCATTTTCAGCATTGAGCGTAAACATTATTTAATTCAGTTTCAGCATTGAGCATAAAAACATTCTTTAATTCATTTTCAGCATTGAGCGTAAACATTCTTTAATTCATTTTCAGCATTGAGCTTAAACATTCTTTAATTCAGTTTCAGCATTGAGCGTAAACATTCTTTAATTCAGTTTCAGCATTGAGCGTAAACATTCTTTAATTCATTTTCAGCATTGAGCTTAAACATTCTTTAATTCAGTTTCAGCATTGAGCGTAAACATTATTTTATTCAGTTTCAGCATTGAGCTTAAACATTCTTTTATTCAGTTTCAGCATTGAGCGTAAACATTCTTTTATTCAGTTTCAGCATTGAGCGTAAACATTATTTTATTCAGTTTCAGCATTGAGCATAAAAACATTCTTTAATTCAGTTTCAGCATTGAGCGTAAACATTCTTTAATTCATTTTCAGCATTGAGCGTAAACATTATTTAATTCAGTTTCAGCATTGAGCATAAAAACATTCTTTAATTCATTTTCAGCATTGAGCGTAAACATTCTTTAATTCATTTTCAGCATTGAGCTTAAACATTCTTTAATTCAGTTTCAGCATTGAGCGTAAACATTCTTTAATTCAGTTTCAGCATTGAGCGTAAACATTCTTTAATTCATTTTCAGCATTGAGCTTAAACATTCTTTAATTCAGTTTCAGCATTGAGCGTAAACATTCTTTTATTCAGTTTCAGCATTGAGCTTAAACATTCTTTTATTCAGTTTCAGCATTGAGCGTAAACATTCTTTAATTCAGTTTCAGCATTGAACATAAAAACATTCTTTAATTCAGTTTCAGCATTGAGCGTAAAACATTTTTTTATTCAGTTTCAGCATTGAGCATAAACATTCTTTATTTTAGTTCACTTTGGGTTCAGTTTTACACCAATTTACAAAACAAGCAATCGTTATCTCCACAAGAATATCCAATCTTCCTAAAAATCTAATGTGAATTAATTGAGCTACAGTTTAAATATCCCGACCATATGTTGATGATGGTCCATTGTCACAGGGGAGTGTTCAGATCTCTTTATGCCCCGAGATGCCCTGAGAAGCCCCGAGATGCCCTGAGAAGCCCCGAGATGCCCTGAGAAGCCCCCGAGATGCCCTGAGAAGCCCTGAGATGCCCTGAGAAGCCCCCGAGATGCCCTGAGAAGCCCCGAGATGCCCTGAGAAGCCCTGAGATGCCCTGAGAAGCCCCGAGATGCCCTGAGAAGCCCCGAGATGCCCCGAGAAGCCCCGAGATGCCCTGAGAAGCCCCGAGATGCCCCGAGAAGCCCCGAGATGCCCTGAGAAGCCCTCCTCACAGAAACCTTTCTTTATTTTTCTTCTCCCATTTGATGGAAAGGAAATAACTGAAGTCCCTCGCTCTCCCTCCTTTCCCTATTTTGTCCCTCTCCTCTCTTTCAGTCGTCTGTCTTCCACTCTTTCTTCGTCAGGGCGCAATGGATTTCTCCCCCTGCAGTCCAGCACAAAAACACAACTGTTAATATGAATCAGTCAACACCCCTTTCAATTCATGCTCCGATGGAGACTGAACTTGTAGCCTCCCCTCCATCTTTCTTCCCCTCTTCCTCCTCCTCCTCCTCCTCCTCCTCCTCCTTATCCATCCTGGTCTTCCTCTGTCTCTAACGTCTCTAACGTTTTCTTGAGTGATATTGTTGCCTTTAAAATAAAAGATTTTCCCGGATCAGAACTGTTTCCATTTAGTTTTTGTCCAAATTTTCCTTAAAATCATTCCATGCTTGGTTTACTTCACAGGGCTTTCCATAGAGCCTTTCCATAGAGCCATTTCATAGAGCCCCTTCATAGAGCCCCTTCATAGAGCCTTTTCATAGAGCCTTTCATAGAGCTCTTTCCATAGAGCCTTTTCCATAGAGCCTTCCATAGAGCCCTTTCCATAGAGCCCTTTCCATAGAGCCTTTCATAGAGCCCTTTCATAGAGCCTTTCATAGAGCTCTTTCCATAGAGCCTTTCATAGAGCCTGCATTTACATTGTAAGACACAGAACTTCTCTCCAGGTAAGAAACCGATTAGAAAATATTCTGAAAACGATCCCTTTTTAGTGTTATATTTCAGAGCATAGTGTGCAGTCCAACCCTGGGAAACCTGGGAACGCTCCAGATAGTGCCTGCATCCGAAATGGTACTCTATTCCCCATGTAGTGCACTACTTTTAACCAGGGCCTATAGGGTCAAAAGTAGTGCACTACATAGGGAGTAGGGTGGCATTCGGGATGCAGACAGAGGCTGTAGTCAGTCCATCCACCAGGCCCCAACCTCACGAGTCCCCTAGAGACCTTAAGGTCAGAGGTCACAGGCTAGAAACCTTCGACTCAGTTGTCCATCAATTGTGTAATGCTTCTTTGAAGGGAAAAATCGCCTCTCTCCTTTCTCTGGTTCTGGGAATTTGGAACCAGGTCACTGGCTGGGCTGACATACTGACAGACTGGCAGGCTGTGCAGTCTCTCTATTTTCTCTATTTAGGCAAGGTTGTCTCCTCTGTCTCTCTCTCTGTTTCTCTGTCTCTGTCTCTCTGTCTCTCTCTCTCTGAAGTTTATTTGCAGTATCTGCATGAGGGATACATCCAAATCTAAATACAAATGTTTATCTTATCTACTTATCTACTAGTTCATTATTTTGCCCTAATTGCTCTAGATACCTATCTGGCCCTCCTGTGTTGACAGTCTATCTGGGGCCATTTCTAACACACTGGCTCATTTCTTTCCTTGAAATGCCAGATGGCCAGTCAGTGTTAAGCTTGAGTCGACAAGTGACAGCATGGAATTCACAAATAGGAGATGGGCGAGAGGAGGGGGGAAAAGAGATCAACATCTCCTAATGCTCTACTACAGCCTACTCAAACACACATGCGCAGTGACATTTAAATATTTTCCTTTTCTTTTTTTAGCATGGGTCAGATAAGACTGCATGTTTTATTCGGGTGGTGTCTGTAAAGAAGAAGAGAAGACAGACTAAGGTACCCTGCCTAAATGACTACCGACCCGTAGCACTCACGTCTGTAGCCATGAAGTGCTTTTGAAAGGCTGGTAATGGCTCACATCAACACCATTATCCCAGAAACCCTAGACCCACTCCAATTTGCATACCGCACCAACAGATCCACAGATGATGCAATCTCTATTGCACTCCACACTGCCCTTTCCCACCTGGACAAAAGGAACATCTACAGTGAGGGGGGAAAACGTATTTGTACGTTTGCCCACTGACAAAGAAATGATCAGTCTATAATTTTAATGGTAGGTTTATTTGAACAGTGAGAGACAGAATAACAACCAAAAAATCCAGAAAAACGCATGTGAAAAATGTTCTAAAATGATTTGCATTTTAATGAGGGAAATAAGTATTTGACCCCCTCTCAATCAGAAAGATTCCTGGCTCCCAGGTGTCTTTTATACAGGTAACGAGCTGAGATTAGGAGCACACTCTTAAAGGGAGTGCTCCTAATCTCAGTTTGTTAACCTGTATAAAAGACACCTGTCCACAGAAGCAATCAATCAATCAATCAGATTCCAAACTCTCCACCATGGCCAAGACCAAAGAGCTCTCCAAAGGATGTCAGGGACAAAGCTCGTAGACCTACACAAGGCTGGAATGGGCTATGCATGTAAACTTCCGACTTCAACTGTAGATACTGGTGGTGGAGCCTCTCTTCTCTCTCTCTCTCCTGTACAGTAGAGACAGCGAGACATTAAAGAGGCAGACAGAGACAGTAGCTGGGCTGAATCAGTGGATCAGTCACGTCAGTCTGCTTCCTCCCTCCCTCTAGCTGGCTGTTGAGCTCTGGAACGGACTGCCTCCAATCACAGAGAATAGAAGAAAAGAGCTGAGAGAAACAGGAGGGAGAGAAAAGTGATTTGTGGAGCGAGGGGGTCGATGCGGTTCTGCTTTGAAGTCTATGAATCTGTGTGTGTGTGTGTGTGTGTGTGTGTGTGTGTGTGTGTGTGTGTGCGTTGTTTGTGTGCAAATCCCAAAAGCTAAGAGGTGAAAGCTTTAGTTCTTTAAATGGAAAAGAGGCAAAGAAAGGGAGAGAGAGAGGGGGGAGAGAGAGAGGGAAAAGAGGTGCAAGACTGATTGACGGAATAAGACCGAGGAGAGAAAGAGGAGAGGTTTGAAGAACTCTTGGTGGAGCTCTGACTAACCCCTACAGAAACCCTCTCTCTCTCTCTCTCTCTCTCTCTCTCTCTCTCTCTCTCTCTCTCTCTCTGAGCATGATGATTACTCACCAGCTCAATCAACAATGTCAGCACTGTACTCCATACCATCTACTGCATCTTGCCTATGCCGGTCAGCCATCGCTCATCCATATATTTATATGTACAGACTCGTATTCATTCTTTTACTCTTGTGTGTATAAGGTAGTTGTTGTGAAATTGTTAGATTACTTGTTAGATACTACTGCACGGTCGGAACTAGAAGCACAAGCATTTCACTACACTCGCATTAACATCTGCTAACCATGTGTATGTGACCAATAAAATTTGATTTGATTTACAGACGGTAGGCAATAAAGGAGCTGGAACTTCGCATGCTGAGAACGTTATAACATTTTCTAAATGCTCTGAGGACCTCCAAGACGAGGTAAAATATATATTGCCTGAACATCAATGGCAAAATATCTTTCCTCGCACCTCTCCCTCTATCCTCTCCCGCTCTCTCCTCTCCTCTCTCCTCTCTCCCCTCTCCCTCTCCTCTCTCCCCTCTCCTCTCCCCCTCTCTCCCTCTATCCTCTCTCTCTCCCCTCTCTCCCTCTATCCTCTCTCTCTCCCCTCTCCTCTCTCCCTCTATCCTCTCTCCCTCTATCCTCTCTCTCTCCTCTCTCCCTCTATCCTCTCTCTCTCCCCTCTCCTCTCTCCCTCTATCCTCTCTCCCTCTATCCTCTCTCTCTCATCTATCCTCTCTCCCTCTATCCTCTCCCTCTCTCCTCTCCCGCTCTCTCCTCTCCTCTCTCCCTCTATCCTCTCCCGCTCTCTCCTCTCTCCCCTCTCCCTCTATCCTCTCCCTCTCCCCTCTCCCTCTATCCTCTCCTCTCTCTCCCCTCTCCTCTCTCCCCTATCCTCTCTCCCTCTCTCCTCTCCCTCTCTCCCCTCTCTTCTCTCCCTCTATCCTCTCCCGCTCTCTCCTCTCCCTCTCTCCTCTCCCCCTCTCTCATTCCCCCTCTCGCCTCTCTCCACTGTCCTGTCCTTCCCAGCCCAGTCCTTTGTCCAGTATGCCTCCCTCTCCTCCTCTACCTACTGTTCCTCCTCCTCCTCCTCCTCTCCTACTCCTGAACCCTGGAATGATTTGTAATCTCCTTGGCTGGCTCTGCTAAACCGACTTTGTGCCTCTGTCTGTTTGATGGGATTACTAGGGATTTTCTTCAAAATGAGACCCACATTTTGGGATCCAAATCATTAGCCTGTCCTAATAGGGGCTAGTGAAGATAATCGCTGTAGTAACTCTGCCTGGCAGCAAAAAATCTAATGAATGACTACAATAAATCAATTAGGTGTAGAAATACATTAGGTGTAGAAATACATTAGGTGTAAAGTAGATAAAGCTGAGATGGACAGTATTTATACCCCCTCATGACCTTCCATTAGCTGCTTTCAGTCTGACTCTAAAGGGTTTTAAACAGTGTGGATTTTCACCAGGCTCTCTCCTCCCAAGCCAGCCTGTTCTCCCCAGCCTAGTGTTTATCAGTATGGATAATCAGCCTGTTCTCCCCAGCCTAGTGTTTATCAGTATGGTTGATCAGCCTGTTCTCCCCAGCCTAGTGTTTATCAGTATGGATGATCAGCCTGTTCTCCCCAGCCTAGTGTTTATCAGTATGGTTGATCAGCCTGTTCTCCCCAGCCTAGTGTTTATCAGTATGGATGATCAGCCTGTTCTCCCCAGCCTAGTGTTTATCAGTATGGATGATCAGCCTGTTCTCCCCAGCCTAGTGTTTATCAGTATGGATGATCAGCCTGTTCTCCCCAGCCTAGTGTTTATCAGTATGGTTGATCAGCCTGTTCTCCCCAGCCTAGTGTTTATCAGTATGGATGATCAGCCTGTTCTCCCCAGCCTAGTGTTTATCAGTATGGATGATCAGCCTGTTCTCCCCAGCCTAGTGTTGATCAGTATGGATGATCAGCCTGTTCTCCCCAGCCTAGTGTTTATCAGTATGGTTGATCAGCCTGTTCTCCCCAGCCTAGTGTTTATCAGTATGGATGATCAGCCTGTTCTCCCCAGCCTAGTGTTTATCAGTATGGTTGATCAGCCTGTTCTCCCCAGCCTAGTGTTTATCAGTATGGATGATCAGCCTGTTCTCCCCAGCCTAGTGTTTATCAGTATGGATGATCAGCCTGTTCTCCCCAGCCTAGTGTTGATCAGTATGGATGATCAGCCTGTTCTCCCCAGCCTAGTGTTGATCAGTATGGATGATCAGCCTGTTCTCCCCAGCCTAGTGTTTATCAGTATGGATGATCAGCCTGTTCTCCCCAGCCTAGTGATAATCAGTATGGTTGATCAGCCTGTTCTCCCCAGCCTAGTGTTTATCAGTATGGATGATCAGCCTGTTCTCCCCAGTCTAGTGTTTATCAGTATGGTTGATCAGCCTGTTCTCCCCAGCCTAGTGTTTATCAGTATGGATGATCAGCCTGTTCTCCCCAGCCTAGTGTTGATCAGTATGGATGATCAGCCTGTTCTCCCCAGCCTAGTGATTATCAGTATGGATGATCAGCCTGTTCTCCCCAGCCTAGTGTTTATCAGTATGGTTGATCAGCCTGTTCTCCCCAGCCTAGTGTTTATCAGTATGGATGATCAGCCTGTTCTCCCCAGCCTAGTGATAATCAGTATGGTTGATCAGCCTGTTCTCCCCAGCCTAGTGTTTATCAGTATGGATGATCAGCCTGTTCTCCCCAGTCTAGTGTTTATTAGTATGGTTGATCAGCCTGTTCTCCCCAGCCTAGTGATTATCAGTATGGATGATCAGCCTGTTCTCCCCAGCCTAGTGTTTATCAGTATGGATGATCAGCCTGTTCTCCCCAGCCTAGTGATAATCAGTATGGTTGATCAGCCTGTTCTCCCCAGCCTAGTGTTTATCAGTATGGATGATCAGCCTGTTCTCCCCAGTCTAGTGTTTATCAGTATGGTTGATCAGCCTGTTCTCCCCAGCCTAGTGTTTATCAGTATGGATGATCAGCCTGTTCTCCCCAGTCTAGTGTTTATCAGTATGGTTGATCAGCCTGTTCTCCCCAGCCTAGTGTTTATCAGTATGGATGATCAGCCTGTTCTCCCCAGCCTAGTGTTGATCAGTATGGATGATCAGCCTGTTCTCCCCAGCCTAGTGTTTATCAGTATGGTTGATCAGCCTGTTCTCCCCAGCCTAGTGATTATCAGTATGGATGATCAGCCTGTTCTCCCCAGCCTAGTGTTTATCAGTATGGTTGATCAGCCTGTTCTCCCCAGCCTAGTGTTTATCAGTATGGATAATCAGCCTGTTCTCCCCAGCCTAGTGATTATCAGTATGGATGATCAGCCTGTTCTCCCCAGCCTAGTGTTTATCAGTATGGTTGATCAGCCTGTTCTCCCCAGCCTAGTGTTTATCAGTATGGTTGATCAGCCTGTTCTCCCCAGCCTAGTGTTTATCAGTGTAGATTTTCAACCTGTTCTCCCATCTAATGTCCCCCCTGGCCTCCCCTCTTCTGCCTTTCTTCTCCAGACAGCCTGATAATCTCTTCCTCCAGCCCTAAAAGGCTGCGAGAGAGGCTTCTAGGGATATGTTTTTGAGGGCTTTACCATCCTGCCATAAATACCTCAAAACTTTATGTTGCCTGTCTTGAAACTCTAGTTAATTTTTTTATGAAATGTTTGTGTGCATTGTTTTTTGTGTCCGGGTTACATTTTTAGTTTTGAGTTAAGTTAAGTTACAAAATGGTGATAGCCTAGTTAGTTGGTGGACATGATGAGATGGGACGAAAATGGCTGATCAGCTTTCGGAGGAGAATGTGATGATGCCACACTCCATTTCCAACTCCCCTACCCTGAACTTAGTCACTGTCACTAGCCAGCTACCACCCGGTACTCAACCCTGAACTTAGTCACTGTCACTAGCCAGCTACCACCCGGTACTCAACGATGAACTTAGTCACTGTCACTAGCCAGCTACCACCCGGTACTCAACCCTGAACTTAGTCACTGTCACTAGCCAGCTACCACCCGGTACTCAACGATGAACTTAGTCACTGTCACTAGCCAGCTACCACCCGGTACTCAACGATGAACTTAGTCACTGTCACTAGCCAGCTACCACCCGGTACTCAACCCTGAACTTAGTCACTGTCACTAGCCAGCTACCACCCGGTACTCAACCCTGAACTTAGTCACTGTCACTAGCCAGCTACCACCCGGTACTCAACGATGAACTTAGTCACTGTCACTAGCCAGCTACCACCCGGTACTCAACCCTGCACCTTACAGACTGCTGCCCTATCTACATACACGTAGTAATTGAACACTGGTCACTTTAATCATGTTTACATACTTTTTTACCCACTTAATATGTATATAGTGTTTTCTAGTCAACGCTCATCCAAAATAACTACTGCCGTACACACCTTTTCCATTGATATACTGTCCGTACTGTCTGATGAGCCTGCCTTGCCGAGTGACACAGTGGTCCAAGGCACTGCATCTCAGGTCTAGAAGCGTAACTCACAAAAGAGGCAGTGAGTCCCATTAGGGCGGCGCACAATTGGCCCAGCGTCGTCCGGGTTTGGCCGGTGTAGGCCGTCATTGTAAATAAGAATTTGTTCTTAACTGAATTGCCTCGTTAAATAAAGCTAAATACAAGCTAAAATGTAAATGATTTCCAGGGGTAGACAATGTATAGATAAGAGACAGCTCAACTCAGTGTTGCTGACGCAAAGAATATGAGGCATTACTGCATATCCATATCAACACTCTGAACCAGGACTATAGAACTGTCCATATCAACACTCTGAACCAGGACTACAGAACTGTCCATATCAACACTCTGAACCAGGACTATAGAACTGTCCATATCAACACTCTGAACCAGGACTATAGAACTGTCCATATCAACACTCTGAACCAGGACTATAGAACTGTCCATATCAACACTCTGAACCAGGACTATAGAACTGTCCATATCAACACTCTGAACCAGGACTACAGAACTGTCCATATCAACACTCTGAACCAGGACTATAGAACTGTCCATATCAACACTCTGAACCAGGACTACAGAACTGTCCATATCAACACTCTGAACCAGGACTACAGAACTGTCCATATCAACACTCTGAACCAGGACTACAGAACTGTCCATATCAACACTTTGAACCAGGACTACAGAACTGTCCATATCAACACTCTGAACCAGGACTACAGAACTGTCCATATCAACACTCTGAACCAGGACTACAGAACTGTCCATATCAACACTCTGAACAAGGACTACAGAACTGTCCATATCAACACTCTGAACCAGGACTATAGAACTGTCCATATCAACACTTTGAACCAGGACTACAGAACTGTCCATATCAACACTCTGAACCAGGACTATAGAACTGTCCATATCAACACTCTGAACCAGGACTATAGAACTGTCCATATCAACACTTTGAACCAGGACTACAGAACTGTCCATATCAACACTCTGAACCAGGACTATAGAACTGTCCATATCAACACTTTGAACCAGGACTACAGAACTGTCCATATCAACACTCTGAACCAGGACTATAGAACTGTCCATATCAACACTCTGAACCAGGACTATAGAACTGTCCATATCAACACTCTGAACCAGGACTATAGAACTGTCCATATCAACACTCTGAACCAGGACTATAGAACTGTCCATATCAACACTTTGAACCAGGACTACAGAACTGTCCATATCAACACTCTGAACCAGGACTATAGAACTGTCCATATCAACACTCTGAACCAGGACTACAGAACTGTCCATATCAACACTCTGAACCAGGACTATAGAACTGTCCATATCAACACTCTGAACCAGGACTACAGAACTGTCCATATCAACACTTTGAACCAGGACTATAGAACTGTCCATATCAACACTCTGAACCAGGACTATAGAACTGTCCATATCAACACTCTGAACCAGGACTATAGAACTGTCCATATCAACACTCTGAACCAGGACTATAGAACTGTCCATATCAACACTTTGAACCAGGACTACAGAACTGTCCATATCAACACTCTGAACCAGGACTATAGAACTGTCCATATCAACACTCTGAACCAGGACTATAGAACTGTCCATATCAACACTCTGAACCAGGACTATAGAACTGTCCATATCAACACTCTGAACCAGGACTACAGAACTGTCCATATCAACACTCTGAACCAGGACTATAGAACTGTCCATATCAACACTCTGAACCAGGACTACAGAACTGTCCATATCAACACTCTGAACCAGGACTACAGAACTGTCCATATCAACACTTTGAACCAGGACTACAGAACTGTCCATATCAACACTCTGAACCAGGACTACAGAACTGTCCATATCAACACTCTGAACCAGGACTATAGAACTGTCCATATCAACACTCTGAACCAGGACTATAGAACTGTCCATATCAACACTCTGAACCAGGACTACAGAACTGTCCATATCAACACTCTGAACCAGGACTATAGAACTGTCCATACCAACACTCTGAACCAGGACTACAGAACTGTCCATATCAACACTCTGAACCAGGACTATAGAACTGTCCATATCAACACTCTGAACCAGGACTACAGAACTGTCCATATCAACACTTTGAACCAGGACTACAGAACTGTCCATATCAACACTCTGAACCAGGACTATAGAACTGTCCATATCAACACTCTGAACCAGGACTATAGAACTGTCCATATCAACACTTTGAACCAGGACTACAGAATCATGTTGTTGTCATGATTAGTGCATTGTAGTTGTTGTCATGAGAGTACGTTGTAGTTGTTGTCATGATAGTACCTTGTAGTTGTTGTCATGATTAGTACCATATTGTTGTCATGATTAGTACCTTGTAGTTGTTGTCACGATTAGTACCTTGTTGCTGTCATGATAGTACCTTGTAGTTGTTGTCATGATTAGTACATTGTAGTTGTTTTCATGATAGTACCTTGTAGTTGTTGCCATGATTAGTACCTTGTAGTTGTTGTCATGATTAGTACATTGTATTTGTTGTCATGATTAATACCTTGTAGTTGTTGTCATGATAGTACCTTGTAGTTGTTGTCATGATAGTACCTTGTAGTTGTTGTCACGATTAGTACCTTGTAGTTGTTGTCACGATTAGTACCTTGTAGTTGTTGTCATGATTAGTACCTTGTAGTTGTTGTCATGATTAGTACCTTGTGGTTGTCATGATTAGAACCTAGTAGTTGTTGTCATGATTAATACCTTGTAGTTGTTGTCATGATTAGTACCTTGTTGTCGTGATTAGTATATTGTAGTTGTTGTCTTGATTAGTATATTGTAGTTGTTGTCATGATAGTACCTTGTAGTTGTTGTCTTGATTAGTACCTTGTAGTTGTTGTCATGATTAGTACCTTGTAGTTGTTGTCATGATTAGTACCTTGTAGTTGTTGTCACGATTAGTACCTTGTTCTTGTCATGATAGTACCTTGTAGTTGTTGTCATGATAGTACCTTGTAGTTGTCATGATAGTACCATATTGTTGTCACGATTAGTTCCTTGTAGTTGTTGTCATGATAGTACCTTGTAGTTGCTGTCATGATTAGTACCTTTGTAGTTGTTGTCATGATTAGTACCTTGTAGTTGTCATGATTAGTACCTTGTAGTTGTTGTCATGATTAATACCTTGTAGTTGTTGTCACGATTAGTACCTTGTTGTTGTCATGATAGTACCTTGTAGTTGTTGTCATGATAGTACCTTGTAGTTGTTGTCATGATAGTACCTTGTAGTTGTTGTCACGATTAGTACCTTGTAGTTGTTGTCACGATTAGTACCTTGTAGTTGTTGTCATGATTAGTACCTTGTAGTTGTTGTCATGATTAGTACCTTGTAGTTGTTGTCATGATTAGTACCTTGTGGTTGTCATGATTAGAACCTTGTAGTTGTTGTCATGATTAGTACCTTGTAGTTGTTGTCATGATTAGTACCTTGTTGTCGTGATTAGTATATTGTAGTTGTTGTCTTGATTAGTACCTTGTAGTTGTTGTCATGATTAGTACCTTGTAGTTGTTGTCATGATTAGTACCTTGTAGTTGTTGTCATGATTAGTACCTTGTAGTTGTTGTCACGATTAGTACCTTGTTCTTGTCATGATAGTACCTTGTAGTTGTTGTCATGATAGTACCTTGTAGTTGTCATGATAGTACCATATTGTTGTCACGATTAGTTCCTTGTAGTTGTTGTCATGATAGTACCTTGTAGTTGTTGTCATGATAGTACCTTGTAGTTGTTGTCACGATTAGTACCTTGTAGTTGTTGTCACGATTAGTACCTTGTAGTTGTTGTCACGATTAGTACCTTGTAGTTGTTGTCATGATTAGTACCTTGTAGTTGTTGTCATGATTAGTACCTTGTGGTTGTCATGATTAGAACCTTGTAGTTGTTGTCATGATTAGTACCTTGTAGTTGTTGTCATGATTAGTACCTTGTGTTGTTGTCATGATTAGAACCTTGTAGTTGTTGTCATGATTAGTACCTTGTAGTTGTTGTCATGATTAGTACCTTGTGGTTGTCATGATTAGAACCTTGTAGTTGTTGTCATGATTAGTACCTTGTTGTCGTGATTAGTATATTGTAGTTGTTGTCATGATAGTACCTTGTAGTTGTTGTCATGATAGTACCTTGTAGTTGCTGTCATGATTAGTACCTTGTAGTTGTTGTCATGATTAGTACCTTGTAGTTGTCATGATTAGTACCTTGTAGTTGTTGTCATGATTAATACCTTGTAGTTGTTGTCACGATTAGTACCTTGTTGTTGTCATGATAGTACCTTGTAGTTGTTGTCATGATTAGTACCATATTGTTGTCATGATTAGTACCTTGTAGTTGTTGTCACGATTAGTACCTTGTTGCTGTCATGATAGTACCTTGTAGTTGTTGTCATGATTAGTACATTGTAGTTGTTTTCATGATAGTACCTTGTAGTTGTTGCCATGATTAGTACCTTGTAGTTGTTGTCATGATTAGTACATTGTATTTGTTGTCATGATTAATACCTTGTAGTTGTTGTCATGATAGTACCTTGTAGTTGTTGTCATGATAGTACCTTGTAGTTGTTGTCACGATTAGTACCTTGTAGTTGTTGTCACGATTAGTACCTTGTAGTTGTTGTCATGATTAGTACCTTGTAGTTGTTGTCATGATTAGTACCTTGTGGTTGTCATGATTAGAACCTAGTAGTTGTTGTCATGATTAATACCTTGTAGTTGTTGTCATGATTAGTACCTTGTTGTCGTGATTAGTATATTGTAGTTGTTGTCTTGATTAGTATATTGTAGTTGTTGTCATGATAGTACCTTGTAGTTGTTGTCTTGATTAGTACCTTGTAGTTGTTGTCATGATTAGTACCTTGTAGTTGTTGTCATGATTAGTACCTTGTAGTTGTTGTCACGATTAGTACCTTGTTCTTGTCATGATAGTACCTTGTAGTTGTTGTCATGATAGTACCTTGTAGTTGTCATGATAGTACCATATTGTTGTCACGATTAGTTCCTTGTAGTTGTTGTCATGATAGTACCTTGTAGTTGCTGTCATGATTAGTACCTTGTAGTTGTTGTCATGATTAGTACCTTGTAGTTGTCATGATTAGTACCTTGTAGTTGTTGTCATGATTAATACCTTGTAGTTGTTGTCACGATTAGTACCTTGTTGTTGTCATGATAGTACCTTGTAGTTGTTGTCATGATAGTACCTTGTAGTTGTTGTCATGATAGTACCTTGTAGTTGTTGTCACGATTAGTACCTTGTAGTTGTTGTCACGATTAGTACCTTGTAGTTGTTGTCATGATTAGTACCTTGTAGTTGTTGTCATGATTAGTACCTTGTAGTTGTTGTCATGATTAGTACCTTGTGGTTGTCATGATTAGAACCTTGTAGTTGTTGTCATGATTAGTACCTTGTAGTTGTTGTCATGATTAGTACCTTGTTGTCGTGATTAGTATATTGTAGTTGTTGTCTTGATTAGTACCTTGTAGTTGTTGTCATGATTAGTACCTTGTAGTTGTTGTCATGATTAGTACCTTGTAGTTGTTGTCATGATTAGTACCTTGTAGTTGTTGTCACGATTAGTACCTTGTTCTTGTCATGATAGTACCTTGTAGTTGTTGTCATGATAGTACCTTGTAGTTGTCATGATAGTACCATATTGTTGTCACGATTAGTTCCTTGTAGTTGTTGTCATGATAGTACCTTGTAGTTGTTGTCATGATAGTACCTTGTAGTTGTTGTCACGATTAGTACCTTGTAGTTGTTGTCACGATTAGTACCTTGTAGTTGTTGTCACGATTAGTACCTTGTAGTTGTTGTCATGATTAGTACCTTGTAGTTGTTGTCATGATTAGTACCTTGTGGTTGTCATGATTAGAACCTTGTAGTTGTTGTCATGATTAGTACCTTGTAGTTGTTGTCATGATTAGTACCTTGTGGTTGTCATGATTAGAACCTTGTAGTTGTTGTCATGATTAGTACCTTGTAGTTGTTGTCATGATTAGTACCTTGTGGTTGTCATGATTAGAACCTTGTAGTTGTTGTCATGATTAGTACCTTGTTGTCGTGATTAGTATATTGTAGTTGTTGTCATGATAGTACCTTGTAGTTGTTGTCATGATAGTACCTTGTAGTTGCTGTCATGATTAGTACCTTGTAGTTGTTGTCATGATTAGTACCTTGTAGTTGTCATGATTAGTACCTTGTAGTTGTTGTCATGATTAATACCTTGTAGTTGTTGTCACGATTAGTACCTTGTTGTTGTCATGATAGTACCTTGTAGTTGTTGTCATGATAGTACCTTGTAGTTGTTGTCATGATAGTACCTTGTAGTTGTTGTCACGATTAGTACCTTGTAGTTGTTGTCATGATTAGTACCTTGTAGTTGTTGTCATGATTAGTACCTTGTAGTTGTTGTCATGATTAGAACCTTGTAGTTGTTGTCATGATTAGAACCTTGTAGTTGTTGTCATGATTAGTACCTTGTGGTTGTCATGATTAGTACCTTGTAGTTGTTGTCATGATTAGTACCTTGTAGTTGTTGTCATGATTAGTACCTTGTGGTTGTCATGATTAGAACCTTGTAGTTGTTGTCATGATTAGTACCTTGTTGTCGTGATTAGTATATTGTAGTTGTTGTCATGATAGTACCTTGTAGTTGTTGTCTTGATTAGTACCTTGTAGTTGTTGTCATGATTAGTACCTTGTAGTTGTTGTCACGATTAGTACCTTGTTCTTGTCATGATAGTACCTTGTAGTTGTCATGATAGTACCATATTGTTGTCACGATTAGTTCCTTGTAGTTGTTGTCATGATAGTACCTTGTTGTCGTGATTAGTATATTGTAGTTGTTGTCATGATTAGTACCTTGTTGTCGTGATTAGTATATTGTAGTTGTTGTCATGATAGTACCTTGTAGTTGTTGTCATGATTAGTACCTTGTTGTCGTGATTAGTATATTGTAGTTGTTGTCATGATAGTACCTTGTAGTTGTTGTCTTGATTAGTACCTTGTAGTTGTTGTCATGATTAGTACCTTGTAGTTGTTGTCACGATTAGTACCTTGTTCTTGTCATGATAGTACCTTGTAGTTGTTGTCATGATAGTACCTTGTAGTTGTCATGATAGTACCATATTGTTGTCACGATTAGTTCCTTGTAGTTGTTGTCATGATAGTACCTTGTAGTTGTTGTCATGATTAATACCTTGTAGTTGTTGTCATGATTAGTACCTTGTTGTCATGATTAGTATATTGTAGTTGTTGTCATGATAGTACCTTGTAGTTGTTGTCTTGATTAGTACCTTGTAGTTGTTGTCATGATTAGTACCTTGTAGTTGTTGTCATGATTAGTACCTTGTAGTTGTTGTCACGATTAGTACCTTGTTCTTGTCATGATAGTACCTTGTAGTTGTTGTCATGATAGTACCTTGTAGTTGTCATGATAGTACCATATTGTTGTCACGATTAGTTCCTTGTAGTTGTTGTCATGATAGTACCTTGTAGTTGCTGTCATGATTAGTACCTTGTAGTTGTTGTCATGATTAGTACCTTGTAGTTGTCATGATTAGTACCTTGTAGTTGTTGTCATGATTAATACCTTGTAGTTGTTGTCACGATTAGTACCTTGTTGTTGTCATGATAGTACCTTGTAGTTGTTGTCATGATAGTACCTTGTAGTTGTTGTCACGATTTGTACCTTGTTGTTGTCATGATTAGTACCTTGTAGTTGTTGTCATGATAGTACCATATTGTTGTCACGATTAGTACCTTGTAGTTGTTGTCATGATAGTACCTTGTAGTTGTTGTCATGATAGTACCTTGTAGTTGTTGTCATGATTAGTACCTTGTAGTTGTTGTCATGATTAGTATTTTTTTTATTGTTGTCATGTATTGTAATTTGTAGTTGTTGTCGTAATAGTACCTTGTTGTTGTCATGGTTTGTACCTGCCACCCCGTCAAGTGACACAATACACATTATTAACTAATTGATGTTACGGAGGACATTAGCACAATGTTTTTTTTAAACACTATGACTAAATGAAGTTGATGATCGCGTTGACAGCGGAGAGGACAAAACAATGGGATATTTGTCAATGCAGTCGAGCTATTATTGAACTGGACATCATCTCTTGCTTTAAAATCAGTCCTAAACTCTGTCAAGGCATGGAGACATAGCTATAGTGTGAGTGGACAAAACATTAGGAACACCTTCCTAATATTGAGTTGCACCCCCTTCGATACCCACGGGAAACTGTTGAGCATGAAAAAACCCAGCAGTGTTGCAGTTCTTGACACACTCAAACTGACCGGTGTACCTGGCACCTACTACCATACCGCGTTCAAAGGCACTTAAAAACTTTTGTCTTGTCCATTCGTCTAGCTCAGATCAACTCCATTATCCCAGAAACCCTAGACCCACTCCAATTCGCATACCGCCCCAACAGATCCACAGATGACGCAATCTCCATTGTATTCCACACTGCCCTTTCCCACCTGGACAAAAGGAACTATGTGAGAATGCTGTTCATTGACTACAGCTCAGCGTTCAACACCATATTGCCTTCCAAGCTCATCACTAAGCTAAGGGCCCTGGGAACACCTCCCTCTGCAACTGGATCCTGGACTTCCTGAAGGGCCGACCCCCAGGTGGTAAGGCTAGGCAACAGTCCCCTCCTTCTACTCCCTGTTCACCCAAAAACTCAAACACCATCATCAAGTTTTCCTGACGACATGACGGTGGTAAGTTTGATCACCGATGGCAAGGAGGAGGTCAGAGACTTGACAGTGTGGTGCCAGGACAACAACCTGTTCCTCAACGTCAGTAAGACCAAGGAGCTGATCGTGGACTACAGGAAACGGAGGGTCGAGCACGCCCCCATACTGAGTGGGAGGGGCGTGCTCGTAGCGCAGCGTTCTAAGGCACTGCATCTCAGTGCAAGAGGCGTCACTGCAGTCCCTGGTTCGAATCCAGGCTGCATCACATCCGGCCCGTAGGCCCGGCGCACAATTGGCCCATCGTCGTCCGGGTTTGGCCGGGGTAGGCCGTCAAATGTAAATAAGAATTTGTTCTTAACGGCCTTGCCTAGTTAAATAAAGATTAAATGTAAAAAAATTACACATTGACAGGATTGTAGTGGAGCAGGTCGAGAGCTTCAAGTTCCTCAGTGTCCACATCACTAAGGAATTATCATGGTCCAAACACACCAACACAGTTGTGAAATTGGCACTACAAAGCCTTTCCCCCTTAGGAGCCTGAAAAGAGTCTCAAAAAGTTATACAGCTGCACCAATGAAAGTATATTGACTGGTTGCGTCACCGCCTGGTATGGCAACTGCTCGGCATCTGACTGCAAGGCACTACAGAGGGTAGTGCGTACGGCCCAGTACATCACTGGGGACAAGCTTCCTGCCATCCAGGACCTCTATACCAGGCGGTGTCAGAGGAAGGCCCTAAAAAGTGTCAGACTCCAGCCACCCAAGTCATAGACTGTTCTCTCTGCTACCGCACGGCAAGTGGTATCGATGCATCAAGTTTGGTACCACTGGAATCTACCCCCAATCCATAAGACTGCTAAATAGTTAGTTAAATAACTACCCAATAGCTACCCCGAACTAGCATTGACCCTTTCTGCATTAACTCTTTAGACTCATCACATACGCTGCTGTTACTGTCTATTATCTATCCTTTACCCCTACCTACAGTATACTGCTGTTACTGTCTATTATCTATCCTTTACCCCTACCTACAGTATACTGCTGTTACTGTCTATTATCTATCCTTTACCCCTACCTACAGTATACTGCTGTTACTGTCTATTATCTATCCTTTACCCCTACCTACAGTATACTGCTGTTACTGTCTATTATCTATCCTTTACCCCTACCTACAGTATACTGCTGTTACTGTCTATTATCTATCCTTTACCCTACCTACAGTATACTGCTGTTACTGTCTATTATCTATCCTGTACCCCTACCTACAGTATACTGCTGTTACTGTCTATTATCTATCCTTTACCCTACCTACAGTATACTGCTGTTACTGTCTATTATCTATCCTGTACCCCTACCTACAGTATACTGCTGTTACTGTCTATTATCTATCCTTTACCCCTACCTACAGTATACTGCTGTTACTGTCTATTATCTATCCTGTACCCCTACCTACAGTATACTGCTGTTACTGTCTATTATCTATCCTGTACCCCTACCTACAGTATACTGCTGTTACTGTCTATTATCTATCCTTTACCCCTACCTACAGTATACTGCTGTTACTGTCTATTATCTATCCTTTACCCCTACCTACAGTATACTGCTGCTACTGTCTATTATCTATCCTTTACCCCTACCTACAGTATACTGCTGTTACTGTCTATTATCTATCCTGTACCCCTACCTACAGTATACTGCTGTTACTGTCTATTATCTATCCTTTACCCCTACCTACAGTATACTGCTGTTACTGTCTATTATCTATCCTTTACCCCTACCTACAGTATACTGCTGTTACTGTCTATTATCTATCCTTTACCCCTACCTACAGTATACTGCTGTTACTGTCTATTATCTATCCTTTACCCCTACCTACAGTATACTGCTGCTACTGTCTATTATCTATCCTTTATCCCTACCTACAGTATACTGCTGCTACTGTCTATTATCTATCCTTTACCCCTACCTACAGTATACTGCTGTTACTGTCTATTATCTATACTTTACCCCTACCTACAGTATACTGCTGCTACTGTCTATTATCTATCCTGTACCCCTACCTACAGTATACTGCTGTTACTGTCTATTATCTATCCTTTACCCCTACCTACAGTATACTGCTGCTGTTACTGTCTATTATCTATCCTTTACCCTACCTACAGTATACTGCTGTTACTGTCTATTATCTATCCTTTACCCCTACCTACAGTATACTGCTGTTACTGTCTATTATCTATCCTTTACCCCTACCTACAGTATACTGCTGCTACTGTCTATTATCTATCCTTTACCCTACCTACAGTATACTGCTGTTACTGTCTCATTATCTATCCTGTACTCCTACCTACAGTATACTGCTGTTACTGTTCTATTATCTATCCTTTATCCCTACCTACAGTATGCTGCTGTTACTGTCTATTATCTATCCTTTACCCCTACCTACAAGTATACTGCTGTTACTGTCTATTATCTATCCTGTACCCTACCTACAGTATACTGCTGTTACTGTCTATTATCTATCCTTTACCCCTACCTACAGTATACTGCTGTTACTGTCTATTATCTATCCTTTACCCCTACCTACAGTATACTGCTGCTACTGTCTATTATCTATCCTTTACCACTACCTACAGTATACTTCTGCTACTGTCTATTATCTATCCTTTACCCCTACCTACAGTATACTGCTGTTACTGTCTATTATCTATCCTGTACCCCTACCTACAGTATACTGCTGCTACTGTCTATTATCTATCCTTTATCCCTACCTACAGTATACTGCTGTTACTGTCTATTATCTATCCTTTACCCCTACCTACAGTACACTGCTGCTACTGTCTATCGTTTACCCCTACCTACAGTATACTGCTGTTACTGTCTATTATCTATCCTTTACCCCTACCTACAGTATACTGCTGTTACTGTCTATTATCTATCCTTTATCCCTACCTACAGTATACTGCTGCTACTGTCTATTATCTATCCTGTACCCCTACCTACAGTATACTGCTGTTACTGTCTATTATCTATCCACTACCCCTACCTACAGTATACTGCTATTACTGTCTATTATATATCCTTTATCCCTACCTACAGTATACTGATGTTACTGTCTATTATCTATCCTGTTGCCGAGTCACTTTAACCCTACCTATATGTACATATCTACCTCAATTACCTCGTACCCCTGCACATCGACTCAGTACTGGTACCCTGTGTATATAGCCAAGTTATTACCTCGTACCCCTGCACATCGACTCAGTACTGGTACCCTGTGTATATAGTCAAGTTATTGCCTCGTACCCCTGCACAACGACTCAGTACTGGTACCCTGTGTATATAGCCAAGTTATTACCTCGTACCCCTGCACATCGACTCAGTACTGGTACCCTGTGTATATAGTCAAGTTATTACCTCGTACCCCTGCACATCGACTCAGTACTGGTACCCTGTGTATATAGCCAAGTTATTACCTCGTACCCCTGCACATCGACTCAGTACTGGTACCCGTGTATATAGTCAAATTATTACCTCGTACCCCTGCACATTGACTCAGTACTGGTACCCTGTGTATATAGTCAAGTTATTACCTCGTACCCCTGCACATCGACTCAGTACTGGTACCCTGTGTATATAGTCAAGTTATTACCTCGTACCCCTGCACATCGACTCAGTACTGGTACCCTGTGTATATAGCCAAGTTATTACCTCGTACCCCTGCACATCGACTCAGTACTGGTACCGTGTATATAGTCAAATTATTACCTCGTACCCCTGCACATCGACTCAGTACTGGTACCCTGTGTATATAGTCAAATTATTACCTCGTACCCCTGCACATCGACTCAGTACTGGTACCCTGTGTATATAGTCAAGTTATTACCTCGTACCCCTGCACATCGACTCAGTACTGGTACCCGTGTATATAGCCAAGTTATTACCTCGTACCCCTGCACATCGACTCAGTACTGGTACCCTGTGTATATAGTCAAGTTATTACCTCGTACCCCTGCACATCGACTCAGTACTGGTACCCTGTGTATATAGCCAAGTTATTACCTCGTACCCCTGCACATCGACTCAGTACTGGTACCCGTGTATATAGTCAAATTATTACCTCGTACCCCTGCACATCGACTCAGTACTGGTACCCTGTGTATATAGTCAAATTATTACCTCGTACCCCTGCACATCGACTCAGTACTGGTACCCTGTGTATATAGTCAAGTTATTACCTCGTACCCCTGCACATCGACTCAGCACTGGTACCCGTGTATATAGCCAAGTTATTACCTCGTACCCCTGCACATCGACTCAGTACTGGTACCCGTGTATATAGTCAAGTTATTACCTCGTACCCCTGCACATCGACTCAGTACTGGTACCCTGTGTATATAGTCAAGTTATTACCTCGTACCCTGCACATCGACTCAGTACTGGTACCCTGTGTATATAGTCAAGTTATTACCTCGTACCCCTGCACATCGACTCAGTACTGGTACCCTGTGTATATAGTCAAGTTATTACCTCGTACCCCTGCACATCTACTCAGTACTGGTACCCTGTGTATATAGTCAAGTTATTACCTCGTACCCCTGCACATCGACTCAGTACTGGTACCCTGTGTATATAGTCAAGTTATTACCTCGTACCCCTGCACATCGACTCAGTACTGGTACCCTGTGTATATAGTCAAGTTATTACCTCGTACCCCTGCACATCGACTCAGTACTGGTACCCTGTGTATATAGTCAAGTTATTACCTCGTACCCCTGCACATCGACTCAGTACTGGTACCCTGTGTATATTGTCAAGTTATTACCTCGTACCCCTGCACATCGACTCAGTACTGGTACCCTGTGTATATAGTCAAGTTATTACCTCGTACCCCTGCACATCGACTCAGTACTGGTACCCTGTGTATATAGTCAAGTTATTACCTCGTACCCCTGCACATCGACTCAGTACTGGTACCCTGTGTATATAGTCAAGTTATTACCTCGTACCCCTGCACATCGACTCAGTACTGGTACCCTGTGTATATAGTCAAGTTATTACCTCGTACCCCTGCACATCGACTCAGTACTGGTACCCTGTGTATATAGTCAAGTTATTACCTCGTACCCCTGCACATCGACTCAGTACTGGTACCCGTGTATATAGCCAAGTTATTACCTCGTACCCCTGCACATCGACTCAGTACTGGTACCCGTGTATATAGCCAAGTTATTACCTCGTACCCCTGCACATCGACTCAGTACTGGTACCCTGTGTATATAGTCAAGTTATTACCTCGTACCCTGCACATCGACTCAGTACTGGTACCCGTGTATATAGCCAAGTTATTACCTCGTACCCCTGCACATCGACTCAGTACTGGTACCCGTGTATATAGTCAAGTTATTACCTCGTACCCCTGCACATCGACTCAGTACTGGTACCCTGTGTATATAGTCAAGTTATTACCTCGTACCCCTGCACATCGACTCAGTACTGGTACCCTGTGTATATAGTCAAGTTATTACCTCAGACCCCTGCACATCGACTCAGTACTGGTACCCTGTGTATATAGTCAAGTTATTACCTCGTACCCCTGCACATCTACTCAGTACTGGTACCCTGTGTATATAGTCAAGTTATTACCTCGTACCCCTGCACATCGACTCAGTACTGGTACCCTGTGTATATAGTCAAGTTATTACCTCGTACCCCTGCACATCGACTCAGTACTGGTACCCTGTGTATATAGTCAAGTTATTACCTCGTACCCCTGCACATCGACTCAGTACTGGTACCCTGTGTATATAGTCAAGTTATTACCTCGTACCCTGCACATCGACTCAGTACTGGTACCCGTGTATATAGCCAAGTTATTACCTCGTACCCCTGCACATCGACTCAGTACTGGTACCCGTGTATATAGCCAAGTTATTACCTCGTACCCCTGCACATCGACTCAGTACTGGTACCCTGTGTATATAGTCAAGTTATTACCTGCCCCTGCACATCGACTCAGTACTGGTACCCTGTGTATATAGTCAAGTTATTACCTCGTACCCCTGCACATCGACTCAGTACTGGTACCCTGTGTATATAGCCAAGTTATTACCTCGTACCCCTGCACATCGACTCAGTACTGGTACCCTGTGTATATAGTCAAGTTATTACCTCGTACCCCTGCACATCGACTCAGTACTGGTACCCAGTGTATATAGCCAAGTTATTACCTCGTACCCCTGCACATCGACTCAGTACTGGTACCCGTGTATATAGCCAAGTTATTACCTCGTACCCCTGCACATCGACTCAGTACTGGTACCCTGTGTATATAGTCAAGTTATTACCTCGTACCCCTGCACATCGACTCAGTACTGGTACCCAGTGTATATAGCCAAGTTATTACCTCGTACCCCTGCACATCGACTCAGTACTGGTACCCGTGTATATAGTCAAATTATTACCTCGTACCCCTGCACATCGACTCAGTACTGGTACCCTGTGTATATAGTCAAATTATTACCTCGTACCCCTGCACATCGACTCAGTACTGGTACCCTGTGTATATAGTCAAGTTATTACCTCGTACCCCTGCACATCGACTCAGTACTGGTACCCTGTGTATATAGTCAAGTTATTACCTCGTACCCCTGCACATCGACTCAGTACTGGTACCCTGTGTATATAGTCAAGTTATTACCTCGTACCCCCTGCACATCGACTCAGTACTGGTACCCGTGTATATAGCCAAGTTATTACCTCGTACCCCTGCACATCGACTCAGTACTGGTACCCGTGTATATAGCCAAGTTATTACCTCGTACCCCTGCACATCGACTCAGTACTGGTACCCTGTGTATATAGTCAAGTTATTACCTCGTACCCCTGCACATCGACTCAGTACTGGTACCCAGTGTATATAGCCAAGTTATTACCTCGTACCCCTGCACATCGACTCAGTACTGGTACCCTGTGTATATAGTCAAGTTATTACCTCGTACCCCTGCACATCGACTCAGTACTGGTACCCTGTGTATATAGCCAAGTTATTACCTCGTACCCCTGCACATCGACTCAGTACTGGTACCCTGTGTATATAGTCAAGTTATTACCTCGTACCCCTGCACATCGACTCAGTACTGGTACCCAGTGTATATAGCCAAGTTATTACCTCGTACCCCTGCACATCGACTCAGTACTGGTACCCGTGTATATAGCCAAGTTATTACCTCGTACCCCTGCACATCGACTCAGTACTGGTACCCTGTGTATATAGTCAAGTTATTACCTCGTACCCTGCACATCGACTCAGTACTGGTACCCAGTGTATATAGCCAAGTTATTACCTCGTACCCTGCACATCGACTCAGTACTGGTACCCGTGTATATAGTCAAATTATTACCTCGTACCCCTGCACATCGACTCAGTACTGGTACCCTGTGTATATAGTCAAATTATTACCTCGTACCCCTGCACATCGACTCAGTACTGGTACCCTGTGTATATAGTCAAGTTATTACCTCGTACCCCTGCACATCGACTCAGTACTGGTACCCGTGTATATAGCCAAGTTATTACCTCGTACCCCTGCACATCGACTCAGTACTGGTACCCGTGTATATAGTCAAGTTATTACCTCGTACCCCTGCACATCGACTCAGTACTGGTACCCTGTGTATATAGTCAAGTTATTACCTCGTACCCCTGCACATCGACTCAGTACTGGTACCCTGTGTATATAGTCAAGTTATTACCTCGTACCCTGCACATCGACTCAGTACTGGTACCCTGTGTATATAGTCAAGTTATTACCTCGTACCCTGCACATCGACTCAGTACTGGTACCCTGTGTATATAGTCAAGTTATTACCTCAGACCCCTGCACATCGACTCAGTACTGGTACCCTGTGTATATAGTCAAGTTATTACCTCAGTACCCCTGCACATCGACTCAGTACTGGTACCCTGTGTATATAGTCAAGTTATTACCTCGTACCCCTGCACATCGACTCAGTACTGGTACCCTGTGTATATAGTCAAGTTATTACCTCGTACCCCTGCACATCGACTCAGTACTGGTACCCGTGTATATAGCCAAGTTATTACCTCGTACCCCTGCACATCGACTCAGTACTGGTACCCGTGTATATAGCCAAGTTATTACCTCGTACCCTGCACATCGACTCAGTACTGGTACCCTGTGTATATAGTCAAGTTATTACCTCGTACCCCTGCACATCGACTCAGTACTGGTACCCAGTGTATATAGCCAAGTTATTACCTCGTACCCCTGCACATCGACTCAGTACTGGTACCCTGTGTATATAGTCAAGTTATTACCTCGTACCCCTGCACATCGACTCAGTACTGGTACCCTGTGTATATAGCCAAGTTATTACCTCGTACCCCTGCACATCGACTCAGTACTGGTACCCTGTGTATATAGTCAAGTTATTACCTCGTACCCCTGCACATCGACTCAGTACTGGTACCCAGTGTATATAGCCAAGTTATTACCTCGTACCCCTGCACATCGACTCAGTACTGGTACCCGTGTATATAGCCAAGTTATTACCTCGTACCCCTGCACATCGACTCAGTACTGGTACCCTGTGTATATAGTCAAGTTATTACCTCGTACCCCTGCACATCGACTCAGTACTGGTACCCAGTGTATATAGCCAAGTTATTACCTCGTACCCCTGCACATCGACTCAGTACTGGTACCCGTGTATATAGCCATGTTTTTTCATTACTTCATTACTCATATTTATTCCTTGTGTTATTTAAAAAAATAAAAATCTCTTTTTTTCTGCATTGACTGGAAGGGCCCGTCAGTAAGCATTTCACTGTTAGTCTACATCTGTTGTTTAAGAAGCATGTGACAATTACAACTTGATTTGACTTAATGTTTTGTACACAGCATATATACGTATCATGGTTAGTGTGAATTTATCTCCCTGTAGTTCTACAGCTGTCTACACATATCTGCCTTAACCCTTTACACTTGTGGGAATTGGCCTATATAGATAGGGATACATTGAGAAGTTTCTTACAGAAGAGATATGGAAAGCATGGCTTTTATTCATGTTATTTATTTGACATGTTATTTATTTGACATGTTATTTATTTGATATGTTATTTATTTGATATGGTATTTGATATATTATTTATTTGATATGGTATTTATTTGATACAGTATTTATTTGATACGGTATTTATTTGACATGTTATTTGACTTGTTATTTGATATGTACTTTTTTGATATCTTATTTGACATGTTATTTGATATCTTATTTATTTGATGTCTTATTTCATATGGTATTTATTTGATATGTTATTTGATATGATTTATTTAATGTGTTATTTATTTGATATCTTATTTGATATATTATTTATTTGATATCATTTATTTGATATATTATTTGATATGTTATTTGATGTGTTATTTGATATATTATTTATTTGATATGTTATTTATTTGATATCTTATTTGATATATTATTTGATATCTTATTTATTTGATATCTTATTTATTTGATGTCTTATTTGATATGGTATTTATTTGATATGTTATTTGATATATCATTTATTTGATATGGTATTTGACGTGTTATTCATTTGACATGTTATTTATTTGATATATTATTTATTTGATATGTTATTTATTTGATATGTTATTTATTTGATATGGTATTTGATATATTATTTATTTGATATGTTATTTGATATATTATTTATTTGATATGTTATTTATTTGATATGTTATTTGATATATTATTTATTTGATATGGTATTTATTTGATATGTTATTTGATATATTATTTATTTGATATGGTATTTATTTGATATGTTATTTGATATATTATTATATTACTCGCTAATGTTCAGACTCTGGATAAAATAGTCGACGAGCTCAGGGCTAGAATCTCCTTCCAGAGAGACATCAGGGATTGTAACATACTCTGTTTCACGGGAACATGGCTCTCTCGGGAAATACTGTCTTTGTCCTTATGTTTCATGATTAACTACTCATGGTGTGATTTTGATAATGTACAGAAACTCAAGTCCTTTTGTTCACCTGTTCAAGATGACCTCAAAATCAAATGCCGACAGTATTACCTCCCAAGAGAATTCTCTTCGGTTATAGTCACAGCCGTGAATATTCCCCCTCAAGCCAATACCACGACGGCCCTCAAAGCACTTCATTGGACTTCATGCAAACTGCAAACCACATATCCTGACACGTTTATGGATGCTGGGTATTTTTTAACAAAGCAAATTTGAGCAAAATGCTACCGAAGTTCTACCAACACATTGACTGCCATCGCTTTCCGCCCGGTTACGTAACCGGTTATGTAAAGAAATTCCACAAATTGACTTTTAAGAAGGCACACCTGTTAATTGAAATGCATTCCAGGTGACTACCTCATGAAGCTGGTTGAGAGAATGCCAAGAGTGTGCAAAGCTGCAATCAAGGCAAAGGGGGGCTACTTTGAAGAATTTAAAATCTAAAATATATTTTGTTTAACACTTTTTTGGTTACTACATGATTCCATATGTGTTATTCCATAGTTTTGATGCCTTCACTATTATTCTACAATGTAGAAATAGTAAAAATAAAGAAAAACCCTTGAATGAGTAGGTGTGTCCAACCTTTTGACTGGTACTGTAGGTGCACACAGGTCGAGAGACAAGTTGGAGTAATCAAGATGACAGACACTGACACATTCAATACCGTCTTGCACACTCTTGCCTGTATCTAGCTGATCTTGGGTGTAATCATTAGTCCAACAGTTGCAAACACGAGTTTCTATTGGACAAATCCAGGTATGTTTTATACCCGTTTCGTTCCGTTTGCTTCTGTTTAATAAAGGGGTTTTAACAGAATCGGTGGAATGAATACACTCCTGATCACATGCAACACAGTTTACTTTCATAGCAGCCACATACAAGCATCCTATTGATCGTTGTAATCCTTCTCGCATCTACGCGCTCTCCTTCTCTCACATTTTCCATTTACTTGTGGACTTCAGCTTTCTGTGACGCAGGCAAATAAAAAGCCAAACCTTCAACATACAGTTGAAGTCGGAAGTTTACATACACATAGGTTGGAATCATTAAAACTCGTTTTCAACCACTCCACAAATTTCTTGTTAACAAACTATAGTTCTGGCAAGTCGAAAGGGATTACTTTATGCATGACACAAGTAATGTTTCCAACAATTGTTTACAGACAGATTATTTCACTTATAATTCACTGTATCACAATTCCAGTGGGTCAGAAGTTTACATACACTAAGTTGACTGTGCCTTTAAACAGCTTGGAAAATTCCAGAAATGATGTCAAGGCTTTAGAAGCTTCTGATAGGCTAATTGACATAATTTGAGTCAATTGGAGGTGTACCTGTGGATGTATTTCAAGGCCTACCTTCAAACTCAGTGCCTCTTTGCTTGACATCATGGGAAAATCAAAAGAAATCAGCCAAGACCTCTGAAAAACAAATTGTTGACCTCCACAAGTCTGGTTCATCCTTGGGAGCAATTTCCAAATGCCTGAAGGTACCACATTAATCTGTACAAACAATAGTACGCAAGTATAAACACCATGGGACCACGCAGCCATCACACCGCTCAGGAAGGAGACGCGTTCTGTCTCCTAGAGATGAACGTACTTTGGTGCGAAAAGTGCAAATCAATCCCAGAACAACAGCAAAGGATCGTTTGAAGATGCTGGAGGAAACAGGTACAAAAGTATCTATATCCACAGTAAAACGAGTCCTATATCGACATAACCTGAAAGGCCGCTCAGCAAGGAAGAAGCCACTGCTCCAAAACCGCCATAAAAAAGCCAGACTACGGTTTGCAACTGCACATGGGGACAAAGATCGTACTTTTTGGAGAAATGTCCTCTGGTCTGATGAAACAAAAATAGATCTGTTTGGCCATAATGACCATCGTTATGTTTGGAGGAAAAAGGGGGAGGCTTGCAAGCCGAAGAACACCATCCCAACTGTGAAGCACGGAGGTGGCAGCATCATGTTGTGGGGGTGCTTTGTTGCAGGAGGGACTGGTGCACTTCACAAAATAGATGGCATCATGAAGTAGGAAAATGATGTGGATATATTGAAGCAACATCTCAGAACATCAGTCAGGAAGTTAAAGCTTGGTCGCAAATGGGTCTTCCAAATGGACAATGACCCCAACCGTACTTCCAAAGTTAAGGACAACAAGGTCAAGGTATTGGAGTGGCCAACACAAAGCCCTGACCTCAATCCTATAGAATATTTGTGGGCAGAACAGAAAAAGCATGTGCAAGCAAGGAGGCCTACAAACCTGACTCAGTTACACCAGCTCTGTCAGGAGGAATGGGCCAAAGGAGGAATCGGTCCCTCTCCTTTTTCGGGTGTTGTTCGGCGGTGAAGGTGGAAAAAAATACAACAAAATATAGCTCTCTCTCTCTCACTTGTTTCTCCTTCATTTTTGAAGAACTGTTAAACTATTGTCTCTCTCTTTGAGTCAACTGCTCACCACACTTTATACACTGCAGTGCTAGCTAGCTGTAGCTTATGCTTTCAGTACTAGATTCATTCTCTGATCATTTGAGTGGGTGAGAGCTCTGATAGGTTGGAGGGCGTCCTCTGGAAGTTGTCATAATTACTGTGTAAGTCTATGGAAGGGGGTGAGAACCATGAGCCTCCTAGGTTTTGTTTTGAAGTCAATGTACCCAGAGGAGGATGGAAGCTAGCTGTCCTCCGGCTACACCATGGTGCTACCCTACAGAGTGCTGTTGAGGCTACTGTAGACCTTCATTGCAAAACAATGTGTTTTAACCAATGATTTGGATGACGTGAATATATTTAGTATAGTTTTATCTAAAAAGGATAACTTTTTAAATTCACTGAGGAGGATGGTCTGCCTCTTCCTCCTCAAGGAGCCTCCACTGGTATACAGGGACTAGTATGCCGTGCAGACAGACACGGTGGTAGCCGCTGATAGCTGATAGCCGCTGATAGCCGATAGCTGTTTTTTCCCTGCCTGTGTAGCACCAACCAACGGGGTAAATTCAACGAGGCGCCTAGCGTGTTGATAAGTGTTGGCAGATTCCCCTTACGCACGCACACACGTACGCACACACACACACGTACCCATGAGCACACAAACACACACACGCATGCACATACACACACGTACACGCTACACGCACACGCACCAACATGTACAAAGACACGCCCGCACACACGCGCACATGTATGCACACACACACACACACCCCCAAACAAACACACACACGCATGCACACACCTACACGCACACACACCCACATGCACACACACACACATGCATGTACACGCACATACATACAGACACGCACGTACACACAGACACTTCTTTAAAGAGCATTATCTATCTCCATCCTGGCCTTGATGTGAGCCGGCCTGTCAACTCAAAGTCCCACAGCAATCTCTATTCTACATCCCAAATGGCACCCTATTCCCTTTATAGTGCACTACTTTTGACCAGGGCCCATAGGGAATAGGGTGCAAATTGGGACGTATCCCATCTCTGGAGCTGAGCTGAATAATTATAAGCGGGATCCTCCCTAAGAGCCTCGTTGACGATTAAATCTAAATATATTTTTATTAATTATTAATATAATTGAATTAATTAATTTCAGACGACATTCTTCATCTGTATGGTAATGAGTGTGTAAATAGTAATGTGAGTGTGTGTGTGTGTGTCTGTCTGTCTGTCTGTCTTCAGGAATAGAGAGGACCACTGCTGTGACATTAATGGAACAGAGGTGTCATGTGACCAACTCGTATGGTACTTTTATCTCCCTCCTGAACTCTGAAAGCCATCGGCTATATATATTTAGCTGGCCAACATTTGGACACGCACCGTCAGTCAATTTGGCCGATGCCATGGTAGTCACTGCTAGGCCGGTAGCTGCCTTCAGCAGAGTAAACATGTTTGTTTGTTTGTTCATTCTGCCTTTGACTGACTTAGAGCTAGTCAACTAATGTAAACTAACGTCAGGAAATAAGAGCAGCTCCATCTATCCCACACTTGACTGGAGAACAGTCGTCTCTAAAAATTTAATTGTCGATATAGCTAACTCACTCTCTGTTTGTGTGTTGGTAGCAATGATGAATGTGTCTAAATTGTCTACGGTCGGTTAGTTGGTTCACAGCTGGCTAGCAAACTTGCTGCCAATTTAGTGACGCTAGCTAACAGCAAGCTGACATTACTGAAATGTCCATGTTAGGTGTGCTAAGCTAGCCATCTCTGGAGTGATGAATCACGCTTCACCATCTGGCAGTCCGAGGGACGAATCTAGGTTTGGCTGATGCCGGGAGAACGCTACCTGCCCCAATGCATAGTGCCAACTGTAAAGTTTGGTGGAGGAGGAATAATGGTCTGGGGCTGTTTTTCATGGTTCAGGCCCCTTAGTTCCAGGGAAGGGAAATCTTAACGCTACAACATAAAATGACATTCTAGATGATTCTGAAGGCCCATTCCTGTTTCAACTTGACAATACCCCTGTGCACAAAGCGAAGTCCATACAGAAATGGTATGTTGAGATCGGTGTGGAAGAACTTGACTGGCCTGCACAGAGCCCTGACCTCAACCCCATCAAACTCCTTTGGGAGGAATTGTAACACTGACTGCAACCCAGGCCTAATCGCCCAACATTAGTGCCCGACCTCACTAATGCTCTTGTGGCTGAATGGAAGCAAGTCCCCGCAGCAATGTTCCAACATCTAGTGGAATGCCTTCCCAGAAGAGTGGAGGCTGTTATAGCAGCAATGTTCCAACATCTAGTGAAAAGCCTTCCCAGAAGAGTGGAGGCTGTTATAGCAGCAATGTTCCAACATCTAGTGAAAAGCCTTCCCAGAAGAGTGGAGGCTGTTATAGCAGTAATGTTCCAACATCTAGTGGAAAGCCTTCCCAGAAGAGTGGAGGCTGTTATAGCAGCAAAAGGGGGGGGACCAACTCCATGCTAATGCCCGTGATTTTGGAATGAGATGTTCGACTAGAGCAGGTGTCCACATACTTTTGGTCATGTAGTTAAGTAGCTACAGTGAACTCCAAAAGTATTGGGACAGTGACACATTTTGTTTTAGTGTGTAGTGTATCTCCTAGCTTTCGACCCCACACGGAGGCTTCATGACTTTAGGATGTTGCCGCTTTGATGACTTCTGATTGGCAAACAAACAAACAAACAAACAAGCTGGATGCTCCACTCTGGTGAAAAAGCAAGAGCATCATAAAATGATACAATCTCTCCCTACGGTCATTTCCGGGACAAGTCAGTTAAAATTACACATACTCGAGACCCGTGACAATCATATCCTAACCGACCCAGACCCGTGACGTTATTTATAATTCTGGATGCGGACCCACTCTGGTTACGGATTGAGTCTCGGTATTCGGTTACAGTTGGATCCGTGAAGACCTCTACTGCCAAGCCTCTGCTGTGTTTGTGAGGGATACGGCCTGCCTGTCCAGGCTGCCAAGCCTCTGCTGTGTTTGTGAGGGATACAGCCTGCCTGTCCAGGCTGCCAAGCCTCTGCTGTGTTTGTGCGCTCACCTCGGTCATCATGAAGTGCTTCGAGAGGCTGGTCATGGCCTACATGAAGGCCACCATGCCAGGCACACTGGATCCACTCCAATTTGCCTACCGCTCCAACAGATCCACGGAAGATTTCATTTCCATCACTATTCACACGCTATTCCATCGCCGTAACACACCTGGACAAGAGGAACACCTACGTGAGAATGCTCTTCATTGACTACAGTTCAGCATTCAACTTTAATAATGTTTACATATCTGGCATTACTAATTTCAAATATAAACTTTGTTTTCTGCTGTATTCTACTCAATGCCACTCCGACATTCTTTAACTTTTAGATGTGTGTGTGTATTGTTGTGAATTGTTAGATATTACTGCCCTGTTGAAGCTAGGAACACAAGCATTTTGCTACACTTTGCCATAACATCTACTAAATATGTGTATGTGACCAATAACATTTGATTTGATGTTTCGGGATAGGCCCCTTAGTTACAGTGAAGGCTATTTGAGCCAGTAAAGGGGGCTTTGCTATTCTTGGGTAGCAGAATTACTTTTGCTTCCCTCCAGGCCTGAGGGCACACGCTCTCTAGTAGGCTTAAATTGAAGATTTAAGATTTCCTACCGATCCTCGACTTCCAGCGATGTCATTTACAAAATAGCCTCCAACACTCTGCTCAGCAAACTGGATGCAGTCTATCACAGTGCCATCCGTTTTGTCGCCAAAGCCCCATATACCACCCACCACTGCGACCTGTACGCTCTAGTTGGCTGGCCCTCGCTTCATATTCGTCGCCAAATCCACTGGCTCCAAGTCTTTGCTAGGTAAAGCCCCGCCTTATCTCAGCTCACTGGTCACGATAACAACACCCACCCGTAGCACGCGCTCCAGCAGGTATATCTCACTGGGCATCCCCAAAGCCAACACCTCCTTTGGCCACCTTTCCTTCCAGTTCTCTGCAGCCAATGACTGAAACGAATTGCAAAAATCGCTGAAGTTGGAGACTTATATCTCCCTCACTAACTTTAAGCATCAGCTGTCAGAGCAGCTTACCGATCGCTGCAGCTGTACACTGCCCATCTGTAAATAGCCCATCCAACTACCTACCTCATCCCCATATTGTTTTTATTTACTTTTCTGCTATTTTGCACACCAGTATTTCTACACATCATCATCTGCTCATCTATCACTCCAGTGTTAATATGCTAAATTGTAATTACTTCGCTACTATTGGCCTATTTATTGCCTTTACCTCCTCACGCCATTTGCACACACTGTATATAGACTTTCTATTGTATTATTGACTGTACTCTTGTTTATCCCATGTGTAACTCTGTGTTGTTTGTGTTGCACTGCTTTGCTTCATCTTGGCCGGGTCGCAGTTGTAAATGAGAACTTGTTCTCAACTGGCCTACCTGGTTAAATAAAGGTCAACTGGCCTACCTGGTTAAATAAAGGTGAACTGGCCCACCTGGTTAAATAAAGGTGAAATAAAAATTAAATAACAACTAAATAAATAACGCTATTTTCCTCCATTTTCCATCGAAGTTGTCAGACCCCGGTGGCTTGTCATTGTTGATAGACAGAAGAAGAAAAAATCACCTCTTCCACACTCACTTTACGGAATTCAAAATTACAATTCTTGTCTTTCATAATTTGGTCAGATATAATTGGATGTGTAGTGTCAGCGTTTGTTGCTTGCATGTCATCCCTAAGTTTGCTAATCTTGCCAAGGAAAAAAGTCATTAAAGTAGTTGGCAATATCAGTTGGTTTTGTGATGAATGAGCCATCTGATTCAATCAATGATGAAGCGGAGTTAGCTTTTTTTCCAAACATATCATTTAAGGAGCTCCAAAGCTTTTTACTATCGTTCTTTCTGTAATGTATCTTTGTTTCATAGTGCAGTTTCTTCTTTTTATTCAGTTTAGACACATTTTCTCAATTTGCAGTATGTTTGCCAATCGGTTGTGCAGCCAGACCTATTTGCCAATTATTTTGCCTCGTTCCTCTCAACCATAACATTTTTCAATTCCTCATCAATTTTCAGGGATTTAACCGTTTTTACTGTCATTTTCTTAATGGTTGATTAGTAACTGGGATAAGCAGCTTCATAAATGTGTCAAGTGCAGCATTTGGTTTCTCCTCATTACACACCGCGGACAAACAAATTCTCCTTACATCAACAACATAGGAATCACTACAAAACGTATTGTATGACTATATTAGGCCCATCCTTTGGAACACAGTATAGTGGAACATGTGATGGCTGGTGATTCAGCAGACACAGAGTAAAGGGTTTGGGGAAACATAGTAGAGTGACCATGGGGAACCTGTTGGTTTGGCATCACTCCCCAGGACCAGGGGAGAACAGACCCTGTTGGTTTGGCATCACTCCCCAGGACCAGGGGAGAACAGACCCCGTTGGTTTGGCATCACTCCCCAGGACCAGGGGAGAACAGACCCCGTTGGTTTGGCATCACTCCCCAGGACCAGGGGAGAACAGACCCCGTTGGTTTGGCATCACTCCCCAGGACCAGGGGAGAACAGACCCCGTTGGTTTGGCATCACTCCCCAGGACCAGGGGAGAACAGACCCCGTTGGTTTGGCATCACTCCAGGGGTGTGTGCTGCGTAGCACTGGGAGAACAGACCCTGTGATCTCTCACCAACTATTCAGCCTATGTAAGTAAGTGATTAGGCCACCCACAGTCTGACACCCCCCCACACACACACACACTACAACAGGGGAAGTGCCTGTGGTCTGTGCTGCTCTGTAGTTGTGACCAGACAGACATTTTCCATGTAGCCATCAGATGGTGTAAACAGAGAGCAGGGCGGTTAGGAGACTGACTGGCATGATGCTATCTGCTGTTTAGAGCAGCACACAGAACGGGACGTGGACTGCATTCCAAATGGCACCCTATTCCTTACATAGTGCACTCATTTTGACCAGAACCTTATGGTACACTATATAGGGAATAAGGGGTCCATTAATTGGGACACGGCGGTGATGTGTTTGAATCTGCATGTTTATAAGACATCAAATAACACATAATGGACTTTTAACTAAACTCACAGGAGGAGAAACATGCCCCAAAATGAAGATGGGTGGTCCTGCTGTCGTTCCCCATTATGACACCGTTAACTATATAGCACGCTGGTAAATAGCAGTTTTCACAGCTAGCTATACTCAGACAATTCAGTGAGTCTGTCTGCAGTTCAAGAAGAGGCAGGAGACAGATCATTGGCAGCCGGTATCATCTAGTATTCCCATCACCACTCTTCCCATAGAAACAGCAAATCATTGAGTTTTTTTTATTTAATTTTATTTAACCAGGCAAGTCAGTTAAGAACAAATTCTTATTTTCAATGACGGCCTAGGAACAGTGGGTTAACTGCCTTGTTCAGGGTTAAAAATGACAGATTTGTACCTTCTCAGCTCGGGGATTCGATCTAGCAACCTTTCAGGTTTCTAGTCCAGCAGCTCTAACCACTAGGCTACCCTGCCACCCCGGTAATGAACCCTATGAATAGAAGGTGAGAGAAAACAGAGTATTTTTTTGTCAAAAAGCAGTGGGGGGATGAAGTTTTGGGTTGGGAGGAGTTAGGATGATTTCTCATGCTCGGGTGTGCTCCACAGAACATTTTACTCAGTGGTTCATCAGTGGGCAAGACCCATTGACTTTCTCATGCTTTACTCAGTGGTTCATCAGTGGGCAAGACCCATTGACTTTCTCATGCTTTACTCAGTGGTTCATCAGTGGGCAAGACCCATTGACTTTTTCCCAAATGTTGATGTGTTAAATGAATACAATTGAGATGTTTTATCACTGGCCTACACACAATACCTCATAATGTCCAAGCGGAATTATGTTTTATCAATTCTTTTTCTAATGAATTTAAAAATGTAAAAAGCTGAAATGTCTTGAGTCAATAAGTATTCAAACCCCTTTGTTATGACAAACCTAAATAAGTGTGCTTAACAAGTCACATAGCAAGTTGCATGGACTCACTCTGCAATAATCGTGTTTAACATGATTTCTGAATGACTGCCTCAACTCTAAACCCCACATATTCAATTGTCTGTAAGGTCCCTCAGTCGAGCAGTGAATTTCAAACACAGATTCAACCACAAAGACCAGGGATGTTTTCCAATGCCACACAAAGACGGGCACCTATTGGTAGATGGGTAAAAAATATATTGACAGAGTGAAATAAGACTAAAAATATTCCAAAACATGCATTCTGTTTGCAACAAGGAACTACAGTAATACTGCCAAAAATGTGGCAAGGCAATGAACTTTTTCTCCTGAATACAAAGTGTTATGTTTGGGGTAAATCCATTACAACACATTACTGAGTACCACACTTCATATTTTCAAGCATAGTGGTGTCTGCATCCTGTTATGGGTATGCTTGTCATCGTTAAAGACCGGGTCATTTCTTAAGATAAAAAATAAATGGTTTGGAGCTAAGCACAGGCAAAATCCTAGAAGAGAACCTGGTTCAGTCTATCTGCTTTCCAACAGACACTGGGGAGATGAATTCACCTTTCAGCAGGACAATAACCTAAAACAGAAGGCCAAATCTACATTAACTAATTTAGTCACCAGGCAGGCCAAAACTCTATCCGACTGAAACAGGCTGAAGTTTGCAAAATAAATGGGAACAGATTATCGATGTACCGATTCCATGGCACATATTTTTTCATTTCTCCTTTATTTAACCAGGTAGGCAAGTTGAGAACAAGTTCTCATTTACAACTGCGACCTGGCCAAGATAAAGCAAAGCAGTTCGACACATACAACAACACAGAGTTACACATGGAATAAACAAACATACAGTCAATAATACAGTAGAAAAGTCTATATACAGTGTGTGCAAATGAGGTAAGATAAAGAACGTGAGGCAATAAATAGGCCATGGTGGCAAAATAATTACAATATAGCAATTAAACACTGGAATGGTAGATGTGCAGTAGATGAATGTGCAAGTAGAGATACTGGGGTGGAAAGGAGCAAAAAATAAATAAAATAAATAACAGTATGGGGATGAGGTAGTTGGATGGGCTATTTACAGATGGGCTGTGTAGAGGTGCAGTGATCTGTGAGCTGCTCTGACAGCTGGTGCTTAAAGCTAGTGAGGGAGATATGAGTCTCCAGCTTCAGTGATTTTTGCAGTTCGTTCCAGTCATTGGCAGCAGAGAACTGGAAGAAAAGGCGGACAAAGAAGGAATTGGCTTTGGGGGTGACCAGTGAAATATACCTGCTGGAGTGCGTGCTATGGGTGGGTGCTGCTATGGTGACCAGCGAGCTGAGATAAGGTGGGGCTTTACCTAGCAGGGACTTGTAGATGACCTGGAGCCAGTGGCGACGAGTGTGAAGCGAGGGCCAGCCCACGAGAGCATACAGGTCGCAGTGGTGGGTAGTATATGGGGCTTTGGTGACAAAACGGATGGCACTGTGATAGACTGCATCCAATTTGTTGAGTAGAGTGTTGGAGGCCGAAGTCAAGGATCGGTAGGATAGTCAGTTTTAAGAGGGTATGTTTGGCAGCATGAGTGAAGGATGCTTTGTATCGAAATAGGAAGCTGATTCTAGATTTATTTTTGGATTGGAGATGCTTAATGTGAGTCTGGAAGGAGAGTTTACAGTCTAACCAGACACCTAGGTATTTGTAGTTGTCCACATATTCTAAGTCAGAACCGTCCAGAGTAGTGATGCTGGACGGGGGGGCAGGTGCGGGCAGCGATCGGTTGAAGAGCATGCATTTAGTTTTACTTGCATTTAAGAGCAGTTGGAGGCCACGGAAGGAGAGTTGTATGGCATTGAAGCTCGTCTGGAGGTTAGTTAACACAGTGTCCAAAGAAGGGCCAGAAGTATACAGAATGGTGTGGTCCGCGTAGAGGTGGATCAGAGAATCACCAGCAGCAAGAGCGACATCATTGATGTATACAGAGAAAAGAGTCGGCCCGTGAATTGAACCCTGTGGCACCCCCATAGACTGCCAGAGGTCCGGACAACAGGCCCTACGATTTGACACGATTTGAACCAGTACAAAAAACAACACTTGATTCAACAAGAGTTTTTCTATTTAAATTATTGTATAAAATTCTTGCCACCAACAGCATGCTATATATATGGGGCATACAACAATCTCAGCTCTGTAGATTTTGCTGCGAAGAGACAGAATCAATAGATCATTTATTCTGGTATTGTCCCCATGTAGCTTGTTTCTGGTCACAGGTTCAGGAATGGTTAAAAAAATCACAACATGCACTGAAAATTAACCTTACAAATAGCGATGTTGGGCGATTTGGAAAGCCATAGTCAGTCAATAACTAATATAATAATACTCCTAGGAAAGGTTTTCATGTTTAGCTCACAATCTGTGGATACAATTAGAAAGGATCAAAATGTATGTAAAACATCACAGCTGGTTGAGAGAATGCCAAGAGTGGTGCAAAGCTGTCATCAAGGCAAAGGGTGGCTACTTTGAAGAATCTCAAATAGAAATATATTTTTATTTGTTTAACACTTTTATGGTTACTACATAATTCCATATGTGTTATTTCATAGTTTTGATGTCTTCACTATTATTATGTAGAAAATAGTAAAATATTAAGTAAAAACTCTGGAATGAGTAGGTGCGTCCAAACTTTTGACTGTAGCTGCATGTAAAAAATGTGTATGTAAAAATGTACATGTAAAATATATGTATATGCAGCAGAAAAGCTGTAAAAAACAAACAAACAGGAAATGTGTCTTGCGAAGACGTGGGGTGGATGGGTTAAAAAAATAAACAAATATTGTTTTAAGATAGTCACGCCAAGGATCATTTGGAAATTTGATTTAGAACTTTACGACCCCTAAATATATATATACAAAAATCATCTGATGAAACATTGAATTTGGCCTTACTGCTATTAGCCCATAGAAATTCTATGAATACAGATTCACAGATGGTCAAGCAGAATATAAATTAAAAAAATAAAAGGAAGTATGCTCTATGTCTAAAAGATGATTTAAAAAAAAATAGATTTAAAAATTTAAAAAATAAAATAATTATACAATGGAAATGCCCTATTCACTTTCATAGATGTTTCTGTGTTGGTCGGATAAGAAAACGATGTTGGTAAACAAAACAAAATATGCTAGAAAAAGTGGGATATTTTGTTGTGTCTGAAATATTAATTACGCAAGAAATGTCGGGCGGAAAATCTTTTAAGAGCAAATATTGAAGTAAACTTGGAGTCACAAGACGTTGTGTGGTCCTCCCACTACGACTCGGGAAACCATGCAGTTTAATTAGGCTACCGGTGAAATAAGTTACGGTGAACTGCACAGGGTGGTGAACGAGCACCGGTGTAGATCTTAATGAGGGTCTTATTCTGGTGGACGTCGAGGCTTGGCTGCAGTTTGACAGATACAGATAATATCGCTCCTACCCATAATCATCTCATCATGTAGGCTCGTACCCCCCACTGTCTCTGTGAGCTGTTGGCTAGACTACAGCGCACGTGTCAATACCACAGTGGATACATATATATATATATAATGCTAAATGTTTTGTGATATATATACATATATATAACCATCAGTAGAGTAGAATATGCCCATTTGTGTTATTTATTCGGTACATGTGATTTTATGTGAAATATGTCATCACGCACAACCTTTTATCCACAAAAAGTCAATTTGATTTAAGCACATCTGGTGGGAAAATGCGAATATTCGCATTGAAATTTCTGTCGCCAGTTGGATGGAAACCTACAGACAGATTTTCATGGGGATGTTTTGTATTATGCTAGTTAGATGGACATGTGGGTGCGTGAATCGACTCAGTAGCTCCCATGTCTTGAATCTTGACATCCCAACAGTGAATTTGAATTAAACTGTTCCTAACTCCTTTCCTCTGGCCAGCCTCCTCTCCTCCCCCCTCTCCCCCTCTCCCCCTCTCCTCCTCTCCTCCCCCTCTCCTCCCCTCCTCCCTCCTTCCCCCTCTCCTCCCTCTCTCCTCCCCCTCTCCTCCCTCTCCTCCCTCTCCAGGTTTAAAGGAGTCCCATTGTGAGGGGTTGGATGTCTCTGCTCTGGGGAATGCCCGGCACCTCACAAACATGCTCCTGTTCGCACTTCTGACTCCCTCCTCCTCCCTCTTTCTTTCCTCCCCCCTCCTCCCCCTCCTCCCTCTCCTCCCCCTCTCCTCCCTATCCTCTCCCCTCCTCCCTCTCCTCTGGACAGAGGCCTGGACAAATACAGCCTGAATGATATATTTGTTCCGGTACTTGATGCACATCATGACATCATACTCTGCTCCTGCTCTGTCCGATTACAGTTGGAGCATACATGTACTCTTACCCTAACCTTAACCCAAAAACCTAACCTTAACCCAAAAACCTAACCTTAACCCTAACCCTAAAACTAACCCTATCTCCTAAACCAAAATGTAATTCTAACCCTAATTCTAACCGTAAACTTAAACCCCCTAGAAACAGCATTTGACCTCGTGGGGACAGATTTTTGTACGTTTACTATGCTTGTGGGGACTTCTCGTCCCCACAAGAATAGTTAAACACACACACACAAAATAATATCATATTTTATTTGTCACATGGGCAGAATACATGAGGTGTAGACCTTACTGTGAAATGCTCACATACAAACCCTTAACCAACAATGCTGTTTTAAGAAAATATTTACTACATAAACTAAAGTAAAACAATTGTAATGCAATAAAATAATAATAACGAGGCTATATACAGGGGGTACCGGTACAGAGTCAATGTGGAGGCTATATACAGGGGGTACCGGTACAGAGTCAATGTGGAGGCTATATACAGGGGGTACCGGTACAGAGTCAATGAGGAGGCTATATACAGGGGGTACTGGTACAGAGTCAATGTGGAGACTATATACAGGGGGTACCGGTACAGAGTCAATGTGGAGGCTATATACAGGGGGTACCGGTACAGAGTCAATGAGGAGGCTATATACAGGGGTACTGGTACAGAGTCAATGTGGAGACTATATACAGGGGGTACCTGCACAGAGTCAATGTGGAGGCTATATACAGGGGGTACCAGTACAGAGTCAATGTGGAGGCTATATACAGGGGGTACTGCACAGAGTAAATGTGGAGACTATATACAGGGGGTACCGGTACAGAGTCAATGTGGAGGCTATAAACAGGGGGTACCGGTACAGAGTCAATGTGGAGGCTATATACAGGGGGTACTGTACAGAGTCAATGTGGAGGCTATATACAGGGGGTACTGGTACAGAGTCAATGTGGAGGCTATATACAGGGGGTACCGGTACAGAGTCAATGTGGAGGCTATATACAGGGGTACCGGTACAGAGTCAATGTGGAGACTATATACAGGGGGTACCGGTACAGAGTCAATGTGGAGGCTATATACAGGGGTACCGGTACAGAGTCAATGTGGAGGATATATACAGGGTACCGGTACAGACTCTATGTGGAGGCTATATACAGGGGGTACCGGTACAGAGTCAATGTGGAGGCTATATACAGGGGGTACCGGTACAGAGTCAATGTGGAGGCTATATACAGGGGTACCGGTACAGAGTCAATGTGGAGGCTGTATACAGGGGTACCGGTACAGAGTCAATGTGGAGGCTATATACAGGGGGTACCAGTACAGAGTCAATGTGGAGGCTATATACAGGGGGTACTGCACAGAGTCAATGTGGAGGCTATATACAGGGGTACGGTACAGAGTCAATGTGGAGGCTATATACAGGGAGTACCGGTACAGAGTCAATGTGGAGGCTATATACAGGGGGTACGGTACAGAGTCAATGTGGAGGCTATATACAGGGAGTACGGTACAGAGTCAATGTGGAGGCTATATACAGGGGGTACCGGTACAGAGTCAATGTGGAGGCTATATACAGGGAGTACCGGTACAGAGTCAATGTGGAGGCTATATACAGGGGGTACCGGTACAGAGTCAATGTGGAGGCTATATACAGGGGGTACCAGTACAGAGTCAATGTGGAGGCTATATACAGGGGGTATCGGTACAGAGTCAATGTGGAGGCTATATACAGGGTGTGCAGTACAGAGTCAATGTGGAGGCTATATACAGGGGGTACCGGTACAGAGTCAATGTGGAGACTATATACAGGGGGTACCGCTACAGAGTCAATGTGGAGGCTATATACAGGGGGTACCGGTACAGAGTCAATGTGCTGGGGTACAGGTTAGTCTAGGTAATTTTACATGTAGGTAGGGGTAAAGTGACTATGCCTAGATAGTAAACAGCGAGTAGCAGCAGAGTAAAAGTAAATGGGGGGGTGTCAATGGATATAGTCCATTTGATTGTTCAGCAGTTTTATGGCTTGAGGGTAGAAGCTGTTGAGGTGCATTTTGGACCTAGACATGGCGCTCCGGTACTGCTTGTCATGCCAGTCTATGACTTGGGTGACTGGAGTCTTTGATGTTTGGGTCTTCCTCTGACACTGCCTAGAAGCTTGGCCCCAGTGATGTACTGGGCTGTACGCACTACCCTCTGTAGCTCCTCACAGTCGAGATGCCGAGCAGTTGCCATACCAGGTGGTGATGCAACCAGTCAGGATGCTCTCGACGGTGCAGCTGTAGAACATTTTGAGGATCTGGGGACCCATGCCAAATCTTTTCAGTCTCCTGAGGGGGAATAGGTGTTGTCGTGCCCTCTTCACAACTTTCTTGGTGTGTTTGGACCCTTCTAGTTTGTTGGTGATGTGGACGCCAAGGAACTTGAAACTCTCGACCTACTCCACTACAGCCCTGTTGATGTGCATGGGGGCATGTTCGGCCCTCCTTTTCCTGTAGTCCACAATCATCTCCTTTGTGTTGCTTACATTAAGGAAGAGGTTGTTGTCCTGGCAACACACTGCCAGGTCTCTGACCTCCTCCCTATAGGCTGTCTAATTTATGTCGGTGATCAGGCCTACCACTGTTGTGTCGTCAACAAACTTAATGATGGTGTTGGAGTCGTGCTTAGCCACACAGTTGTGGGTGAACATGGAGTACAGGACGGGACTAAGTACCCACCCCTGAGGGGTCCCCGTGTTGAGGATCAGCATGGCGGATGTGTTGTTACCTACTCTTACCACCTGGGGGCGGCCCGTCAGGAAGTCCAGGATCCAGTTGCAGAGGGAGGTGTTTAGTCCCAGGGTCCTTAGCTTAGTGATGAGCTTTGAGGGCACTATGATGTTGAACGCTGAGCTATAGTCAATGAACAGCATTCTCACACAGGTGTTCTTTATGTCCAGGTGGGTAAGGGAAGACCACCATGAAATGGACAAAAATGAATGGCAACACATTGCCATTGGACGAAACATACACACGATGGAAAAGAGTGCCCAAATGGACGGCAGATCAATCAATTCTTATGGCAAATGGCATATGGCAAATGGCAAATGTAATAACTCAAAATTACTATAGGTGGCGAGCGCGCTCCAACGGGGCAAATCATATTGCATATGTACATGAAGTCAAGACCCAAGGGTCAAATTTGGACATTTCAAAAAAATATATAAAAATACCTACGCCCCTTAAAAAAGTGCTTTCTGGACCGTTTTTCGCGATTCTTTCGATTTTTTTTGATAATAACACGTATATAAGATGTGTATAAACATACCTTTGTCTCCTTTTATTGATTTAGTTTTATTAACTTTATTGTCCATAAGGCCTATGTTTTGTCCATTTGCAATATGTTACCATAGGAAGTCAAAAGTCAATGAATCATGTCCAAATGGCATAGGAAATGTACAAATGCAATAAGATTCCATACAAAAGTATTGAAAGTGCCAAATCATGATGTTATGTCCATTTACATATATCATCATAGGAAGTCGGCTTCCGAACCCAAAAGTCAGTGAGCAATGTCCAAATGGCATTTAAACTGACAAAATGACATATATCACTATGTTAAGCCCTCAATCATCCTATAGGGTCTATTTGTCATGTTTGATGAGAGAGAAGTGTACTGTACATTTGCAATATGTTTCACTGTACATTTGCAATATGTTTCAATGGGCTTTTAACAAATCACGAATTTGACATGCTGAAATCAACACCAACGAGTGATGGAGAGGAACCATGATCACTGCCCGGTCATCCCGAGTTCAATGGGCCAGTAAATTAGGCATTTCTGCAGTATTTGGGAACCCACATATACACCATCACATACGTACATATACACCCTCACATACCCACATATACACCGACACATACACAAATATATACACACTCACATACCCAAATATACACCCTCAAATACCCACATATACACCTTCACATACACACATATACACCCTCACATACCCAGATAAACACTCTCCCATACCCACATATACACTCTCACATACCCACATAAACACCCTCACATAACCACATATACACCCTCACATACCCAAATATATACACCCTCACATACCCACATATACACCCTCACATACCCACATAAACACCCTCACATACCCACATATACACCCTCACATACCCACATATACACTCTCACATACCCACATAAACACCCTCACATACCCACATATACACCCTCACATACTCAGATATATACACCCTCACATACCCACATATACACTCTCACATACCCACATAAACACCCTCACATACCCACATATACACCCTCACATACCCAAATATATACACCCTCACATACCCACATATACACTCTCACATACCCACATAAACACCCTCACATACCCACATATACACCCTCACATACCCAAATATATACACCCTCACATACCCACATATACACTCTCACATACCCACATAAACACCCTCACATACCCACATATACACCCTCACATATACACCCTCACATACCCACATATACACCCTCACATACCCAAATATATACACCCTCACTTACCCACATAAACACCCTCACATACCCACATAAACACCCTCACATACCCACATATACACCCTCACATATACACCCTCACATACCCACATAAACACCCTCACATACCCACATATACACCTTCACATATACACCCTCACATACCCACATATACACCCTCACATACCCACATATACACCGACACATACACAAATATATACACACTCACATACCCAAATATACACCCTCAAATACCCACATATACACCTTCACATACACACATATACACCCTCACATACCCAGATAAACACTCTCACATACCCACATATACACTCTCACATACCCACATAAACACCCTCACATACCCACATATACACCCTCACATACCCAAATATATACACCCTCACATACCCACATATACACCCTCACATACCCACATAAAAACCCTCACATACCCACATATACACTCTCACATACCCACATAAACACCCTCACATACCCACATATACACCCTCACATACTCAGATATATACACCCTCACATACCCACATATACACTCTCACATACCCACATAAACACCCTCACATACCCACATATACACTCTCACATATCCACATAAACACCCTCACATACCCACATATACACCCTCACATACCCAAATATATACACCCTCACATACCCACATATACACTCTCACATACCCACATAAACACCCTCACATACCCACATATACACCCTCACATATACACCCTCACATACCCACATATACACCCTCACATACCCAAATATATACACCCTCACTTACCCACATAAACACCCTCACATACCCACATAAACACCCTCACATACCCACATATACACCCTCACATATACACCCTCACATACCCACATAAACACCCTCACATACCCACATATACACCTTCACATATACACCCTCACATACCCACATATACACCCTCACATACCCAAATATATACACCCTCACTTACCCACATATACACCCTCACATACCCACATAAACACCCTCACATACCCACATAAACACCCTCACATACCCACATATACACACTCACATACCCACATAAACACCCTCACATACCCACATATACACCCTCACATACCCACATAAACACCCTCACATACCCACATATACACCCTCACATACCCACATAAACACCCTCACATACCCACATATACACCCTCACATACACACATATACACCTTCACATACCCACATATACACCCTCACATACCCACATATACACCCTCACATACCCACATATACACCCTCACATACCCACATATACACCCTCACATACCCACATAAACACCCTCACATACCCACATATACACCCTCACATACCCACATAAACACCCTCACATACCCACATATACACCCTCACATACCCACATAAACACCCTCACATACCCACATATACACCCTCACATACCCACATATACACCCTCACATACCCACATAAACACCCTCACATACCCACATAAACACCCTCACATACCCACATATACACTCTCACATACCCACATAAACACCCTCACATACCCACATATACACCCTCACATACCCAAATATATACACCCTCACATACCCACATATACACTCTCACATACCCACATAAACACCCTCACATACCCACATATACACCCTCACATATACACCCTCACATACCCACATATACACCCTCACATACCCAAATATATACACCCTCACTTACCCACATAAACACCCTCACATACCCACATAAACACCCTCACATACCCACATATACACCCTCACATATACACCCTCACATACCCACATAAACACCCTCACATACCCACATATACACCTTCACATATACACCCTCACATACCCACATATACACCCTCACATACCCAAATATATACACCCTCACTTACCCACATATACACCCTCACATACCCACATAAACACCCTCACATACCCACATAAACACCCTCACATACCCACATATACACACTCACATACCCACATAAACACCCTCACATACCCACATATACACCCTCACATACCCACATAAACACCCTCACATACCCACATATACACCCTCACATACCCACATAAACACCCTCACATACCCACATATACACCCTCACATACACACATATACACCTTCACATACCCACATATACACCCTCACATACCCACATATACACCCTCACATACCCACATATACACCCTCACATACCCACATATACACCCTCACATACCCACATAAACACCCTCACATACCCACATATACACCCTCACATACCCACATAAACACCCTCACATACCCACATATACACCCTCACATACCCACATAAACACCCTCACATACCCACATATACACCCTCACATACACACATATACACCCTCACATACCCACATATACACCCTCACATACCCACATATACACCCTCACATACCCACATAAACACCCTCACATACCCACATAAACACCCTCACATACCCACATATACACCCTCACATACCCACATAAACACCCTCACATACCCACATAAACACCCTCACAAACACCCTCACATACCCACATAAACACCCTCACATACCCACATAAACACCCTCACATACCCACATAAACACCCTCACATACCCACATAAACACCCTCACATACCCACATATACACCTTCACATACCCACATAAACACCCTCACATACCCACATATACACCCTCACATACCCACATAAACAGCCTCACATACCCACATAAACACCCTCACATACCCACATATACACCCTCACATACCCACATAAACACCCTCACATACCCACATATACACCCTCACATACCCACATATACACTCTCACATACCCACATATACACCCTCACATACCCACATAAACACCCTCACATACCCAGATATACACCCTCACATACCCAGATATACACCCTCACATACCCACATAAACACCCTCACATACACAAATATATACACCCTCACATACCCACATAAACACCCTCACATACCCACATAAACACCCTCACATACACACATACTATGTCTTCTAGATCCCCTAATTGCAGTGTTTTTTTACAACCTATGTGATATCGTGAGAATGACTTTGAGATATCTCTTAACAACTGAATATATTCACTGTTACGATCGAAAGCCAAGGTTCAACAGATAACCGTACATTATGAGTCATATAACATCAATTCAACTAGTTAGGCCTATGTAGCATTTGGAAAATCATCAACAGCTATTGTTTCTATTCAATCCAGGGTTCAACTAAAAATAGACAATACATACTGGCCCAGGGTTCAACTAAAAATAGACAATACATACTGGCCCAGGGTTCAACTAATAATAGACAATACATACTGGCCCAGGGTTCAACTAATAATAGACAATACATACTGGCCCAGGGTTCAACTAAAAATAGACATTACATACTGGCCCAGGGTTCAACTAAAAATAGACAATACATACTGGCCCAGGGTTCAACTAATAATAGACAATACATACTGGCCCAGGGTTCAACTAAAAATAGACAATACATACTGGCCCAGGGTTCAACTACGAATAGACAATACATACTGGCCCAGGGTTCAACTAAAAATAGACAATACATACTGGCCCGAGCTCTGGTTGATTTCAATCATTAATATGTGCGATTCACATCTCCATCCCAACCAAAATCTAAGTTAAAGATTAGGACAAAATGCAATCAAAATGTACTTAAAGTGCATTTATAGTTTAATTATATTAGATTCAGTTATATTCTTTAACTTAGATTTTTTTGGTTAAGATGGAAAGGTAGAATCCAACATACGAATGATTAATTACTAGAAAAACAGTAATATTGAATTGTGTTTGGTTGTCAACGCAACCAAATATCAACATTTGAAGGAGATGTTCTGGATATTTCCATCTGTAACCAGGTTTTCCATCCAACCTTTTTATGAAAGTAAAGCACATGTCGGATTAAATGACACAAAAGGCCTGATGGAAACAGCAAATGTCAGTAAACTTTCCAAATGTTGATCAAACAAAATATGCTAGACAACGTGAGATCTTTTTGAGTCTGTAAAATAAATGATACAAGAAATGGCGGTGGAAACACCTTTATGAGCAAATATTGACATAATAACCATCACATTGAAGTAAACTTGGAGCCAGACGATGATATGTTATGTGGTCCTCCCACTACGACTCAGGGAAGCATGTAGTTTATTACACTACAGATGAAATAAGTTATGATGAACTTCACAGGGTGGTGAAAGTGCACGGTGATGAGCTTGATGAGCTTCACAGGGTGGTGAAAGTGGCTGGTGATGAGCTTGAAATTCACAGGGTGGGGAAAGTGCACGGTGATGAGCTTGAGGAACTTCACAGGGTGGGGAAAGTCCACGGTGATGAGCTTGAGGAACTTCACAGGGTGGGGAAAGTCCACGGTGATGAGCTTGAGGAACTTCACAGGGTGGTGAAAGTCCACGGTGATGAGCTTGAGGAACTTCACAGGGTGGGGAAAGTCCACGGTGATGAGCTTGAGGAACTTCACAGGGTGGGAAAGTCCACGGTGATGAGCTTGAGGAACTTCACAGGGTGGTGAAAGTCCACGGTGATGAGCTTGAGGAACTTCACAGGGTGGGGAAAGTCCACGGTGATGAGCTTGAGGAACTTCACAGGGTGGGGAAAGTCCACGGTGATGAGCTTGAGGAACTTCACAGGGTGGGGAAAGTCCACAGTGATGAGCTTGAGGAACTTCACAGGGTGGGGAAAGTGCACGGTGATGAGCTTGATGCTTGTTTCCAATAAATAAAGAGGTTCTTATTTTGGTGATGATTGATGCTTGGCTGCCATTTGACAAATAAAAATTATCTCGCTCTTTTGTCCTTAATAATCTCATCATGTATACCGAACAAAAATATAAACGCAACATGTAAAGGTTTGGTCCCATGTTTCATGAGCTGAAATAAAAGATCCCAGAAATGTTCTATACGCACAAAAAGCTTATTTCTCTCAAATGTTGTGCACAAATTAGTTTACATCCCTGTTATTGAGCATTTCTCCTTTGCCAAGATAATCCATCCACCTGACAGGTGTGACATATCAAGAAGCTGATTAAACAGCATGATCATTACACAGGTGCACCTTGTGCTGGGGACAATACAAGGCCACTCTAAAATGTGCAGTTTTGTCACAACACAATGCCACAGATGTCTCAAGTTTTGAGGGAGCGTGCAATTGGGATCCTGACTGCAGGAATGTCGTCCAGAGCTGTTGCCAGAGCATTTAATGTTCATTTCTCTACCACAAGCCGCCTCCAAAGTCATTTTAGAGAATTTGGCAGTACGTCCAACCGGAAAAACAGCAAGTGAGAGAATGAGGGTAAGTTTACATGTAAATACACACCGAGAATTCCTTATGGTTGAGAGAGAGGGAGGTGATCGTAGGTGAATGACATTCCTCAATAGTAGGAAACACGATGCTTCGCTGATGATGTTACGTGATGATATGTCTGTATTCAGTCCCCTTAGAAATAGGAAACAGAGATTTGAACATTCGTAAACTACAGTTGCGGTTTAGCTGCGTTGTTCAATTCTACTTTTTGTAAGACAGTAAATAGGCTAAATTAATGGCACAGTATTTTATTCCACCTTAAAACGAGTATCACATCCATGGCCACGTTTTTGAGTTTTCAAGATAATATGCAAATGTTGCAAGTCTGTGGAGATAGTCACATTGCTGTACCAATCTGCACTATTAACTTCTAACGTAATCTCAACTGCAAACTGCTCTCTCTCTACTCTCTCTACAATCTCTACTCTCTCTCTCTTCTACGCTCTTCACATTGCTGTACCAACATTTGGTTCTGCTGTTAGATGAAGCACAGTGTTCAACATGAAGTCGTTCCATAAATACCAGATATCTGACGTTGTATTCCCATTTGAACTTGGTTGTGCTTTATAAATGGTTGAAAGCATAGTGATAACACATTGGGACTTCAAAACACTTCTGTCTGTCTTTTTGAGTGGGTGAATAAAGCTTCAAATCTCATTGATAAACATCTCAAACCAAATATTACGTTGAAATTAATCTCTCCTGCTCTCTCTCTGAACTCTCTCTACTCTCTCTCCTACTCTCTCTGCTCTCTCTACTCTCTCTCTCTACTCTCTCTCTCCTCTCTCTCTCTTACTCTCTCTCTCTTCTACTCTCTCTTCTCTCTCTCTCTCTCTCTCTCTCTCTCTCTCTCTCTCTCTCTCTCTCTCTCTCTCTTCTACTCTCTCTCCTACTCTCTCTTCTACTCTCTCTCTCCTACTCTCTCTCCTACTCTCTCTCTTCTACTCTCTCTTCTACTCTCTCTCCTACTCTCTCTCTCCTACTCTCTCTCTCCTATTCTCTCTCTCTTACTCTCTCTCCTACCCTCTCTCTTCTACTCTCTCTCTCCTACTCTCTCTCTCTCCTACTCTCTCTTCTACTCTCTCTCTCATACTCTCTCTCTCTCCTACTCTCTCTCTCCTACTCTCTCTCCTCTACTCTCTCCTGCATTCCCTCCTTCACCTCTCACGCTGGTCTCTTAGCTCTCTGTCCTGGTCCCCAAAGACCAGTCAGTTCATTCTCTCCCTCACCCTCCTATCCATCACCTCATCTGCAGCTGTGGACCGTTCGGCCACTTCACACCCCTGCCTGCCCCTCACCCCGCTACACATGTTATTACCATCTAGCAGCAGCAGCAGTCTCCTTGCGTGTTCAGTGCTGAGGCCTGCACCTCTCTGCCTCTCCTCTCCCCATCTCTCCCTCTCCTCTCCCCCTCTCCTCTCCCCATCTCCTCTCCCCATCTCTCTCTCTTCTCTCCTCCTCTCTCCCTCTCCTCTCCCCCTCTCCTCTCCCCATCTCTCTCTCTTCTCTCCTCCTCTCTCCCTCTCCTCTCCCCATCTCTGCCTCCTCCCTTTTTATCTCCCTCTCTCTCTTCTCCTCTCTTCTCCTCCGCCTTGACACAGCTTGTTCGCCAACACCCTGCACAAGCCTCTCACTGTTAGGGTCAACACGCTGCCTTCCACCCCAATCTCCCTCTTACCCTGAAACTCCACCTGGGCTTCCCTCCATTCCAACCCCCTCCTCTCTCTGAGTCCCTCACTCTACCTCAGCCTGACAGGCCTGGTCTTTGATCAGCGCTAAACTACTATGGGACCATGATGCATCCTGATTCCTCAAACATTTATCCCCCTCTTCCTCTCTCCTCCTCCCTCTCTTCCTCTCTCCTCACCCACCTCCCTCACCATGAGAGCAGAGAAGTTTTCTCTGTGCAGCTGCTTCCTGTGTGTCTGACTGGAGGATGATGGGTAGTCACTGTGGGTTAGAAAGAGAGAGAGAGAGAGTTAGAGAGAGAGCGTGTTTGAGTTCTCTTGGGATGACATCAGAGTTAGGATCAGCAATTTGCTACTAGACGTACTTTTTTTTGTTTATCTAGACACCCACGTCATGAAATAGTTTGGGACATAAGCAAGATTTTCTTAAACTAATAATGAGTGTTAAAATAAATAGTGTTAAAATAAGGAGAGAGAGAGAGAGAGAGAGAGAGAGAGAGAGAGAGAGAGAGAGAGAGAGAGAGAGAGAGAGAGAGAGAGAGAGAGAGAGAGAGAATGTGTCTGAAGTTCCACAGCTAGCTGGGCTTTAAAGGGAAGCTTAAGTTCCACAGCTAGCGGGCTTTAAAGGGGAGCTGAAGTTCTACAGCTAGCGGGCTTTAAAGGGAAGCTTAAGTTCCACAGCTACTGCGGTGGCGGTTGGCGCTCGGCGGTTGGCGCTTGTCTTCTGCCGCCTCACGGCTCGTTGCAGTTGCACATGGGCGGCCTCCCAGGTTTCCTCCGAGCGCGTAAACCATTCATCCACCGCAGGAGCCTCGATCTGGCTCTGATGCCACGGTGCCAGAACCGGCTGGTACCCCAGTACGCACTGGAAAGGGGAGAGGCCAGTGGAGGAGTGGCGGAGTGAGTTTTGGGCCATCTCTGCCCAGGGGATGAAAACTGCCCACTCCCCCGGCCGGTCCTGGCAATAGGACCGCAGAAACCTACCCACATCCTGGTTGACTCTTTCCACCTGCCCGTTACTCTCGGGGTGATAACCTGAGGTAAGGCTGACCGAGACCCCCAGACGTTCCATGAACGCCCTCCAAACGCTGGACATGAACTGGGGACCCCGATCAGAAACTATATCCTCAGGCACCCTGTAATGCCGGAAGACATGGGTGAACAGGGCCTCCGCAGTCTGTAGGGCCGTAGGGAGACCGGGCAAAGGAAAGAGGCGGCAGGACTTAGAAAACCGATCCACAACGACCAGGATCGTGTTGTTACCCTGTGACGGCGGAAGATCCGTCAAAAAGTCCACCAACAGGTGTGACCAAGGCCGCTGTGGAACGGGTAAGGGTTGTAACTTCCCTCTGGGCAGATGTCTAGGCGCCTTGCACTGGGCGCACACCGAGCAGGAGGAAACATAAACCCTCACGTCCTTGGCTAAGGTGGACCACCAGCACTTCCCACTCAAACAGCGCACTCTGACCGTTGCCAGGTTGACCAGAGGAGTGTGAAGTGTGGGCCCAATAGATCAGATGGTCGCGGACAGCAGACGGAACGTGCAGACTCCCAGCTGGACACTGAGGTGGAGTGGGCTCTGTACGTAACGCCCGCTCGATGTCCGACTCCCACACCACCGGTGCCACCAGGCAAGAGGCCGGAAGTATGGGAGTGGGATCTATGGACCGTTCCTCTGTGTCAAACATCCGGGACAGTGGGTCTGACTTAGTGTTTTGGGAACCTGGTCTATAGGATAGAGTGAAAACAAAACGGGTGAAAAACATGGCCCACCTTGCCTGGCGAGGGTTCAGTCTCCTCGATGCCCGGATGTACTCCAGATTGCGGTGGTCGGTCCAGATGAGAAAAGGGTGTTTAGCCCCCTCAAGCCAATGTCTCCACACCTTCAGAGCCTTGACGACAGCCAACAGCTCCCGGTCCCCCACATCATAGTTACGCTCCGCAGAGCTGAGCTTCTTCGAAAAGAAGGCACAGGGGCAGAGTTTAGGTGGCGTACCCGAGCGCTAAGAGAGCACAGCTCCTATCCCAGCCTCGGACGCGTCCACCTCCACTATAAATGCCAAAGAGGGATCCGGATGAGCCAGCACGGGACCCGAGGTAAACAGAGCCTTCAGGTGACCAAAAGCCCTGTCCGCCTTAGCTGACCACTGCAGTCGCACCGGTCCCCCCTTCAGCAGTGAGGTAATTGGAGCCGCTACCTGACCAAAGCCCCGGATAAACCTCCGGTAGTAGTTGGTAAACCCTAAGAACCGCTGCACTTCCTTTACCGTGGTGGGAGTCGGCCAATTACGCATGGCTGAAATGCGGTCACTCTCCATCTCCACTCCTGACGTGGAAATGTGGTACCCTAGGAAGGAGACGGACTGTTGGAAGAACAGACATTTCTCAGCCTTGACGTACAGGTCATGCTCCAACAGTCGATCAAGCACCTTGCGCACCAGGGACACATGCTCAGCACGTGTAGCGGAGTAAATCAGAATATTGTTGATATACACCACCACCCTGCCCGAGCAAGTCCCGGAAAATCTTGTCTACAAATGCCTGGAAAAATGATGGAGCATTCATCAACCCGTACGGCATGACGAGGTACTCATAGTGCCCTGAGGTGGTACTAAATGCTGTCTTCCACTCGTCCCCCTCCCAGATACGCACCAGATTGTAAGCGCTCCTGAGATTTTTCACAAGATTTTGTGAAAAAGCGCGCCCCGTCCGTGCATTGATTCGATCGCACTGGCTATGAGAGGTAGCGGGTAGCTGTACCTCACAGTGATCTGATTGATACTTCGATAGTCAATACACGGGTGCAGACCTCCATCCTTCTTCTTCACAAAAAAAGAAACTCGAGGAGGCAGGTGATGTGGAGGGCCGAATGTATCCCTGTCCCAGGGATTCGGAGACATATGTTTCCATAGTCTCCATCTCCTGACCATCCCTTGAGAGCCCTCTGTGAAATAATGGGGTTATGACAGGCCAACCAGGGTAGGCCCAACACCACGGGAAACGCAGGAGAATCAATGATGTATAAACTGATTCTCTCCTCATCACCCTCCTGCGTAACCATTCTTAGTGGAGCGGTAGCCTCCCTAATCAGCCCTGACCCTAATGGTCGATTATCTAAGGTGTGCACAGGGAAGGGCATATCAACAGAAACATTGGGGATCCCTAAACTATGACAAAATGAATGATGAATAAAATTCCCAGCTGCGCCTGAATCGACTAGTGCCTTATGCTGGGAATGCGGGGAAAAATCAGGAAAATCAACAAACAAAAAAAAGGAGCAACAGGGAGCTCTGGGTGAGTCTGGTGCCTACTCACCTGGGGTGGCCCGATAGTGCCCTGCCTGCTGCCTCGACTCCCTGAGGAACCCTCCCTGCACCGACCAGCAGTGTGCCCTCTGCGGCCACAGATGGTGCAGGGAATGGCCCCTCCTCCGGCCTCCCTAAACGCAGTACCTCCCAGCTCCATAGGCGTCGGAGCGGAGGTGCTGGGGGATGGAAATGACAGACCCCGATCCGGACGTCCACGGGTGGCCAGCAGGTTATCCAGCCGAATGGACATGTCCACCAGCTGGTCAAAGGAGAGGGTGGTGTCTCTGCATGCCAGCTCCCGCCGGACGTGCTCGTGCAGACTGCATCTATAATGGCCAATCAGGGCCCTGTCATTCCATCCCGCGCCGGTGGTCAGGGTTCGGAACTCTAGTGCAAAGTCCTGTGCGCTCCTCGTCCCCTGTCTGAGGTGGAAGCGTTCACCTGCCGCTCAACCCTCAGGTGGATGGTCAAACACTGCCCGGAAACGGCGAGTGAACTCCTCGTAGTGGTCAAACACCGCTCCTTCCTCTCCCCATACGGCGTTGGCCCACTCCAGGGCTTTCCCGGATAGACATGAGACGTATGCGGACACGCTCTCGCGTCCCGAAGGAGCCGGGTGAACGGTCGCCAGGTAGAGCTCCAGCTGGAGTAGGAACCCCTGGCACCCGGGCAGCCATCCCGTCATACTCCCTCGGGAGCGCGAGCCGAATCCCACTGGGACCAGGTGAAGGAGGAGTGGACAGTTGTGTGGGTTGTGGAGTGGGAGGTTGTGATGATGCTCCATACTCTGCAGCACACAATCCATGGCTGTGCCGAGACTCTGCAACATTGTCGCATGCTGCTGAAGGCGCTCCTTGACTGGTAGAGGAGGGCTTGGTGATCCTGCTGACTCCATGAGTGGTGCGTGATTCTGTCAAGGTTCTCCGTGATGCCGGTAAGGCAGAGTCAGGCGCAGGACAACGAATATGAGTGTTCAATAGCTTTACTCAAAAATTCTAATACATGACTGGGAAAAACAACCACTCGAAAACATGGAAGCAAATTAACCTCTTAAGGAGCAGCAAGGTGCGCTGAGGCGCTAGCGCCCCACACCCGACACTACCAGGTGAAATGCAAGGCGCCAAATTCAAAATCCAATTTAATAATCCAATTATTAAACATGCATCAATATACAAGTGTTTCATAGTCATCAAAAGCTCTGCTTCTTGGCAATATCACAGCGTTGTCAGATTTCAAAATGGCTTTACGGCGAAAGCACCACATTTGATTGTTTGAGGGTAGCACCTAACATATTTTTGCCATTACCATGAATTCATTAGCCTTCACGGTTCACACAAAACACATTTCACAGCGAAAACAAATCAATTACCTGTTGAAGAACTTCTGCTAATGGCTTCCCAAGTGTCCAACGAAGACAATCCATGGTTCTTTTGTTAGAAAAAGTAATGTATTATATCCATAAATCTCTGTTTTTTTCGCGCATTATAATCAGAAACTACAGCCTCCACTCGTCCATTGAAACGTGAAGAGAACTCGTTCAACTTATACCTATAAACTTGTCCAAGAACAATCAAACATAATTTTAAATGTATCCTTAGGAACACTTTTATGTAGAAATAGCATAATATTTCAACTGGAATATAAACTGGGCGATAAGAAAGGAAAAAACCACAGAGCGCACCTGGCGAGAGCGTGCGTCCTCTTCTATTGACATCTCTGGGGACACTTCCTGATTCCGCTTCTTCTCTGCTCTAATGCATCTAAAAAAAATCTGAACAGTGTCTCGAGACTGTTGACATCCAGAGGAAGCGATAGGTACTGCATTCATATGCCCTTATAAGGGCATTTTCATAAGGGAGGGGTTCCAAATGAGCAATGTGTCAAAACCACTTTTTCCAGGACAGAAATTCCTCTGGGTTTCGCCTGCCATATCCGTTCTGTTTTACTCACAGACAAACACTTTTAGAAAATTCAGAGTGTTTCCTATCCAATGGTACTAAATATGTGCATATCCTATTTTCTGGGCCTGAATGGGAGGCATTTTACTTTGGGCATGCCAGGGTCTCCAAAACGGTCACCTCATGCGCTGCTCCCTAAGAAGTTAACACAACCAATCACGCACAAAAACATGAGGGGAACAGAGGGTTAAATAAGGAACATGTAATCATGGGAATGAAAACCAGGTGTGTAAAAAGGAAGACAAAATCAACAGAAAATGAATAATAGATCGGTGGCGGCTAGAAGACCGGTGATGTCGACCGCCGAAAACCGCCCGAACAAGGAGAGGCACCAACTTCGGCTGAAGTCGTGACACTGTGAGCTGCTCTGACAGCTGGTGCTTAAAGTTAGTGAGGTAGATATGAGTTTCCAGCTTCAGTGACCTTTGCAGTTCGTTCCAGTCATTGGCAGCAGAGAACTGGAAGGAAAGGCGGCCAAAGGAGGAATTGGCTTTGGGGGTGACCAGTGAAATATACCTGCTGGAGTGCGTGCTATGGGTGGGTGCTGCTATGGTGACCAGTGAGCTGAGATAAGGCGGGGCTTTACCTAGCAAAGACTTATAGATGACTTGGTGCCAGTGGGTTTGGCAACGAATATGAAGCGAGGGCCAGCCAACGAGGGCATACAGGTCGCAGTGGTGGGTAGTATATGGGGCTTTGGTGACAAAACGGATGGCACTGTGATAGACTGCATCCAATTTGCTGAGTAGAGTGTTGGAGGCTATTTTGTAAATGACATCGCCAAAGTCGAGGATCGGTAGGATAGTCAGTTTTAGAGGGTATGTTTGGCAGCGTGAGTAAAGGATGCTTTGTATCGAAATAGGAAGCTGATTCTTGATTTAATTTTGGATTGGAGATGCTTAATGTGAGTCTGGAAGGAGAGTTTACAGTCTAACTAGACACCTAGGTATTTGTAGTTGTCCACATATTCTAAGTCCGAACCGTCCAGAGTAGTGATGCTAGGCGGGCAGGTGCGGGCAGCGATCGGTTGAAGAGCATGCATTTAGTTTTACTTGCATTTAAGAGCAGTTGGAGGCCACGGAAGGAGAGTTGTATGGCATTTAAGCTCGTCTGGAGGTTAGTTAACACAGTGTCCAAAGAAGGGCTAGAAGTATACAGAATGGTGTCGTCTGCGTAGAGGTGGATCAGAGACTCACCAGCAGCAAGTGCGACATCATTGATGTATACAGAGAAAAGAATCGGCCCGAGGTTTGAACCCTGTGGCACCCCCATAGAGACTGCCAGAGGGCCGGACAACAGGCCCTCCGATTTAACACACTGAACTCTGTCTGAGAAGTAGTTGGTGAACCAGGCGAGGCAGAAACCTTTGAGAAACCAAGGCTGTTGAGTCTGCCGATAAGAATGTGGTGATTGACAGAGTCGTAAGACTTGGCCAGGTCTATGAATAGAGCTGCACGGTATTGTCTCTTATCGATGGCGGTTATGAAATTGTTTAGGACCTTGAGCGTGGCTGAGGTGCACCCATGACCAGCTCGGAAATCAGATTGCATAGCGGAGGTACGGTGGGATTTGAAATGGTCGGTGATCTGTTTGTTAACTTGGCTTTTGAAGACCTTAGAAAGGCAGGGTAGGATAGGTCTGTAACAGTTTGGGTCTAGAGTGTCACCCCCTTTGAAGAGGGGGAAGACCGCGGCAGCTTTCCAATCTTTGGGGATCTCAGATGACATGAAAGGTTGAACAGGCTAGTAATAGGGGTTGCAACAATTTTGTCTAATAATTTTAGAAAGAGAAGGTCCAGATTGTCTAGCCTGGCTGATTTGTAGGGGTCCAGATTGTCTAGCCCGGCTGATTTGTAGGGGTCCAGATTGTCTAGCCCGGCTGATTTGTAGGGGTCCAGATTGTCTAGCCTGGCTGATTTGTAGGGGTCCAGATTGTCTAGCCCGGCTGATTTGTAGGGGTCCAGATTGTCTAGCCTGGCTGATTTGTAGGGGTCCAGATTGTCTAGCCTGGCTGATTTGTAGGGGTCCAGATTTTGCAGCTCTTTCAAAACATCAGCTATCTGGATTTGGGTGAAGGAGAAATGGGGGAGGCTTGGGCAAGTTGCTGTGGGGGGTGCAGGGCTGTTGACCGGGGTAGGGGTAGCCAATTATCGTAGGTTTATCGGTGGTGACAGCGTTTCCTAGCCTCAGTGCAGTGGGCAGCTGGGAGGAGGTGCTCTTATTCTCCATGGACTTTACAGTGTCCCAGAACTTTTTGGAGTTTGTGCTACAGGATGCAAATTTCTGTTTGATAAAGGTAGCCTTTGCTTTCCTAACTGCCTGTGTATATTGGTTCCGCGTGTCACTCACATTAACACATTAACACTCACATTAACCCCTGAAGCTAGGACAGCAGAGACCCTGCTCATCTTCCCCCTGAAGCTAGGACAGCAGAGTCCCTGTCCATCTTCCCCCTGAAGCTAGGACAGCAGAGTCCCTGTTCATCTTCCCCCTGAAGCTAGGACAGCAGAGTCCCTGTCCATCTCCCCCCTGAAGCTAGGACAGCAGAGTCCCTGTCCATCTCCCCCCTGAAGCTAGGACAGCAGAGTCCCTGTCCATCTTCCCCCTGAAGCTAGGACAGCAGAGTCCCTGCCCATCTCCCCTGAAGCTAGGACAGCAGAGACCCTGCTCATCTTCCCCCTGAAGCTAGGACAGCAGAGTCCCTGTCCATCTCCCCCTGAAGCTAGGACAGCAGAGTCCCTGTCCATCTTCCCCCTGAAGCTAGGACAGCAGAGTCCCTGTCCATCTCCCCTGAAGCTAGGACAGCAGAGTCCCTGTCCATCTCCCCCCTGATGCTAGGACAGCAGAGTCCCTGCCCATCTTCCCCCTGAAGCTAGGACAGCAGAGTCCCTGTCCGTCTTCCCCCTGAAGCTAAGACAGCAGAGTCCCTGTCTATCTTCACGAAAACATCTGAAACCCTACCTATAATCCCACAGCAACCCCCCCCTCGTAAAAATGCCTTTCATGAACTAACAGTCCTAGCACTGTGGGAAATTTACTTTTATTTTGCTTTTAAAATTAAATACTCCTTTTTATCGCCTGTCTGCTATGCTTCAGCCCTTTGTGTGTGTGTGTGTGTGTGTGTGTACGTTTACATTTTAGTCATTTAGCAGTCTCCCCCCCTCCTCTCCCCTGTTCCCCAGGTCGTTGCTGTAAACGAGAATGCGTTCTCAGTCAACTTACCTGGTAAAATAAAGGTTGAAATATTTTGTCATTTCGGCGACACTTTTATTATAAAGAAGAACAGGACATGTTTCTAAACACTTCTGCATTAATGTGGACGCTACCACGGTTACGGATAGACCTGAACGATGAGTGACAGAGTTACAGGCGGTCAAAGGTCATATCCCCAAGACATGCTATCCTCTCCACCGTTACCAAAAGCAGGGGAGATTAGCATGCACACTATTGTCTCTTATCGATGGCGGCTATGATATCGTTTAGTACCTTGACCGTGGCTGAGGTGCACCCGTGACCAGCTCGGAAACCGGATTGCACAGCCGGAGGAGGTACGGTGGGATTAGAAGTGGTCAATGATCTGTTTATTAACTAGGCTTTCAAAGACTTTAGAGAGGCAGGGCAGGATGGATATAGGTCTATAGCAGTTTGGGGTCTAGAGTGTCTCCCCCTTTGAAGAGGGGGATGACCGTGGCAGCTTTCCAGTCTTTAGGGATCTCAGACGATAAGAAAGAGAGGTTGAACAGACTTGTAATAGGAGTTATAACAACGGCGGCAGATAGTTTTAGAAAGAGAGGGTCCAGATTGTCTAGCCCAGCTGATTTGTACGGGTCCAGGTTTTGCAGCTCTTTCAGAACATCTGCTATCTGGATTTGGGTGTAGGAGAAGCTGGGGAGGCTTGGACAAGTAGCTGGGGGCGTAGCTGTTGGCCGGGGTTGGGGTAGCCACGAGGAAAGCATGGCCAGCCGTAGAGAAATGTTTGTTGAAATGTTCGATTATCCTGGATTTATCGGTGGTGACCGTGTTACCTAGCCTCAGTGCAGTGGGCAGCTGGGATGAGGTGCTCTTGTTCTCCATGGACTTGACAGTGACCCAAAACTTTTTGTTTTGTAGCTACGGGATGCAAATTTCTGTTTGAAAAAGCTAGCCTTTGCTTTCCTGACTGACTGCGTGCATTGGTTCCTGACTTCCCTGAACAGTTGCATATCGCGGGGACTATTCGATGCAATAGCAGTCCGCCACAGGATGTTCTTGTGCTGGTCAAGGGCAGTCAGGTCTGGAGTGAACCAAGGGCTGTATCTGTTCTTAGTCCTACATCTTTTGAAAGGGGCATGCTTATTTAAGATGGTGAGGAAGTTGCTTTGAAAGAACGACCAGGCACCCTCGACTGACGGAATGAGGTCAATATCCTGCCAGGATACCCGGGCCAGGTCGATTAGAAAGGCCTACTCGCTGAAGTGTTTTAGGGAACGTTTTAAGGAGCGTTTTAGGGAATGTATAGCATATATATTACTAACGTATAGCATATATAACTATTGTATATTACATATCATTAACATATAGCATATATATTACTAATGTATAGCATATATATTACTAAAGTATAGCATATATATTACTAACGTATAGCATATATATTACTAACGTATAGCATATATCACTATTGTATATTACATATCATTAACATATAGCATATATTTTACTAACGTATAGCATATATATTACTAACGTATAGCATATATATTACTAACGTATAGCATATTTATTACTAACGTATACCATATTTATTACTAACGTATAGCATATATATTACTAACGTATATCATATATATTACTAACGTATAGCACATATCACTATTGTATATTATATATCATTAAAGTATAGCATATATATTACTAATGTATAGCATATATATTACTAACATATAGTATATATATTACTAACGTATATCATATATATTACTAACGTATAGCATATATATTACTAACCTATAGCATATATCACTATTGTATATTATATATCATTAACATATAGCATATATATTACTAACGTATAGCATATATATTACTAACATATAGCATATATATTACTAATGTATAGCATATATATTACTAACATATAGCATATATCACTATTGTATATTATATATCATTAACATATAGCATATATATTACTAACATATAGCATATATATTACTAACGTATAGCATATATTACTAACATATAGCATATATTTTACTAACATATAGCATATATATTACTAACCTATAGCATATATCACTATTGTATATTATATCATTAACATATAGCATATATAATTACTAACGTATAGCATATATATTACTAACATATAGCATATATATTACTAACGTATATCATATATATTACTAACATATAGCATATATATTACTAATGTATAGCATATATATTACTAACGTATAGCACATATCACTATTGTATATTATATATCATTAACATATAGCATATATATTACTAACATATATCATATATATTACTAACGTATATCATATATATTACTAACATATAGCATATATATTACTAACGTATAGCATATATCACTATTGTATATTATATAGAATTAAAGTATAGCATATATTTTACTAACGTATAGCATATATATTAGTAACGTATAGCATATATATTACTAACCTATAGCATACATCACTATTGTATATTATATATCATTAAAGTATAGCATATATTTTACTAATGAGTAGCATATATATATATAACGTATAGCATACATCACTATTGTATATTATATATCATTAACATATAGCATATATATTACTAACATTATACATATATATATACTATATCATATATATTACATTATAGCATATATATTACTAACCTATAGCATATATATACTTTATAGCATATATATTACGTATAGCACATATATTACTAGTATATATATATATTACTAACATATAGTATATATATTACTAACCTATAGCATACATCACTATTGTATATTATATATAATTAAAGTATAGCATATATTTTACTAACATTATAGCATATATATTACTAGCATTATAGCATATATATTACTAACCTATAGCATACATCACTATTGTATATTATATATAATTAAAGTATAGCATACATTTTACTAACGTATATCATATATATTAGTAACGTATAGCATATATATTACTAACATATAGCATATATCACTATTGTATATTATATATAATTAAAGTATAGCATACATTTTACTAACGTATAGCATATATATTAGTAACGTATAGCATATATATTACTAACCTATAGCATACATCACTATTGTATATTATATATCATTAAAGTATAGCATATATTTTACTAACGTATAGCATACATCACTATTGTATATTATATATCATTAACATATATCATATATATTACTAACCTATATCATATATATTACTAACCTATAGCATATATATTACTAACATATAGCATATATATTACTAACGTATATCAAATATATTACTAACATATAGCATATATATTACTAACGTATAGCATACATCACTATTGTATATTATATATCATTAACATATAGCATATATATTAGTAACGTATATCATATATATTAGTAACGTATAGCATATATATTACTAACCTATAGCATACATCACTATTGTATATTATATATAATTAAAGTATAGCATACATTTTACTAACGTATAGCATATATATTAGTAATGTATAGCATATATATTACTAACCTATAGCATACATCACTATTGTATATTATATATAATTAAAGTATAGCATACATTTTACTAACGTATAGCATATATATTAGTAACGTATAGCATATATATTACTAACCTATAGCATACATCACTAAATTCAATATAATTACTAAGTAATATATAAATTTAGCTTAATCTTCATGCCACAAATTCCCTCATGTTTACTACTTCCAGCAGAGGGAAGCAAACTCATGTCTATGAGAGAATAAGAGAATACGTTTTCAAGTATAAAATGGCAGGATATACAGTATATACTGTAGAACACTTGGTGAAAGGGCAAAACCAGAAATGTAGAAATAAATAAAACTAAATCAGATCCGTTCAGATTAAGGTTCATTTTGTAGTCCAACCGACTTCCACTTTATCCAAACCCCTCTGAAAGACAGAGAGAGAGGGAAGATACAAGTTACAAGTAATGTACATGAACAGGAAATGTATAGAATGTATAGAAAACATGATGTTTTATGAGATAAATGTCAAGGGGACGAGAGAGAGAGAGAGAGAGAGAGAGTTCTGTGCTCAATGTGTTTTGAGTTCTCTTGGGATGACATCATATTTAGGATCAGCGATTTGCTACTAGACTTACTTTATTACTATGAAGGGAAGTAATGAAGTCTGGCCTGTAGCCTCCACGTCTCTGCTGTTGGTTAATTCGCAGATATGACAGCTCCAAATGCCACTAATGATTCCCAGACCAAACCCCCAATAAACAGCCTATGCTCTCAGTGATTGAGTCAGTTATCACACACACCCACCCACCCACACACACACACACACCCACCCACAGACACACCCACACACACCCACCCACCCCACACACCCACACCCACCCACCCACACACACACATAAACACACCCACACACACACAGAGCCCTTTCAAAACAGTGTTATAACACCTCCGGAGTAATATTTCACAATGATCTGATCAGTCATTTAAAAAGTCAAAACATCTTAAACCATAATACATTGGACAATTTTTTGTTGTTGTTGTTGTTGTTGTTGCAAACAGTTTTCCTAAAAACACCAAACTGCGAATAAAAAAAGTGAATAAATAAATAAATAAATAAATAAATAAATATATATATATATATATATATATATATATATATATATATTCTTTCTCCCCCTGTAGCTAGTCGAAAGCTAGAGAGTTAAATTCCACAGCACAACTGTTGCGTGAGAAGTCGAAGAGAGCTTTTTTTGACCCTGTACGTTTTCCATGAGAGGGCTGGGTCCCGAAACACAGCAGACCTGGTCCTAGAGTTGGACCTGAACACCGGCTCACCGGCTCGCTTCTACACGCAGGGACCAAGACCCGGAGAGGGCAGACCGGCCGTGGACCCCACCGCTGAACGGACGACTACTTTCCAACACGTCCCCTAAAGTAACTTAGTGTCGGTTCACCGGGCTAGATAGCCAGGCGGTGCTAACGGCTAGGCAGCTACATGTCCATGCTTTTGGGGGAAAAATGGCATAGCGAAACGTGGTTTTATTTTTTTTATTTGTATTTTATCGAGTAGGTTATAACGTTTACTACTGTATCCTATACTGTTTAAATGCATATTTGCTTCGATTTCGCTTGTGCATCATGAAAACCTGACCGGGTTGCTGCAAATTAGCTTAGCTTTACTCTATACTGCCGCTCCTGAGTTGTATGAAAATATACTTAGTGAACAAACACATTTAATAACCTGATCATTGCAACAACAACAACAACAAAAACATTACTTCCTCCTAGATTGGACATTGACTGTCATTTTACATAAGATGCCTTAAAATGGAGAAGCCCCAATGATGATGGAGGACCAGATGAGGTACTGTAGCCACACACACTCCACATACATACACACACACAACACCACACTCAACACACACATATATACACACACACACACACACACACACACACACACACACACACACACACACACACACACACACACACACACACACACACACACACACACACACACACACACAACACCACACTCAACACACACATATACACACACACACACACATACCACACCACACTCAACACACACATATACACACACCACACCACACCACACCACACTCAACATACACATACACACACACACCACACCCACATGTTCTGTCTCTGGTACTGACACTGTAGTGACATAGTTGCTTGTTTGTCTGTCTGTTTGTGCCTGTTTCTTTCTGTTTGTGTCTGTCTGTCTGTTTGTGCCTGTTTCTTTCTGTCTGTCTGTCTGTCTGTGCCTGTTTCTGTCTGTCTGTGCCTGTTTCTGTCTGTCTGTCTGTCTGTCTGTCTGTCTGTCTGTCTGTCTGTCTGTCAGCCCAGTGAAGGAGGAGAGGTCCAGAGAACGAGGTCTGCTCCACATATGGAGAGGCTACTGCAGTAATGTTACCCCCGAACGGGTGCTTCTGTCACGGCCAGTCCTCCAGGCTGCCCTGGGCATCAGCCATGGTATCCTGCTGGCAGAAGGTGAGACTTCTCTTTTGCAGTCCAATAAGATAAACAACACTTTTCTTTGACTTTCATATGCAATAATGCTTTATGACGTCATTTGGAACGTAATTATAATACACTTATAATGAGTTATAACAATGACCAAGGGTCCATATGTAGCGTATAGATTTTTATAGTGAGTAAGATTTCCACTGTATTCATCCGTTACACATTCATTACACATAGCAGATATACTTGAAAATGTGTAACTTATACTATTTGGGATAACCTGCTCTTTTCACCATGCTATTTATCTACCAGGTGGGCTGGTGTACAGCTTCGGGGACCTGACGTGGAGGCAGGGCCTGAGGGTTCCTCCTACACACCCTCTCCTTGAGTCTGTCCTCTCTGGTCAATGCGTTGTGTCAGTAGCTGCAGGCTCCTTCCACTGTGGCGCCGTCACACAGGAAGGGGCTGTGTACATGTGGGGCGAGAACTCCTCAGGGCAGTGTGGTCTGTCAGAGAGAGGCCTGGTCCCAGATCCTAGCCTCGTCAGTATGGTGGACTCTGAGACTGTCCCGCCACAGGTGATATATCTGTTTTTATTCTTATTTTCATCCCGAAACACTAATCCCAAGATTATATAAAACAATTCAAAACATCTTTGAAAAAAAACAGATAAAACAATGACAATAGCTGGGTTTCCATCCAATTGGTAACAGATTTTCATGCAAATATTTTAAAATCTGCATAAAAATTTCATATTCCCACCAGTAATGTGTTTCCATAATTGTTTTTCTAATTAACCTTTATTTAACTAGGCAAGTCAGTTAAGAACAAATTCTTATTTACAATGGCCTAGGAAAAGTGGGTTAACTGCCTTGTTCATGGGCAGAATGACAGATTTTCGGGGATTCGATCTAGCAACCTTTCAGTTACTGGCCCAACACTCTAACCACTAGGCTACCTGCCGCCCATGCCGATATTCTCTGTCTATTCTGGTTAAGAACCATTCTGTCTATATTCTGTCTGCCTATTCTGGTTAAGAACCCTTCTGTCTATATTCTGTCTGTCTATTCTGGTTAAGAACCATTCTGTCTATATTCTGTCTGCCTATTCTGGTTAAGAACCCTTCTGTCTATATTCTGTCTGCCTATTCTGGTTAAGAACCCTTCTGTCTATATTCTGGTTAAGCAGTAAGGCATGAGAACCTGGGGATTGTCGTGTGAATAACTCCTAAGTGCTGCTGTTAGGCCTGAGACGAATTATTCACGATAATTCACGGATTTTAATGCCTTATTGCTTTTATTAAAACGGTTGCCAACATATTAAAAAAGATTAAGGACATGTTTTCATTAAAAACTGTATTTTAATAAGTACATTTGTTTTATTTAACCCTTCCACCATACAAAATAGTTAGGCCAAATGGGCTGGATACGTTTTCCAGGGGAGACGAAGTTTATAAATTGACTGGCTGGGCTGTGGGACAGTGGCTTCTTATTGATAAATCCCAATGGAACCGTTAACAGGCTTTACCCAGGAGAAGGTGGGGATTGTGGTGCTGTAAATCCCTGCTATATCAACCAATCAGCATCCAGAATCCAAACAACCAGTTTTTTATAATTATTGTTAGACGATGACAGCGTCACTTCACCCAGGTCCAATCCCTGGTACATGTAAAATGGACCTGGTGATTCTGTCCCTCCACAGGTCATCAGGATCCTGGAGGTAACCTGTGGGGAGCAGCACACTCTGGCTCTGTCTGCCCAGCATGAGGTGTGGGCCTGGGGCAGCGGCTGCCAGCTGGGTCTGGTCACCAGTGTGTTCCCTGTGTGGAGACCCCAGAAAGTGGAGCACCTGGCTGGGAGGCACGTAGTTCAGGTGAGTGAGTGAATCAATTATTTTTATTAGACATAGATCTAGAGTTAGCTATCGGTCGTATCGGTCGTTTCAACAATACATACTGTACATAATCTTTTTTAACATTTTTTTTATTTAAAAGCCAAAATTCTGAAGTCTACTGACTTCTTTTCGTTGTGGTCCAGGTGGCGTGTGGAGGATACCACAGCCTGGCCCTGGTACGGCGCTTCCCTGCGCAAGACTCCCAGTTCACCCGGCCGACAGCTGCTGAAAAGTGTGGCCAGTGCAACCAGCTGCTGTTCTCTATGGTGGATAAAGAGGACCATGTCATCGTCAACGACAGCCACTATTGCCCCCTAGGGATTGAGTTGGCTGATAGCAAACCAGGGAGCTGCTCGAGATCCAGACAGGCCTCCCCAGCCAGACAGGCCTCCCCATCTAGACAAGCTTCTCTAGCCCAGAGACACAGAGCCTCAGCCTGCCCACTCTCTCAGGCAGTCAGCCCTGATCTGGGCCCTGACCCAGACCTAGCCCAAGACCAAGGCCCCATTATAGGCCCTGAACACCTCTTTGCTGGCGACACTGACAGCTCTCTCAGAGAGTCTGGCTCCAAAGAACAAACTCACCAAGAGGATACTGGTACCCCTGACCCTCAGAGACAAGGCCCTGGGACTCTGCCAGAGACAGACAGCAACTCGGCTCTAACTCAGGTGAGGACGAAAACCACGTCTTCGACCGATGAGAAGGAACTGAAGGAATACCTCGAGAGAACGTCTGATCACTTCCTGAGCCTGTCTGAACAGAACGACAACGACGTTACAGGCAATCCGATCACCCTGGCCGATCAGACAACAGGAGATCCACTCACCCTGGCCAGTCATAGCTCAGGAGATCCACTCACCCTGGCCAGTCATAGCTCAGGAGATCCACTCACCCTGGCAAGTCTTGTCCCAGGACAGTGCCTGAACTGTGATCTACCTGATCAAGACCAACCTTCTACTTTAACAGCGTATCTTCCACCACAACCTACAGACGACACCGCCGTGGCATCCAGCCTATCATGTTCACTACCAGAAAACTACACAGGTTCCTTAGTTTTAATGGGCCGTGCCGCCTCTGCCTCACCCTTTGATGGAAACACCCCTCTAGGCAGCGGCTCCACCAGCAGCCTCTGTGACTCATCCAAGAGTGAAGGGTGTATCCCATTCGCAGGGCTGTGCGAGGCTCGGCCTGGGCCTGTCGGGGCATACAGGAAGGCCAACCAGGAGGTGCGTCTCTGTATGGAGGAGGAGGAGTCCTTGCAGGGGAAGAAATGCTCCAGTCTGACTGATATTCTGCTAGAGGAGGTCACCGAGGGCAGTAGGCGACACTCGCTGCCTCCTCTCCTCTCTCATGGTAGGTGTGGTCACTACCTCCTCTCTCATGGTAGGCGTGGTCACTACCTCCTCTCTCATGGTAGGCGTGGTCACTACCTCCTCTCTCATGGTAGGTGTGGTCACTACCTCCTCTCTCATGGTAGGCGTGGTCACTACCTCCTCTCTCATGGTAGGTGTGGTCACTACCTCCTCTCTCATGGTAGGCGTGGTCACTACCTCCTCTCTCATGGTAGGCGTGGTCACTACCTCCTCTCTCATGGTAGGCGTGGTCACTACCTCCTCTCTCATGGTAGGCGTGGTCACTACCTCCTCTCTCATGGTAGGTGTGGTCACTACCTCCTCTCTCATGGTAGGCGTGGTCACTACCTCCTCTCTCATGGTAGGTGTGGTCACTACCTCCTCTCTCATGGTAGGCGTGGTCACTACCTCCTCTCTCATGGTAGGCGTGGTCACTACCTCCTCTCTCATGGTAGGCGTGGTCACTACCTCCTCTCTCATGGTAGGCGTGGTCACTACCTCCTCTCTCATGGTAGGCGTGGTCACTACCTCCTCTCTCATGGTAGGCGTGGTCACTACCTCCTCTCTCATGGTAGGTGTGGTTACTACCTCTTCTCTCATGGTAGGCGTGGTCACTGCCTCTTCTCTCATGGTAGGCGTGGTCACTACCTCCTCTCTCATGGTAGGCGTGGTCACTACCTCCTCTCTCATGGTAGGCGTGGTCACGTCCTACTCTATCATGGTAGGCGTGGTCACGTCCTCCTCTATCATGGTAGGCGTGGTCACGTCCTCCTCTATCATGGTAGGCGTGGTCACGACCTCCTCTATCATGGTAGGCGTGGTCACTACCTCCTCTCTCATGGTAGGCGTGGTCACTACCTCCTCTCTCATGGTAGGCGTGGTCACGTCCTCCTCTCTCATGTTAGGCGTGGTCACTGCCTCCTCTCTCATGGTAGGCGTGGTCACTACCTCCTCTCTCATGGTAGGCGTGGTCACTACCTCCTCTCTCATGGTAGGCGTGGTCACTACCTCCTCCCTCATGGTAGGCGTGGTCACTACCTCCTCTCTCATGGTAGGCGTGGTCACTACCTCCTCTCTCATGGTAGGCGTGGTCACTACCTCCTCCCTCATGGTAGGCGTGGTCACTACCTCCTCTCTCATGGTAGGCGTGGTCACTACCTCCTCTCTCATGGTAGGCGTGGTCACTGGTTATATACAGGGAGTACCAGGTAATAACATGGCTATATACAGGGAGTACCAGGTAATAACATGGCTATATACAGGGAGTACCAGGTAATGACATGGCTATATACAGGGAGTACCAGGTAATAGCATGGCTATATACAGGGAGTACCAGGTAATAACATGGCTATATACAGGGAGTACCAGGTAATAGCATGGCTATATACAGGGAGTACCAGGTAATAGCATGGCTATATACAGGGAGTACCAGGTAATAGCATGGCTATATACAGGGAGTACCAGGTAATAGCATGGCTATATACAGGGAGTACCAGGTAATAGCATGGCTATATACAGGGAGTACCAGGTAATAACATGGCTATATACAGGGAGTAGACAATAACATGGTTATATACAGGGAGTACCAGGTAATAACATGGCTATATACATGGAGTGCCAGTACCGAGTCGATGTGCAGGGGTATGGAGTAATTGAGGTAGCTACACTCTTAGAAAAAAAGGTTCCAGAAGGGTTCTTCGGCTGTCCCCATAGGAGAACCCCTTTTGGTTCCAGGTAGAACCCTTTCTACAGAGGGTTGTACATGGAACCTAAAAGGGTTCTACCTTTAACCAAAAAGGGTTCTTCAAAGGGTTCTCCGATGGCGATAACCGAAACCCCCTTTTTTAAAGTTATAGATAGCACTTTTTTTCCCCAGGGAATCGCTCCAAATCTGTGACCGGATCTTTTATTTCTGAGGCTCCGAACATTTTTTTGCAGTATCTCGCAGGAATTTGGGACTTCATAAATGTTCTAATGCCGAAACCGGATTAGATACATACCGGTATTTAAATCCAAAAATATGATATTCGCAATGTCATTAAGCAAAAAAATAAAAATTAACTCAAAAAACATCTATAGCCACTACAATGTCAGAACAAGATTGTGTCATGAGTTCAGTAGCATTTGCTTGATTTTTGTGTTGTATCGACATTAGCTAGCTAGCAAACAATAGCCTGCTAGCAACGCTAGTCACCCTAGACTGCTACATGATGATCAGCTCATGTTAGCTACTAGCGTTAGCTACCTAGCTAGCCAGTTTAGCAGCTTCGAGTCTAATGGAAACCGATGCAACCCTGCAGGCTTCGTGGCTAGCTAGATGACCAAGTGGTAACAGTGAGGTTTAATAAGTGCCATCATGCAGAAATAGCAAGAGAAATACTGGTCGATGAGCTAGCTAAGTTAGCCGAGCAAGATAGCTATGACAGGCTACCAGTGTGCAATGCACAAATGCATGACAACGCGTTGTATCAAAGTCAAGAAGGCATGCAGAACGGACTGCCTCTTTGGGACAGGACTGCCCCCATCTAGCTAGCTAGTAGAGGGGTACAAAAAAACGCTGGTACACAAATATATTTAGTTTTAGTCAATGACAATACTTGTTGCAAAGTAAATACCTGCGTCAATTATATATCTCATTGCATCGCATGCTAGTGCATACAATCTCTAGGACTCACTCAACATCAATCTTGTGTAAGGGGATACACATTTATGATAGCTAGTGACCGAGGATTAAAAACCCTTGTCCTTGTATTACCCATATTTAGATCAAATGCACTTGATTTGTCACGAGTGCTGTGTGAATGACAAGCCCATTCAATCTATTTTTCGCTATCTATAATAATAATCCTTATTATTTTTTTTAATACTCAGCACTTCAGATCATTTTGTCTTCATGAATAGTTTCATGTGAGCTTTGGTTGCAATTTCCCCCATTTTTAAAAGGGTAAGGAGATATTTAATATTCATATTAATTATGCTGAATTTCCATTTCTCATTTAGTTAGCCCCGCCTCGCCCCAGATATGCAAATCAGTTGTCAAATCAATTTACAGAGAAAATACATATGATTTGTATATTAACATAATCATATTAACCTTAACATAAATACAATAAGAAATGTTCCAGATTATGTTACTATGCAAATCATATGCAATAGTGACATTTTACACCAGTGCAGCAAGCTATTGGACTCTTATCAAGTACTGTTGAAATCACTGTGATCTGTGGGTATACAATGACACTTAGTAGTCGTATGGTTGATCTCTCCGTAACCATCATTTTAATCTCCGCCTTGCTGTTCACTGTGTGTTTGTAATCTGGTCTCTGAAAACGGTCTCCACTTCTTGCCTGTGAAATCGGGGCCTATGCAATGTATTGAGAGATACAGTACCAGTCAACAGTTTGGATACACCTACTCATTCCAGGGTTTTTCTTTTCTTTTTACTATTTTTCTACATTGTAGAATAATAGTGAAGACATTAAAGCTGTGAAATTACACATGGAATCATGTAGTAACCAAACAAGTGTGAAGGATCTCTACAGATCGGTGTCCCACCCGCGGGACGGTTGAGCTAATGTGCGCTAATGCAATTAGCATGAGGTTGTAAGTAACAAGAAAGTTTCCCAGGACATAGACATTTCTGATATTGCCAGAAAGCTTAACTTCTTGTTATTCTTACTGCACTGTCCAATTTACAGTAGCTATTACAGTGAAAGAATACCATGCCATTGTTTGAAGAGAGTGCACAGTTATGAACTTGAAAAGTTATTCATATTCCAATTAGGCACATTTGGGCAGTCTTGATACAACAATTTAAACAGAAATGCAATAGTTCATTGGATCAGTCTAAAACGTTGCACATACACTGCTGCCATCTAGTGGCCAAAATCTAAACTGCGCCTGGGCTGGAATAATACATAATGGACTTTCTCTTGCTGATGGTAGATGAAGGTAAACATTTTTTGAGCTACAGGCAGTTAGATTTGGGAATATAATTCTGGTCGAAAATTTCTCCTTCAGAGGTTTTTAAACAAATCAAAATATATTTTATATTTGAGATTCTTCAAAGTAGACACCCTTTGCCTTGATGACAGCTTTGCATACTCTTGGCATTCTCTCAACCAGCTTCATGAGGTAGTCACCTGGAATGCATTTCAATTAACAGGCGTACCTTGTTAAAAGTTAATTTGTGAAATTTCTTTCCTTCTTAATGCATTTGAGCCAATCAGTTGTGTTGTGACAAGGTAGGGGTGGTATACAAAAGACAGCCCTATTTGGTAAAAGACCAAGTCCATATTATGGCAAGAACAGCTCAAATAAGCAAAGATAAATGACAGTCCATCATTACTTTAAGACATGAAGGTCAGTCAATGCGGAACATTTCAAGAACTTTGAATGTTTCTTCAAGTGCAGCTATGATGACACTGGCTCTCATGAGGACCGCCACAGGAAAGGAAGACCCAGAGTTCAATAGAGTTAACTGCACCTCAGATTGCAGCCCAATAAATGCTTCACAGAGTTCAAGTAACAGACATCTCAACATCAACTGTTCAGAGGAGACTGCGTGAATCAGGCCTTCATGGTCGAATTGCTGCAAAGAAACCACTACTAAAGGACACCAATAAGAATAAGCGATATGCTTGGGCCAATAAACACGAGCAATGGACATTAGACCGGTGGAAATCTGTTCTTTGTTCTGATGAGTCCAAATTTGAGAGATTTTTGGTTCCAACTGCCGTGTGTTTGTGAGACGTAGGTGAACGGGTGATCTCCGCATGTGTATTTCCCACCATGAAGCATGGAGGAAGAGGTGTGATGGTGTGGGAGTGCTTTGCTGGTGAAACTGTCTGATTTATTTAGTATTCAAGGGACACTTAACTGGTATACCTTGCTAAACAGTATTCTCCTTTCTATATCTGCACGAAGACACATATTACAGCCTTGAATCTCATATGGACCTCACTGTCACCGCTGGTTATCTAGCTAGCCACGTACCCAGCAGGGTTGCATCGATTTCCATTGGACTAGACTAGAGCTTGCTAGCTAGGTAGTTAACACTAGCATCGCTAGCATGCTCACGTCAGTTAGCTAGCTGATGACGCTACACCTTACCCGTAGGTCCGCAAAAATAAAGCAAACATTTGACACTAGGCAGGCTTCCATTGACCCAGCTTTTATTCACACACTGTAGTTTTTTTGCAAAAGTGTGATGTGTTTGAGAAGTGTGTTTAAAAAAAAAAAGTGTTTCAATGGAAACTGTCGATTTTGTTGCTTCTCTCACAATCCTCCCCCCTATCCAAAATGCCATTGCCCTGACAGTGCTCAGTGGGATGTTCAATCGTTTGTGGATCTTCTTGCTGCCATTACCAGATTTATGAAGGTCTACGACCATCTGTGTCTTTGGAACTGCCAGTTGTTTTCTTCTTCTTGGACGACAAATATTGAGATATTACCTCATTTTTATACCCCAGTGAGACAGGAAGTGATGTATGATGTGATGTAATGGCTCAATATAGTTCCTTAAGACTTAGATGCACTTAAATAAGTGGAATGTAATTCCTGGTTTAATTTTGGTAGATGTTATTTACATCTTCTTTAAGGGTGTACTTTGTTATTTACCATTAATAATCTGTAGGGGTGCCATTAATAATCTGTAGGGGTGCCATTAATAATCTGTAGGGGTGCCATTAATAATCTGTAGGGGGGCCATTAATAATCTGTAGGGGGCCATTAATAATCTGTAGGGGGGGCATTAATAATCTGTAGGGGGGCCATTAATAATCTGTAGGGGTGCCATTAATAATCTGTAGTGGTGCCATTCATAATCTGTAGGGGTGATTTTTTGAGCTACAGGCAGTTAGATTTGGGAATATAATTCTGGGCGAAAATTTCTCCTTCAGAGGTTTTTAAACAAATCAAAATATATTTTATATTTGAGATTCTTCAAAGTAGACACCCTTTGCCTTGATGACAGCTTTGCATACTCTTGGCATTCTCTCAACCAGCTTCATGAGGTAGTCACCTGGAATGCATTTCAATTAACAGGCGTACCTTGTTAAAAGTTAATTTGTGAAATTTCTTTCCTTCTTAATGCATTTGAGACAAATATTGAGATATTACCTCATTTTTATACCCCAGTGAGACAGGAAGTGATGTATGATGTGATGTAATGGCTCAATATAGTTCCTTAAGACTTAGATGCACTTAAATAAGTGGAATGTAATTCCTGGTTTAATTTTGGTAGATGTTATTTACATCTTCTTTAAGGGTGTACTTTGTTATTTACCATTAATAATCTGTAGGGGTGCCATTAATAATCTGTAGGGGTGCCATTAATAATCTGTAGGGGTGCCATTAATAATCTGTAGGGGGGCCATTAATAATCTGTAGGGGGGCCATTAATAATCTGTAGGGGGGGCATTAATAATCTGTAGGGGGGCCATTAATAATCTGTAGGGGTGCCATTAATAATCTGTAGTGGTGCCATTCATAATCTGTAGGGGTGCCATTCATAATCTGTAGGGGTGCCATTAATTGTGAAACCTTGATTTGGAGGACATAGATTTTTTTAATTAAATCAATAAGAGATTTTGGTTTGTTCCATTGAAACATTAATAAAGTACAGTATTTCTCACATGTTAGTATTTTGAGTTTATCTAATTATACTGTTTATTTTTTAAAGTATTGTTTGTGCGTTGCCAGTCAGGGGTGCCAGTAATTTCGGAGCCCACTGTATGTGCTTATACAGTACCAGTCCAAAGTTTGGACACTACATGGTTCATTAAATGTAAAATATATTTTGATTTGTTTAACACTTTTTTGGTTACTACATGATTCCATATTTCATAGTGTTGATGTCTTCACTGTCATTCTACAATGTAGAAAATAGTACAAATAAAGAAAAACCCTTGACTGAGTGAGTAGGTGTGTCTACACTTTTGACTGGTACTGTATATACAGTTGAAGTCGGAAGTTTACATACACCTTAGTCAAATACGTTTAAACTCAGTTTTTCACAATTCCTGACATTTAATCCTAGTAAAAGAAATCCCTGTCTTAGGTCAGTTAGGATCACCACTTTATTTTAAGAATGTGAAATGTCAGAATAATTGTAGATAGAATGATTTATTTCAGCTTTCTTTCATCAAATTTCCAGCGGGTCAGAAGTTTACATACACTCTATTAGTATTTGGTAGCATTGCCTTTAAATTGTTTAACTTGGGTCAAACGTTTCGAGTAGCCTTCCACAAGCTTCCCACAATAAGTTGGGTGCATTTTGGCCCATTCCTCCTGACAGAGCTGGTGTAACTGAGTCAGGTTTGTAGGCCTCCTTGCTTGCACACGCTTTTTCAGTTCTGCCCACAAATGTTCTATGGGATTGAGGTCAGGGCTTTGTGATGGCCACTCCAATACTTTGACGTGCTTCACGGTTGGGATGGTGTTCTTCGGCTTGCAAGCCTCCCCCTTTTTCCTCCAAACATAATGATGGTCATTATGGCCAAACAGTTCTATTTTTGTTTCATCAGACCAGAGGACATTTCTCCAAAAAGTACAATCTTTGTCCCTATGTGTAGTTGCAAACTGTAGTCTTGCTTTTTAATGGCGGTTTTGGAGCAGTAGCTTCTTCCTTGCTGAGCAGCCAATCAGGTTATGTCGATATAGGACTCGTTTTACTGTGGATATAGATACTTTTGTACCTGTTTCCTCCAGCATCTTCACAAGGTCCTTTGCTGTTGTTCGGGGATTGGTTTGCACTTTTCGCACCAAAGTACGTTCATCTCTAGGAGACAGAACGCGTCTCCTTCCTGAGCGGTATGACGGCTGCGTGGTCCCATGGTGTTTATACTTGCGTACTATTGTTGCTTTCAGACGTGGATGTCGATTAAAGGCAGCCCCCCGCACCTCTCTAATTCAGAGGGGTTGGGTTAAATGCGGAAGACAAATTTCAGTTGAAGGCATTCGGTTGTACAACTGACTAATAATGGTGACTTTGACTTTAGATGTGCAGTAGATGAATGTGCAAAGTAAAATACTGGGGTGCAAAGGAGCAAAATAAATAAATACGGTAGGGGATGAGGTCGTTGGTTGGGCTTGAAATACATCCACAGGTTCATTTACAATTGACTCAAATGATGTCAATTAGCCTATCAGAAGCTTCTAAAACCATGACAACATTTTCTGGAATTTTCCAAGCTGTTTAAAGGCACAGTCAACTTAGTGTATGTAAACTTCTGACCCACTGGAATTGTGATACAGTGAATTCTAACGAATCTGTCTGTAAACAATTATGGGAAAAAATTCCTTGTGTCATGCACAAAGTAGATGTCCTATCCGACTTGCCAAAACTATAGTTTGTTAACAAGAAATGTGTGGAGTGGTTGAAAAACGAGTTTTAATGACTCCAACCTAAGTGTATGTAAACTTCCGACTTCAACTGTAATGGGATGTATAGACATTATGGACAGTATGTGTGTAGTATTTTCTGTAGAATACGTAGGATAGAATAGTATATATAAGGCTATAGTTGATTAGGATGGTATTGACTAGAATAGAGCAAATTCATATAAAATGAGTAAAACAGTATGGAAACATTATTAAAGTGACATGTCTATGTATATGGGAGAGCAGCCTCTAAGGTGCAGGGTTGAGTAACCGGGTGGTGGCCGACTAAGTTCAGGGCAGGGTACTGGGTGGAGGCTGGCGAGTGATGGCTATTTAACAGCCTTGAGATAGAAGCTGTTTTTCAGTCTCTCGGTCCCAGCTTTGATGCACCTGTACTGACCTCGCCTTCTGAATGATAGCGGGAGTGAACAGGCAGTGGCTCGGGTTGTTGATGTCCTTGATGATCTTTTTGGCCTTCCTGTGACATCGGGTGGTGTAGGTGTCCAGGAGGGCAGGTAGTTTACCCCCGGTGATGCGTAGTGCAGACCGCACCACCCTCTGGAGAGCCCTGTGGTTGCTGGCGGTGCTGTTGCCGTACCAGGCGGTGATACAGCCCGACAGGATGCTCTCAATGGTGCATCTGTAGAAGTTTGTGAGGGTCTTAGGGGCCAAGAAGGATTTCTTCAGCCTCCTGAGGTTGAAGAGGAGTTGTTGAGTCTTCTTCACCGCACTGTCTTTGTGGGTAGACCGTTTCAGATTGTCAGCGATGTGTACGCCGAGGAACTTAAAGATTTCCACCTTCTCCACTGTGGATAGGGGGCGTGCTCCCTCTGCTGTCTCTTGTAGTCCACGATCAGCTCCTTTGCTTTGTTGAGGTTGAGACTTTATTTTCCTGACACCACACTCCGTGTGCCGTCACCTCCTCCCTGTAGGCCGTCTCGTCATTGTTGGTAATCAAGCCTACCACTGTTGTGTCGTCTGCAAACTTGATGATTGAGTTGGAGGCATGCGTGGCCACGCAGTCATGGGTGAACAGGGAGTACAGGAGGGGGCTGAGCACGCACCCTTGTTGGGCGCCCTGTGTTGAGGATCAGCACAGTGGAGGTGTTGTTTCCTACCTTCACCACTTGGGGGCGGCCCGTCAGAAAGTCCAGGACCCAGTTGCACAGGGCGGGGTACAGATCCAGGTTCCAGAGCTTAATGATGAGCTTGGAGGGTATTATGGTGTTGAATGCTGAGCTGTAGTCAATGAACAGCATTCTTCCTCTTGTCCAGGTGGGATAGGGCAGTGGCAGTGAGATGGCGATTGTATCGTCTGTGGAACTATTGGAGCGGTATGCAAATTGAAGTGGGTGTAGGGCAGGTGTGGAGAAACTTTTTGGCTCGATGGCCACATTGGGATTTTGAAATTCAACGGAGGGACGCATTTTTTGGGCGACCAATTGTTTGTTAAAATCAATTTGCGGGGGGCCTCCCGAGTGGCACAGCGGTCTAAGGCACTGGATCGCAGTGCTTGAGGCGCCACTACAGACCCGGGTTCGATCCCAGGCTGTGTCACTGCTGTCTGTGACTGGGAGACCCATGAGGCTGCGCACAATTGGCTCAGCGTCGTCCGTGTTAGGTGAGGGTTCGGTGGGCCGAGATTTCCTTGTCCCATCGCGCCCAAGCGACACGTTGGGTTGGATGGGCATTGTGTCAAGAAGCAGTGCGGCTTTGCTGGGCCCTGTTTCGGAGGACGCACGGCCCTCGACCTTCGGGGCGTGCTCCCTCTGCACTCCCGAGTTCCGTACTGGAATCTCAGTGATGGGACAAGACTGTAACTACCAATTAGTTACCACGAAATTGGGGAGAAAAAAAGGGTAAAATGTCTCGTTGGCCGGATTGAAGGGCCCGGTGGGCCGGTTATGGTCCACGGGCCGTACTTTGCCCCCTTGGTCTAGGGTGTCAGGTAAGGTAGAGGTGATATGATCCTTGACTAGTCTCTCAAAGCACTTCATGATGACAGAAGTGAGTGCTACGGGGCGATAGTCATTTAGTTCGGTTACCTTTGCCTTCTTGGGTACAGGAACAATGGTGGCCATCTTGAAGCATGTGGACATAGCAGACTGGGAGAGATTGAATATGTCCGTAAACACTCCAGCCCCTACGGAGGGCATAACTGGACTGTTTGTATTCAACCATATTCCCGGTCACCTTGACGTGGTTAAATGCGGTGGTTTGTGCTTTCAGTTTTGCACAACTGCTTCCAGCTATCGAGCCCCTGAGGGGCCCCCAGTGTTCAGGGTCAGCTTGGCGGATGTGTTGTTGCCTACCCACACCTCCTGGGTGTGGCCCCGTCAAGAAGTCCAGGATCCAGTTGCAGAGGGATGTGTTCAGTCCCACGGGCAAACCCTGATAGACTTCTTGTTTTTAGATGTTTAAAATTCCCCGCAGTTTCTGTTTCTGTCATTATTGTCTGCTAAGCACTGGTTTACAGCACTTTCATATTGTATTGTGTGATTCATCCTTTATTTAACCTGGAAAGACCCTTGAGATTAGAAACGTGTTGAAATATCTGTATCAACTATGTTGTACAGTATATCACAAAAGTGAGTACACCCCTCACATTTTTGTAAATATTTGACTATATCTTTTCATGTGACAACACTGAAGAAATGACACTTTGCTACAATGTAAAGTAGTGAGTGTACAGCTTGTATAACAGTGTAAATTTGCTGTCCCCTCAAAATAACTCAACACACAGCCATTAATGTCTAAACCGCTGGCAACAAAAGTGAGTACACCCCTAAGTGAAAATGTCCAAATTGGGCCCAATTAGCCATTTTCCCTTCCCGGTGTCATGTGACTAGTTAGTGTTACAAGGTCTCAGGTGTGAATGGGGAGCAGGTGTGTTAAATTTGGTGTCATCGCTCTCATACTGACTGGTCACTGGAAGTTCAACATGGCACCTCATGGCAAAGAACTCTCTGAGGATCTGAAAAAAAGAATTGTTGCTCTACATAAAGATGGCCTGGGCTATAAGAAGATTGCCAAAACCCTGAAACTGAGCTGCAGCACGGTGGCCAAGACCATACAGCGGTTTAACTGGACAGGTTCCACTCAGAACAGGCCTCGCCATGGTCGAACAAAGAAGTTGAGTGCACGTGCTCAGCGTCATATCCAGAGGTTGTCTTTGGGAAATAGACGTATGAGTGCTGCCAGCATTGCTGCAGAGGTTGAAGGGGTGGGGGGTCAGCCTGTCGGTGCTCAGACCATACGCATCAAATTGGTCTGCATGGCTGTCGTCCCAGAAGGAAGCCTCTTCTAAAGATGATGCACAAGAAAGCCTGCAAACAGTTTGCAGAAGACAAGCAGACTAAGGACATGGATTACTGGAACCATGTCCTGTGGTCTGATGAGACCAAGATAAACTTATTTGGTTCAGATGGTGTCAAGCGTGTGTGGCGGCAACCAGCTGAGGAGTACAAAGACAAGTGTGTCTTGCCTACAGTCAAGCATGGTGGTGGGAGTGTCATGGTCTGGGGCTGCATGAGTGCTGCCGGCACTGGGGAGCTACAGTTAATTGAGGGAACCATGAACGCCAACATGTACTGTGACATACTGAAGCAGAGCATGATCCCCTCCCTTCGGAGACTGGGCCGCAGGGCAGTATTCCAACATGATAACGACCCCAAACACGCCTCCAAGGCGACCACTGCCTTGCTAAAGAAGCTGAGGGTAAAGGTGATGGACTGGCCAAGCATGTCTCCAGACCTAAACCCTATTGAGCATCTGTGGGGCATCCTCAAACGGAAGCTAGAGGAGTGCAAGGTCTCTAACATCCACCAGCTCCGTGATGTTGTCATGGAGGAGTGGAAGAGGACTCCAGTGGCAACCTGTGAAGCTCTGGTGAACTCCATGCCCAAGAGGGTCAAGGCAGTCCTGGAAAATGATGGTGGCCACACAAAATATTGACACTTTGGGCCCAATTTGGACATTTTCACTTAGGGGTGTACTCACTTTTGTTGCCAGCGGTTTAGACATTAATGGCTGTGTGTTGAGTTATTTTGAGGGGACAGCAAATTTACACTGTTATACAAGCTGTACACTCACTACTTTACATTGTAGCAAAGTGTCATTTCTTCAGTGTTGTCACATGAAAAGATATACTCAAATATTTACAAAAATGTGAGGGGTGTACTCACTTTTGTGATATACTGTATGTCCGAAGCTGGGTTTTCCAGCATCCCCTCTCTCTATAACTCAATTCTAACACATTTTATATTACTCATTATACAGTATGCCATTCATATGTCAATAGCATTTTGACACCTTCGTTTTTCCTTCCAGAATCCCCTGAGCTACCCGGCCGGAGGACCGTCCGCTCCAGGCCCAATGTGCCCAGGAAGGAGGAGGTAGTGGAGTCTCTGCCCTCCCTGAACACAGAGGTGTGGAGCTGGGGCCGGGGGCAGGAGGGACAGCTGGGCCACGGAGACCAGCTACCCAGGCTCCAGCCGCTGTGTATCAAGAGCCTGAATGGAGAGGAGGTAGTGAAGGTAGCTGCAGGAACACACCACTCACTGGCCCTTACTGCACAGTGTCAGGTAAAAACGCAGTCCCCATCACACTCACAGTACCCTTATCCTATTGCCTTATCCTATTGCCTTATCCTATTGCCTTATCCTATTTATTGCCTTATCCCATTGCCTTGTCCCATTGCCTTGTCCTATTGCCTTGTCCTATTGCCTTATCCTATTTATTGCCCTATGCTATTGCCTTATTCTATTTATTGCCTTATCCCATTGCCTTATCCTATTTATTGCCTTATCCCATTGCCTTGTCCCATTGCCTTGTCCTATTGCCTTATCCCATTGCCTTATCCTATTTATTGCCCTATGCTATTGCCTTATTCTATTTATTGCCTTATCCCATTGCCTTATCCTATTTATTGCCTTATGCTATTGCCTTATCCTATTGCCTTATCCCATTGCCTTATCCTATTGCCTAATCCTATGTATTGCCTTATGCTATTGCCTTATCCTATTTATTGCCTTATCCCATTGCCTTATCCTATTGCCTTATCCTATTTAATGCCTTATCATATTTAATGCCTTATCCTATTGCCTTATCCTATTGCCTTATCCTATTGCCGTATCCTATTTATTGCCTTATGCTATTGCCTTTTCCTATGTATTGCCTTATCCTGTTGCCTTATCCCATTGCCTTATCCCATTGCCTTATCCTATTGCCTTATCCTATTGCCCTATCCCATTGCCTTATCCTATTGGCCTATCCTATTTATTGCCTTATCCCATTGCCTTATCCTATTGCCGTATCCTATTTATTGCCTTTTCCTATTTATTGCCTTATCCTATTTATTGCCTTATCCTATTTATTGCCTTATCCTATTGCCTTATCCTATTGCCTTATCCTATTGCCTTTTCCTGTTTATTGCCTTATCCTATTGCATTTTCCTGTTTATTGCCTTATCCTATTGCCTTTTCCTGTTTATTGCCTTATCCTATTGCCTTATCCTATTGCCTTTTCCTGTGTATTGCCTTATCCTATTGCCTTTTCCTGTTTATTGCCTTATCCTATTGCCTTTTCCTGTTTATTGCCTTATCCTATTGCCTTTTCCTATTTATTGCCTTATCCTATTGCCTTATCCTATTGCCTTTTCCTATTTATTGCCTTATCCTATTGCCTTTTCCTATTGCCTTATCCTATGTATAGCCTTATCCTATTGCCTTTTCCTATTTATTGCCTTATCCTATTGCCTTATCCTATTGCCTTTTCCTATTTATTGCCTTATCTTATTTATTGCCTTATCCTATGTATTGCCTTATCCTATTGCCTTTTCCTATTTATTGCCTTATCCTATTTATTGCCTTATCTTATTGCCTTTTCCTATTTATTGCCTTATCCTATTGCCTTATCCTATTGCCTTTTCCTATTTATTGCCTTATCTTATTTATTGCCTTATCCTATGTATTGCCTTATCCTATTGCCTTATCCTATTTATTGCCTTTTCCTATTTATTGCCTTATCTTATTTATTGCCTTATCCTATGTATTGCCTTATCCTATTGCCTTATCCTATTTATTGCCTTATCCTATTTATTGCCTTATCCTATGTATTGCCTTATCCTATTGCCTTATCCTATTTATTGCCTTATCCTATTGCCTTATCTTATTTATTGCCTTATCCTATGTATTGCCTTATCCTATTGCCTTATCCTATTTATTGCCTTATCTTATTTATTGCCTTATCCTATGTATTGCCTTATCCTATTGCCTTTTCCTATTTATTGCCTTATCCTATTTATTGCCTTATCTTATTGCCTTTTCCTATTTATTGCCTTATCCTATTGCCTTTTCCTATTTATTGCCTTATCTTATTTATTGCCTTATCCTATGTATTGCCTTATCCTATTGCCTTATCCTATTTATTGCCTTATCCTATTGCCTTTTCCTATTTATTGCCTTATCTTATTTATTGCCTTATCCTATTTATTGCCTTATCCTATGTATTGCCTTATCCTATTGCCTTTTCCTATTTATTGCCTTATCCTATTGCCTTATCCTATTGCCTTTTCCTATTTATTGCCTTATCCTATTTATTGCCTTATCCTATTGCCTTTTCCTTTTTCCTTTTCCTGTTTATTGCCTTATCCTATTGCCTTTTCCTATTTATTGCCTTATCCTATTTATTGCCTTATCCTATTTATTGCCTTATCCTATTTATTGCCTTATCCTATGTATTGCCTTATCCTATTGCCTTATCCTATGTATTGCCTTATCCTATTGCCTTATCCTATTTATTGCCTTATCCTATTGCCTTATCCTATTTATTGCCTTATCCTATTGCCTTATCCTATTTATTGCCTTATCCTATTTATTGCCTTATCCTATTGCCTTTCCCTTTTTCCTTTTCCTATTTATTGCCTTATCCTATTGCCTTATCCTATTTATTGCCTTATCCTATTGCCTTATCCTATTTATTGCCTTATCCTGTTGCCTTATCCCATTTCAACGTCATTAGCCATTCTAGCATTGGATTTATTTGATTGCCTCTCTTCCTCCGAATTTAGAGGAGAGACTGTTAGGAAGTTGTTATGCTGTGAGCAATATAGCATGACATAGCTGACATTGTAGCGTCCTATAACTGGTGTGTAATATAACAAGGCTTTTATCACCCCAGGTGTTTTCGTGGGGCAGCAACAGATCCGGCCAGTTGGGACACATGAACAGCCCCACTACCATGCCTCAACAGGCCAAGGTACTCTACCTACATTTACCTACTGTAGTGTGCATATATTCATCTTTAGTTATTTTCATGGTTATACTGGTCTGGTGGTCTAGCCTGGTGGTCTAGCCTGGTGGTCTAGCCTGGTTGTCTAGCCTGGTGGTCTGGCATACTGGTCTGATGGTCTAGCCTGCTGGTCTAGCCTGCTGGTCTGGTAATCTAGTCTGCATGTCTAACCTGCTAGTCTGGTGGTCTAGCCTGGTGGTCTAGCCTGGTGGTCTAGCCTGCTGGTCTGGTGGTCTAGCCTGCTAGTCTGATGGTCTAGCCTGGTGGTCTAGCCTGCTAGTCTGGTGGTCTAGCCTGGTGGTCTAGCCTGGTGCTCTAGCCTGCTAGTCTGGTGGTCTAGCCTGGTGGTCTAGCCTGGTGCTCTAGCCTGCTAGTCTGGTGGTCTAGCCTGCTGGTCTGGTGGTCTAGCCTGCTAGTCTGATGGTCTAGCCTGGTGGTCTAGCCTGCTAGTCTGATGGTCTAGCTTGGTGGTCCCAGATCTGTTATCTGCAGTAAAGCCAATTCCTATGGTTGTTGTCATGCGTTATATTTGGCATGTCAACAACCATAGGAGTTGTCTTTACAGCAGATAGCAGATCTGGCTGGGACCACTACTGCTAGTGTTGCCCTGCCACCAGGTCCATCACACTCCGACATCTGACAGGGGGGACAAAACACACAGGGTCAGAGGATCTGTGTGTGATGGACCTGGTGGCAGGGCAGAGCCACTGTGTGTTCCTGGCTGATCTGTGTGTGTTGGACCTGGTGGCAGGGCAGAGCCACTGTGTTCCTGGCTGATCTGTGTGTGTTGGACCCGGTGGCAGGGCAGAGCCACTGTGTTCCTGGCTGATCTGTGTGTGCTGGACCTGGTGGCAGGGCAGAGCCACTGTGTGTTCCTGGCTGATCTGTGTGTGTTGGACCCGGTGGCAGGGCAGAGCCACTGTGTGTTCCTGGCTGATCTGTGTATGTTGGACCTGGTGGCAGGGCAGAGCCACTGTGTTCCTGGCTGATCTGTGTGTGCTGGACCTGGTGGCAGGGCAGAGCCACTGTGTGTTCCTGGCTGATCTGTGTGTGTTGGACCTGGTGGCAGGGCAGAGCCACTGTGTTCCTGGCTGATCTGTGTGTGTTGGACCCGGTGGCAGGGCAGAGCCACTGTGTTCCTGGCTGATCTGTGTGTGCTGGACCTGGTGGCAGGGCAGAGCCACTGTGTGTTCCTGGCTGATCTGTGTGTGTTGGACCTGGTGGCAGGGCAGAGCCACTGTGTGTTCCTGGCTGATCTGTGTGTGTTGGACCTGGTGGCAGGGCAGAGCCACTGTGTTCCTGGCTGATCTGTGTGTGCTGGACCCGGTGGCAGGGCAGAGCCACTGTGTGTTCCTGGCTGATCTGTGTGTGCTGGACCTGGTGGCAGGGCAGAGCCACTGTGTTCCTGGCTGATCTGTGTGTGCTGGACCTGGTGGCAGGGCAGAGCCACTGTGTGTTCCTGGCTGATCTGTGTGTGCTGGACCCGGTGGCAGGGCAGAGCCACTGTGTGTTCCTGGCTGATCTGTGTGTGTTGGACCTGGTGGCAGGGCAGAGCCACTGTGTTCCTGGCTGATCTGTGTGTGATGGACCTGGTGGCAGGGCAGAGCCACTGTGTTCCTGGCTGATCTGTGTGTGTTGGACCTGGTGGCAGGGCAGAGCCACTGTGTTCCTGGCTGATCTGTGTGTGATGGACCTGGTGGCAGGGCAGAGCCACTGTGTGTTCCTGGCTGATCTGTGTGTGTTGGACCTGGTGGCAGGGCAGAGCCACTGTGTTCCTGGCTGATCTGTGTGTGATGGACCTGGTGGCAGGGCAGAGCCACTGTGTTCCTGGCTGATCTGTGTGTGATGGACCTGGTGGCAGGGCAGAGCCACTGTGTGTTCCTGGCTGATCTGTGTGTGTTGGACCTGGTGGCAGGGCAGAGCCACTGTGTTCCTGGCTGATCTGTGTGTGATGGACCTGGTGGCAGGGCAGAGCCACTGTGTTCCTGGCTGATCTGTGTGTGATGGACCTGGTGGCAGGGCAGAGCCACTGTGTTCCTGGCTGATCTGTGTGTGTTGGACCTGGTGGCAGGGCAGAGCCACTGTGTTCCTGGCTGATCTGTGTGTGATGGACCTGGTGGCAGGGCAGAGCCACTGTGTTCCTGGCTGATCTGTGTGTGATGGACCTGGTGGCAGGGCAGAGCCACTGTGTTCCTGGCTGATCTGTGTGTGCTGGACCTGGTGGCAGGGCAGAGCCACTGTGTGTTCCTGGCTGATCTGTGTGTGCTGGACCTGGTGGCAGGGCAGAGCCACTGTGTGTTCCTGGCTGATCTGTGTGTGTTGGACCTGGTGGCAGGGCAGAGCCACTGTGTGTTCCTGGCTGATCTGTGTGTGCTGGACCTGGTGGCAGGGCAGAGCCACTGTGTGTTCCTGGCTGATCTGTGTGTGCTGGACCTGGTGGCAGGGCAGAGCCACTGTGTGTTCCTGGCTGATCTGTGTGTGTTGGACCTGGTGGCAGGGCAGAGCCACTGTGTTCCTGGCTGATCTGTGTGTGTTGGACCCGGTGGCAGGGCAGAGCCACTGTGTTCCTGGCTGATCTGTGTGTGCTGGACCCGGTGGCAGGGCAGAGCCACTGTGTGTTCCTGGCTGATCTGTGTGTGCTGGACCTGGTGGCAGGGCAGAGCCACTGTGTTCCTGGCTGATCTGTGCGTGCTGGACCTGGTGGCAGGGCAGAGCCACTGTGTGTTCCTGGCTGATCTGTGTGTGCTGGACCTGGTGGCAGGGCAGAGCCACTGTGTGTTCCTGGCTGATCTGTGTGTGTTGGACCTGGTGGCAGGGCAGAGCCACTGTGTGTTCCTGGCTGATCTGTGTGTGTTGGACCCGGTGGCAGGGCAGAGCCACTGTGTGTTCCTGGCTGATCTGTGTGTGTTGGACCCGGTGGCAGGGCAGAGCCACTGTGTGTTCCTGGCTGATCTGTGTGTGCTGGACCTGGTGGCAGGGCAGAGCCACTGTGTGTTCCTGGCTGATCTGTGTGTGCTGGACCTGGTGGCAGGGCAGAGCCACTGTGTTCCTGGCTGATCTGTGTGTGTTGGACCCGGTGGCAGGGCAGAGCCACTGTGTGTTCCTGGCTGATCTGTGTGTGTTGGACCCGGTGGCAGGGCAGAGCCACTGTGTGTTCCTGGCTGATCTGTGTGTGCTGGACCCGGTGGCAGGGCAGAGCCACTGTGTGTTCCTGGCTGATCTGTGTGTGATGGACCCGGTGGCAGGTCAGAGCCACTGTGTGTTCCTGGCTGATCTGTGTGTGTTTTGACCTCCTCTCAGATGTCAGAGGGTCTGCGTGTGTGGGACGTGGCGGCAGGGCAGAGCCACAGTGTGTTCCTGGCTGATGGTGACTGCTGCCAGCCCATCCTCTGTTACAGTGGTCAACAGGTCAGTATGTCCTCTGTTACAGCGGTCAACAGGTCAACAATTATTTTATTATTAGTAGTAGTTATTATTATTGTTATTATTAGTTATTATTATTGGTTATTATTAGTTATTATTATTATTATTATTATTAGTTATCATTATTATTAGTTATTATTATTAGTTATTATTATCAGTTATTATTATCGGTTATTATTAGTTATTATTATTAGTTATTATTAGTTATTATTAGTTATTAGTTATTATTATTGGTTATTATTAGTTATTATTATTATTAGTTATCATTATTACTAGTTATTATTAGTTATTATTATTATTATTAGTTATTATTATTGTTAGTTATTATTATCATTGGTTATCATTAGTTGTTATTACTTATTATTATTTTATTATTATTGGTTATTATTATTAGTTATTATTAGTTATTATTATTGTTAGTTATTATTAGTTATTATTATTATTAGTTATTATTATTATTAGTTATTGTTGTTGTTATTATTATTATTAGTTATTATTAGTTGTTGTTGTTGTTGTTATTATTATTAGTTATTAGTTATTATTAGTTATTACTACTATTAGTTATTATTAGTTATTATTTTTATTGGTTATTATTATTATTAGTTGTTATTATTATTATTATTAGTTATTGTTGTTATTATTATTAGTTATTAATATGAGTTATTATTATTAGTTATAGTTGTTATTATTATTAGTTATAATTATTTTTAGCTATTATTATTAGCTATTATTATTATTAGCTATAGTTGTTGTTATTAGTTATTATTATTATTAGTTATAATTATTATTAGTTATTATTATTCTGAGTTATTATTAGTTATTATTATTAGCTATTATTATTAGTTATTATTATTGGTTATTGTTGTTATTATTAGTTATTATTATTAGTTATTGTTATTATTATTATTATTAGTTATTATTATTATTTGTTATTATTACTGTTATTAGTTATTATTTATTATTATTATTAGTTATTGTTGTTATTATTATTAGTTATTATTATCAGTTCTTATTATTATTATTATTAGTTATTATTATTAGTTATTGTTTTTATTATTACTATTATTATTATTATTAGTTATCATTATTATTAGTTATTATTATTAGTTATTATTAGTTATTATTAGTTATTATTATTGGTTATTATTGGTTATTATTATTATTAGTTATCATTATTACTAGTTATTATTAGTTATTATTATTATTATTAGTTATTATTATTATTAGTTATTATTATCGTTGGTTATCATTAGTTGTTATTAGTTATTATTAGTTATTATTATTTTTTTATTATTGGTTATTATTATTATTGGTTATTATTATTAGTTATTATTATTATTATTATTAGTTATTATTAGTTATTGTTATTATTAGTTATTGTTGTTGTTGTTATTATTATTAGTTATTAGTTATTATTAGTTATTACTACTATTAGTTATTATTAGTTATTATTTTTATTGGTTATTATTATTATTAGTTGTTATTATTATTATTAGTTATTGTTGTTATTATTATTAGTTATTATTCTTAGTTATTATTATTAGTTATAGTTGTTATTATTATTAGTTATAATTATTATTAGCTATTATTATTATTAGCTATTATTATTATTAGCTATAGTTGTTATTATTAGCTATAGTTGTTATTATTAGTTATAATTATTATTAGTTATTATTATTATGAGTTATTATTAGTTATTATTATTATTATTATTATTAGTTATTATTATTAGTTATAGTTGTTATTATTATTAGTTATTATTATTAGTTATTATTATTAGTAGCTATTATTATTAGCTATTATTATTATTATTATTAGTTATTATTATTATTTATTGTTGTTATTATTATTATTATTATTAGTTATTATTATTATTTGTTATTATTACTGTTATTAGTTATTATTAGTTATTATTATTATTAGTTATTGTTATTATTATTATTATTATTAGTTATTATTATTAGTTAGTTTTTATTATTACTATTATTATTATTATTATTATTAGTTATTATTATTATTTGTTATTATTACTGTTATTAGTTATTATTATTATTATTAGTTATTGTTGTTATTATTATTAGTTATTATTATTAGTTATTGTTTTTATTATTACTATTATTATTATTATTAGTTATTATTATTATTGTTATTATTATTAGTTATTATTATTAGTTATTATTAGTTATTATTATTAGTTATTATTATCAGTTCTTATTATTATTATTAGTTATTGTTTTTAGTTATTGTTTTTATTATTACTATTATTATTATTATTATTAGTTATTATTGGTTATTATTAGTTATTATTATTAGTTATTGTTGTTAGTTGTTATTATTATTGTTATTATTATTAGCTATTATTATAAGTTATTATTAGTTATTATTATTATTGTTATTATTAGTAGTAGTAATTCAGCAGACTTACAGGATAAAATAGTGCCTTGCTCAAGGGTACATCGACATATTTTTCACCTAGTCGGCCCGGGATTTTGAACCAGCGATCAATCGGTTACTGGCCCAACACTCTTAACCACTATGCTACCTGCCGCCCATATCAAATCTTGACCGAAGACTTACGGCGGGACGGGTCCCTTTGGCCAATCAGAGAATAGCGCTCTGTGTTCAGCCAAGCAGCTAGTTAGCTAGCCCAGCGGACACCTAGCTAGCTGTATTGCTGCAGTGGTAGCTAGCCTAGCTTGCTGATATTTCTCTGACAAGTTACAAAGTGCATATATTTCATTTCAACTAGTTTGCTACAACACCTTGCCACAAGATAGGATCGTTACTGTGGCAACACCTGGGCTACCGAGTGGCGCAGTGGTCTAAGGCACTGCATCTCCGTGCGTCACGACAGACACCCTGGTTCAATTCCTGGCTGTATCACAACCGGTCCATAATTGGGAGTCCCATAGGGTGGCGCACAATTGGCCCAGCGTCGTCCGGGGTTTGGCCGGGGGGTAGGCCGTAATTGTTATATAAGAATTTGTTCTTAACTGACTTGCCTAGTTAAATGAAGGTTAAATGAATAAAACAAAATGAATGCGATTGCCTGGTCTTTTAGTCAGCTGTCCTACAACCCCAAATTCTAAAACTGGCTAGTTTTGCCTCGTCTTGTCTTATGTTGGCTAATGTATCTGAACCGGACTTTATATGTGTTGTATAAGTTAAGTGTTGTGTCTAATGGTGTTAAATACACTGGGTGTACAAAACATTAGGAACACCTTCCTAATATTGACTTAGGAAGGTGCTCAGAACAGCCTCAATTCGTCGGGACATGGACTCTACAAGGTGTCGAAAGCGTTCCACAGGGATACTGGCCCCATGTTGACTCCAATGCTTCCCCACAGTTGTGTCCAGTTGGCTGGATGTCCCTTTGGGTGGTGGACCATTCTTGATACACACGGGAAACTGTTGAGCGTGGAAAAACCCAGCAGCGTTGCAGTTCTTGACACAAACCGGTGCGCCTGGCACCTACTACCATACCCCGTTCAATGGCACTTAAATCTTTTGTCTTGCCCATTCACCCTCTGAATGACACACATACACGATCCATGGGGCAGCAGGGTAGCCTAGTGGTTAGAGCGTTGGACTATTAACCAAAAGGTTGAAAGTTCAAATCCCAGAGCTGACGAGGTAGGTACAAATCTGTCGTTCTGCCCCCTGAACAAGGCAGTTAACCCCCCTGTTTCTAGGCCGTCATTGAAAATAAGAATTTGTTCTTAACTGACTTGCCTCGTTAAATAAATAATTAAAAAAATTGTCTCGAGGCTTAAACATCCTTCTTTAACCTGTCATCCTCCCCTTCATCTACACTGATTGAAGTGGATTTAACAAGTGACATCAATAAGGGATCATATCTTCACCTGGATTCCCCTGGTCAGTCTGTCATGGAAAGATCAGGTGTTCCTAATGTTTTGTCCACTCAGTGACATTGTAGATATTGTTTTCAACCACGTTACGCAACATTAAAATAAATGTCATTGTTTATATTGTGAGAACTTATGGATTGTTTCAGTTCTGTATTCCTTCTGTTTTTTGTTACAGCACATGTAGAGTAATGTTTCAGTATCTGCTGAATCAATACAATTCTGGAGGAGTCCCTTCCCCTTCTGCAGAAGCCGTGTGTGTGTGTGTGTGTGTGTGTGTGTGTGTGTTTTGTTATAGTCAGTGAATGTATGCAAGGAATGCCTTAATAGTTGGTTAACAAATTTCCCTATGGGACAATAAAGTATGAATTATTTAATGATTTAATTCAGGTGATGGAGACCACACCTGAGAACCACATACCTGGGACAGGGTCAACTGAGAGCTCTCCCTCTATAACTGACACGTACACCCTCAGACCTGTCCTACTGCCCTTCTGCATGAACGTGAGTAGAACGCAATCACAACCTCTCTGTGATGTAGAAAGAACGTTTACCCAAACGGCGCTTCAGCCCAGCTTGAACGAAACGGTGCTCGACTGAGGGACTTGTAAATTCCACAACGTTCCTTAGCCCAGAACACTTTGACAGGTGCTCGACTGAGGGACTTGTAAATTCCACAACGTTCCTTAGCCCAGAACACTTTGACAGGTGCTCGACTGAGGGACTTGTAAATTCCACAACGTTCCTTAGCCCAGAACACTTTGACAGGTGCTCGACTGAGGGACTTGTAAATTCCACAACGTTCCTTAGCCCAGAACACTTTGACAGGTGACTGTCCAGGAGAAAAGAGCACTCTGTTTAGAAACTGTCTATTAGTTTCCCCTGTTAATAAATCAATCGGATCTATGCGGAAACAGAGTGCTCCCTTTTGGTTTTATAATGTATTATAACATATGAGACTTGGCTGTAGACTCCTACCAGTATCTTGTCCCCTGAGACGTGGCTGTAGACTCCTTGCCAGTATCTTGTCCCCTGAGACTTGGCTGTAGACTCCTACCAGTATCTTGTCCCCTGAGACTTGGCTGTAGACTCCTACCAGTATCTTGTCCCCTGAGACGTGGCTGTAGACTCCTACCAGTATCTTGTCCCCTGAGACGTGGCTGTAGACTCCTGCCAGTATCTTGTCCCTGAGACTTGGCTGTAGACTCCTGCCAGTATCTTGTCCCCTGAGACTTGGCTGTAGACTCCTGCCAGTATCTTGTCCCCTGAGACTTGGCTGTAGACTCCTGCCAGTATCTTGTCCCCTGAGACTTGGCTGTAGACTCCTGCCAGTATCTTGTCCCCTGAGACTTGGCTGTAGACTCCTACCAGTATCTTGTCCCCTGAGACTTGGCTGTAGACTCCTACCAGTAACTTGTCCCCTGAGACGTGGCTGTAGACTCCTACCAGTATCTTGTCCCTGAGACTTGGCTGTAGACTCCTACCAGTATCTTGTCCCTGAGACTTGGCTGTAGACTCCTACCAGTAACTTGTCCCTGAGACTTGGCTGTAGACTCCTACCAGTAACTTGTCCCTGAGACGTGGCTGTAGACTCCTACCAGTAACTTGTCCCTGAGACGTGGCTGTAGACTCCTGCCAGTAACTTGTCCCTGAGACGTAGCTGTAGACTCCTACCAGTAACTTGTCCCTGAGACTTGGCTGTAGACTCCTACCAGTAACTTGTCCCTGAGACTTGGCTGTAGACTCCTACCAGTAACTTGTCCCTGAGACTTGGCTGTAGACTCCTACCAGTAACTTGTCCCTGAGACTTGGCTGTAGACTCCTGCCAGTATCTTGTCCCTGAGACGTGGCTGTAGACTCCTACCAGTAACTTGTCCCTGAGATGTGGCTGTAGACTCCTAGGCTAACTCCATAAGAGGCATGTATCCGGGCAATATCATAACGTGCCACATAAAATATTGATATGTAATGTGTTGGTGTCTTCCCATCTAGATGGGCTACATAAGCAGTGTGTATGGCGGAGGACAGTCCTGTCTAGCCCAGGCTGACCTCAACGTGATGGGGTTCATCTCTGCGATCCATGAGCTGGCTGCAGCAGACAGGAAGTTCTACTGCAGGCTCAGAGACATCAACAAGCGGGTGGTCAGCCCTCTACTGGGGAAAGGTGAGACAAAAGATATACAGACATAGCGATAGGGCTGTTGAGGTAACCGAATTACCCGCCACGCATGCGGATATGATTCATGAAGGCAGTCAAATTCCACGTGACTGTTTAGTCACGGTAATTAGTCTTCTCCAAGCTTTGATGCTACTGATGGTCATTAGTAGCCTACCAAACTTGCTACCTGCCTGGTACTCAGCACTCTATTGTCCCACTAATCACTCTGACATCAATGCAAATGTGACTGAAAATCTAATATAACACTTATGAGTGTTATATAACGCCCATGAGCTCACGTTGCACAACATTTCTACTGGCTATGCAATTGCGAGTGATGGCCTCTATTAAAAAGAGGAGGATCCCTATATTTACAACAGGAGTATAGCCTACCTGGCCGGCAGGAAAATGAACCACACGAAAAGCGTCCTCTATTCACTATTTAAGTGTGTTTTTTTTCCCGCTGCTTCTGTTTCGCTACAGGTGCATGATAATGGTCTACTCTAAATTTAAATTAAATTCACACATGTATTATTTAATCAAGAATAGTGTGATGGGTGACAATATTAGCCTATATAATTCACTGAATTATATATTATCACTTGTGAATGATGCCCAGCATAAGAAACAATGCCTTTTTTTGCGATCTTTTCTAATCATAGTCGCACACCTCATGTAGCCTAGCCCATAGGCCTATATGTTTTAATAAGGTTTGTATCACAACTAAAGTGGCCAAATAACTTCTTAAAATTAAGCACATTAATCCGCTTTACAATGAGTGTAGAGCCTAACTGGTATACATACGCTGCGAGTGAGTTTCAAGTTTGGGGAAAAACATTTTTACCATAAAAATACACCTTTTATAATAAAAGCATTACATGCATAATTACATTTGTGGTCACTTTTAATAATGTTTTTTTTTTTTTTTTTAATTGAACTTTTGCTCAACACTAACCATGTCAGTGTTGCTGCGCTTATAATGTGTAGGCCGTCATTGTTATATAAGAATGTGTTCCTAACTGACTTGCCTAGTTAAATAAAGGTTGAATAAAGATTAAATAAAGGTTAAATTAAAAAAAGAGTTTATCAACATTTTAAGATAAACGTTCTGATCTGTTGCGTCAGCCACATTGCGTAATATATTTGGGGGGGAGGATGCTAGTGGTTGTATTAATGATCTATCGCATCCCACAACTGTCCCAGACTATGTTTGGAATATTTATTTCTCGCACAGAATAGAATAGATCAACTTTTATACTATGGGGGATAGTAGATTGACATAGGCTAGTGCTTTTGCTGTTTGTTAGGCCTACTCATATTGTTGGCGGTCGAAAAAGTAAATATGGACAGTTCTTCCAATATCTTCGATATGCAGCTCGGATTTGGATAAGGACGCGAGCAGTTGCGTCCCCGATGTGCCTGTCTTCACTTGTAGCCTGTGAGAAAAGACCTGATCACGTGATGGAACGCGCAGCAGACTGGGAGAAGGGCACAATGGCCACTGGCCGCAAAAGGCATGGATTTTTTTAGGGTGCATTACGGCCACACAAAGGGGATGACACGGTGAATTTCTAGGCATTATCAAGTGCTTGTCAAATTGTGAATGAGTGACTGATGTAGTGCGTAGAGCCTGCGCAAAAGAACAAAGCAGAGCTCATGCCTTTCAAGCGACTCTAAATGAAGCATATAGGAGGACCTGTTTCTTTCTTAACTGCTCAACACAGAATAGCCATACACTACCGTTCAAAAGTCTGGGGTCACTTAGAAATGTCCTTGTTTTCCATGAAAACATACATGAAATGAGTTGCAAAATGAATAGGAAATATAGTCAAGACGTTGACAAGGTTATAAATAATGATTTTTAATTGAAATAATAATTGTGTCCTTCAAACTTTGCTTTTGTCAAAGAATCCTCCATTTGCAGCAATTACAGCCTTGCAGACCTTTTGGCATTCTATTTGTCAATTTGTTGAGGTAATCTGAAGAGATTTCACCCCATGCTTCCTGAAGCACCTCCCACAAGTTGGATTGGCTTGATGGGCACTTCTTACGTACCATACGGTCAAGCTGCTCCCACAACAGCTCAATAGGGTTGAGATCCGGTGACTGTGCTGGCCACTCCATTATAGACAGAATACCAGCTGACTACTACTTCCCTAAATAGGTCTTGCATAGTTTGGAGCTGTGCTTTGGGTCATTGTCCTGTTGTAGGAGGAAATTGGCTCCAATTAAGCGCCGTCCACAGGGTATGGCATGGTGTTTCAAAATGGAGTGATAGCCTTCCTTCTTCAAGATCCCTTTTACCCTGAACAAATCTCCCACTCTACCACCACCAAAGCACCCCCAGACCATCACATTGCCTCCCCCATGATTGACAGACGGCGTCAAGCACTCCTACAGTTATTTTATTTCTTCTTCTGCGTCTCACGAATGATGATCTTTGTGATCCGAACACCCCAAACTTAGACTCGTCTGTCCATTAAACTTTTTTTCCAATCTTCCTCTGTCCAGTGTCTGTGTTATTTTGCCCATCTGTTCTTTTTATTGGCCAGTCTGAGATATGGCTTTTTCTTTGCAACTCTGCCTAGAAGGCCCAGTATCCCGGAGTCACCTCTTCACTGTTGACGTTGAGACTGGTGTTTTGCCGGTACTATTTAATGAAGCTGCCAGTTGAGGACTTGTGAGGTGTCTGTTATCTCAAACCAGACACTCTAATGTACTTGGCCTCTTGCTCAGGTGTGATGATGATAAACTTGGATTAGCTAACACAGCGTGCCATTGGAAGTGATGGTTGCTGATAATGGGAATTTTCCCCGTCATTCATGAAGAAAATAAGAAAATATACGGCGTGCAGATCAGGGTGCCTTGTGAGAATTCATCAGCAAGTGGGTAACCCGCCTCTACCATCGTTCTATTGGCCAATCCGGCGCAATCACTGGAGACAAGATGGCGCCGACAGAGATGGTCGCCTCGCGTCTAATGCTTAGGAAACTGTGCAGTATTATGTCGGACCACAACCGAGGACAATGGATTTAATCCCTGAAGCCGACCCAAAACAATGGCGCTGCAGAAGGGGCAGACGGAGCGGCCTCCTGGCCAGGCTCCGTGGACGTGCACATTGCCCACCGCTCCCGAGTATACTACTCGCCAATGTCCAGTCTCTTGACAACAAGGTCGATAATATTCGAGCAAGGGTTGCCTTCCAGAGAGACATCAAAGATTGTAACATTCTCTGTTTCACGGAAACATGGCTCTCTCTGGATATGTTGTCGGAATCGGTTCAGCCACCGGGTTTCTCCATGCATCGCGCCGACAGAGAAACTCCTCTCTGGGAAACGGAAGGGCGCAGGTGTATGCTTCATGATTAACGACTCATGGTGTAATCATAACAGCATACAGGAACTCAAATCCAAAACTCAAGGCCCAGACGGCATACCTAGCCGCGTCCTCAGAGCATGCGCAGACCAGCTGGCTGGTGTGTTTATGGACATATTCAATCGCTCCCTTTCCCAGTCTGTTGTCCCCACATGCTTCAAGATGGCCACCATTGTTCCTGTACCCAAGAAGGCAAAGATAACTGAACTTCTGTCATCATGAAGTGCTTTGAGAGGCTAGTCAAGGATCATATCACCTCCACCTTACTTGCCACCCTAGACCCACTTCAGTTTGCATACCGCCCAAACAGGTCCACAGACGACGCAATCACCATCACACTGCACACTGCCCTATCCCATCTGGACAAAAGGAATACCTACAGTTGAAGTTGGATGTTTACATACACTTAGGTTGAAGTCATTAAAACTCGTTTTTCAACCACTTCACACATTTCTTGTTAACAAACTATAGTTTTGGCAAGTCAGTTAGGACATCTACTTTGTACATGACACAAGTAATTTTCCCAATAATTGTTTACAGACAGATTATTTCACTTATAATTCACTGTATCACAATTCCAGTGGGTCAGAAGTTTACATACACTAAGTTGACTGGGCCATTAAACAGAAAATTATGTCATGGTTTAGAATAGAAGCTTCTAATAGGCTAATTGACATCATTTGAGCCAATTGGAAGTGTACCTGTGGATGTATTTCAAGACCTTCAAACTCAATTGTAGACCTTCACAAGTCTGGTTCTTCTTTGGGAGCAATTTCCAAACGCCGGAAGGTACCATGTTCATCTGTACAAACAATAGTACGCAAGTATAAACACCATGGGACCACGCAGCCGTCATACCGCTCAGGAAGGAGACGCGTTCTGTCTCCTAGAGATGAACGTACTTTGGTGCGAAAAGTGCAAATCAATCCCAGAACAACAGCAAAAGACCTTGTTAAGATGCTGGAGGAAACAGGTACAAAAGTCCTATATCGATATAACCTGAATGGCCGCTCAGCAAAGAAGAAGCCACTGCTCCAAAACCGCCATTAAAAATCCAGACTGCGTTTTGCAACTGCACATGGGGACAAAGATCGTACTTTTTGGAGAAATGTCCTCTCGTCTGATGAAACTTTTTGGCCATAATGACTAACGTTTTGTTTGGAGGAAAAAAGGGGGATGCTTGCAAGCCGAAGAACACCATCCCAACCGTGAAGCACGGGGGTGGCAGCATCATGTTGTGGGGGTGCTTTGTTGCTGGAGGGTCTGGTGCACTTCACAAATAGATGGCATCATGAGGATGGAAAATGATGTGGATATATTGAAGCAACATCTCAAGACATCAGTCAGGAAGTTTAAGCTTGGTCGCAAATGGGTCTTCCAAGAGGACATTGACCCCAAGCATACTTCCAAAGTTATTGCAAAATGGCTTAAGGACAACAAAGTCAAGGTATTGGAGTGGCCATCACAAAGTCCTGACCTCAATCCTATAGAACATTTGTGGGCAGAACTGAAAAATCATGTGTGAGCAAGGAGGCCTACCGACCCGACCTCACCCAACTTATTGTGGGAAGCTTGTGGAAGGCTACCTGAAATGTTTGACCCAAGTTAAACAATTTAAAGGCAATGCTACCAAATACTAATTGAGTGTATGTAAACTTCTGACCCACTGGGAATATGATGAAAGAAATAAAAGCTGAAATGAATCATTCTCTATACTATTATTCTGACATTTCACATTCTTAAAATAAAGTGTTGATCCTGAATGACCTATGACAGGGAACATTTACTAGAATTAAATATCAGGAATTATGAAAAATGTAGTTTAAATGTATTTGGCTAAAGTGTATGTAAACTTCCAACTTCAACTGTATGTAATAATGCTGTTCATTGACTACAGCTCAGCATTCAACACTATCAACCCAGCCCAGTGAAATTGGGTCCTGGACTTTCTGACGGGCCTCCCCCAGGTGGTGAAGGTAGGAAACAACATCTCCACTTTGCTGACCCTCAACCCTGGGGCCCCACAAGGGTGCATGCTCAGCCTCCTCCTGTACTCCCTGTTCACCCACGACTGCGTGGCCATGCATGCTCAATCATCAAGTTTGTAGACGACACTACAGTAGTGGGCTTGATTACCAACAACGACGAGACAGACTTCAGGGAGGAGGTGAGGGCCCTCGGAGTGTGGTGTCAGGAAAACAACCTCTCACTCAACGTCAACAAAACAAAGGAGATGATCGTGGACTTCAGGAAACAGCAGAGGGAGCACCCCCCTATCCACATCGACAGGACAGCAGTGGAGAAAGTGGAAAGTTTTAAGTTTCTCTGCAACAGCGCCTCTTCAACCTCAGAAAGCTGAAGAAATTTGGCTTGTCAAAACCCTGACAAACTTTCATAGATGCACAATCGAGAGCATCCTGTCGGGCTGTATCACAGCCTGGTACGGCAACTGCTCCGCCCTCAACCGCAAGGCTCTCCAGAGGGTAGTGAGGTCTGCACAACGCATCACCGGGGGTAAACTACCTGCCCTTCAGGACACCTACACCACCCGATGTCACAGGAAGGTCAAAAATATCATCAAGGACAACAACCACCCGAGCCACTGCCTGTTCACCCCGCTATCATCCAGAAGGCGAGGTCAGTACAGGTGCATCAAAGCTGGGACCGAGAGACTGAAAAACAGCTTCTATCTCCAGGCCATCAGACTGTTAATTAAACAGCCATCACTAACACAGAGAGGTGACTGTATTGCTGACTGTATACAGACTTGAAATCATTGGCCACTTTAATAAATGGATCACTAGTCACTTTAATAATGTTTACATATCTTACATTACTCATCTCTCATGTACAGTGGGGCAAAAAAGTATTTAGTCAGCCACCAATTGTGCAAGTTCTCTCACTTAAAAAGATGAGAGAGGCCTGTAATTTTTATCATAGGTACACTTCAACTATGACAGACAAAATGAGGAAAAAAAATCCCGAAAATCACATTGTAGGATTTGTAATGTTTTTATTTGCAAATTATGGTGGAAAATAAGTATTTGGTCACATACAAACAAGCAAGATTTCTGTCTCTCACAGACCTGTAACTTCTTCTTTAAGAGGCTCCTCTGTCCTCCACTCGTTACCTGTATTAATGGCACCTGTTTGAACTTGTTATCAGTATAAAAGACACCTGTCCACAACCTCAAACAGTCACACTCCAAACTCCACTATGGCCAAGACCAAAGAGCTGTCAAAGGACACCAGAAACAAAATTGTAGACCTGCACCAGGTTGGGAAGACTGAATCTGCAATAGGTAAGCAGCTTGGTTTGAAGAAATCAACTGTGGGAGCAATTATTAGGAAATGGAAGACATACAAGACCACTGATAATCTTCCTCGATCTGGGGCTCCACGCAAGATCTCACCCGTGGGGTCAAAATGATCACAAGAACGGTGAGCAAAAATCCCAGAACCACACGGGGGGACCTAGTGAATGACCTGCAGAGTGCTGGGACCAAAGTAACAAAGCCTACCATCAGTAACACACTACGCCGCCAGGGACTCAAATCCTGCAGTGCCAGACGTGTCCCCCTGCTTAAGCCAGTACATGTTCAGGCCCGTCTGAAGTTTGCTAGAGAGCATTTGGATGATCCAGATGAGGATTGGGAGAATGTCATATGGTCAGATGAAACCAAAATAGAACTTTTTGGTAAAAACTCAACTCGTCGTGTTTGGAGGACAAAGAATGCTGAGTTGCATCCAAAGAACACCATACCTACTGTGAAGCATGGGGTGGAAACATCATGCTTTGGGGCTGTTTTTCTGCAAAGGGACCAGGACGACTGATCCGTGTAAAGGAAAGAATGAATGGGGCCATGTATCGTGAGATTTTGAGTGAAAACCTCCTTCCATCAGCAAGGGCATTGAAGATGAAGCGTGGCTGGGTCTTTCAGCATGACAATGATCCCAAACACACCGCCCGCAACGAAGGAGTGGCTTCAGAAGAAGCATTTCAAGGTCCTGGAGTGGCCTAGCCAGTCTCCAGATCTCAACCCCATAGAAAATCTTTGGAGGGAGTTGAAAGTCCGTGTTGCCCAGCGACAGCCCCAAAACATCACTGCTCTAGAAGAGATCTGCATGGAGGAATGGGCCAAAATACCAGCAACAGTGTGTGAAAACCTTGTGAAGACTTACAGAAAACATTTGACCTCTGTCATTGCCAACAAAGGGTATATAACAAAGTATTGAGATAAACTTTTGTTATTGACCAAATACTTATTTTCCACCATAATTTGCAAATAAATAAATAAAAAATCCTACAATGTGATTTTCTGGATTTCTTTTTCTCATTTCGTCTGTCATAGTTGAAGTGTACCTATGATGAAAATTACAGGCCTCTCTCATCTTTTTAAGTTGGAGAACTTGCACAATTGGTGGCTGACTAAATACTTTTTTGCCCCACTGTATATACTGTATTTTATACCATCTACTGCATCTTGCCTATGCCACTCGGCCATCGCTCATCCATATATTTATATGTACATATTCTCATTCACCCTTTTAGATTTGTGTGTGTTAGGTAGTTGTTGGGGAATTGTTAGATTACTTGTTAGATATTACTGCACTGTTGGAACTAGAAGCACAAGCATTTCTCTACACTCGCATTAACATCTGCTACCAACTTGACATTAAAAACTGTAATATGTTTTCATCGAGTCGTGGCTGAACTACGACACGGATAATATACAGCTGGGTTTTCCGTTCATCGGCAGGACAGAACAGCTACGTCCGGCAAGACGAGAGGTGGGGGTGTGTGTCTATTTGTCAATAGCAGCTAGTGCGCGATGTCTAATATTAAAGAAGTCTCGAGGTATTGCTCGCCTGAGGTAGAGTACCTCATGATAAGCTGTAGACCACACTATCTACCAAGAGAGTTCTCATCTATATTATTCATAGCTGTCTATTTACCACCACAAACCGATGCTGGCTCTAAGACCGCACTCATCCAACTCTATAAGGCCATAAGCAAAGAAGAAAACGCTCATACAGAAGCGGCGCTCCTAGTGGCCGGGGACTTTAATGCAGGCAAACTTAAATCCGTTTTGCCTAATTTCTACCAGCATGTCACATGTGCAACCAGAGGAAAAAAAACTCTAGGCCACATTTACTCCAGACCCAGAGACGTGTATAATGCAAATCGCTCCCTCTCCATCCATTTGGCATCTGACCATAATTCTATCCTCCTGAATGCTGCTTACAAGCAAAAACTAAAGGAGGAAGTACAAGTGACTCGCTCAATACGGAATTGGTCAGATGACGCGGATGCCACGCTACAGGACTGTTTTGCTAGCTAAAGACTGGAATATGTTCCGGGATTCACCCAATGGCATTGAGGAGTACACCACATCAGTCACCGGCTTCATCAATTAGTGTATTGACGACATCGTCCCCACAGTGACCGTGCGTACATATCCCAACCAGAAGCCATGGATTACAGGCAACATCCGCACCGAGCTAAAGGCTAGAGCTGCCTCTTTTCAAAGGAGCAGGACACTAATCTGGACGCTTATAAGAAATCCCACTATGCCCTAAGACAAACCATCAAACAGGCAAAGCTTCAATACAGGACTAAGGTTGAATACTACTACACCGGCTCTGAAGAGTCGTCGGATGTGGCAGAGCTTGCAAACGGTTATGGACTACAAAGGGAAACCCAGCCGCGAGCTGCCCAGTGACACGAGCCTACCAGACGGGCTAAATGCCTTTTTATGCTTGCTTCAAGGCAAGCAACACTGAAGCATGCATGAGAGCACCAGCTGTTCTGTGTGATCACGCTCTCCGTAGCCGATGTTAGTAAGACCTTTAAACAGGTCAACATTCACAAGGCCGTAGGGCCAGACGGATTACCAGGACGTGTACTGCGAGCATACGCTGACCAACTGGCAAGTATCTTCACTGACATTTTCAACCTCTCTCTGTCCGAATCTTTAATACCTACATGCTTCAAGCAGACCACCATAATCCCTGTGCCCAAGAAAGAGAAGGTAACCTGCCTAAATGACGGTAAGGGTAGGCAACAACACATCTGCCTCGTTGATACTCAACACGGGGGCCCCTCAGGGGTGCGTGCTTAGTCCCATCCTGTACTCCCTTTTCACCCACAACTGCGTGGCCAAGCACGACTCCAACACCATCATTAAGTCTGCTGACGACACAATGGTGGTAGACTGATCACCAACGATGATGAGACAGCCTATAGGGAGGAGGTAGTGAGACCTGGCAGTGTGATACCAGGAAAACAACCCTCTCCCTCAACATGAGCAAGACAAAAGGAGATGATCGTTCAAGAGGGCACGACAATGCTTTATCCCCCTCAGGAGACTGAAAAGATTTGGCATGGGTCCCCAGATCCTCAAAACGTTCTACAGCTGCACCATCGAGAGCATCCTGACTGGTTGCATCACCGCCTGCTATGGCAACTGCTCGTCATCTGACTGCAAGGCGCTACAGAGGGTATTGCGAACAGCCCAGTACATCCTTGGGGCCAAGCTTCCTGCCATCCAGGATCTATGTACTAGGTTGCAATTGCAATGAACCCCTACAAAGTACCTGGATCCTGGACTTCCTGATGGGCCGCCCTCAGGTGGTAAGGGTAGGTAACAACACATCCGCCATTCTGATCCTCAACACGGGGGCACCGCAGGGGTGCGTGCTCAGCCCCTTCCTGTACTCCCTGTTCACCCATGACTGTGTGGCCACGCACATCTCCAACTCAATCATCAAGTTTGCTGACGACACAACAGTGGAAGAGAGTGTGGTGGACTGATCTCAATCAATCAATCAAATGTATTTATAAAGCCCTTTTTACATCAGCCAATGTCACAAAGTGCTGTATGGAAACCCAGCCTAAAACCCCAAACAGCAAGCAATGCAGATGTAGAAGCACAGTGGCTAGGAAAAACTCACTAGACATGCCAGAACCTAGGAAGAAACCTATAGAGGAACCAGGCTCTGAGGGGTGGCCAGTCCTCTTCTGGCTGATCTATGTGTTGTAGAGAGGGTGGTGGATTGATCTATGTGTTGTGGAGAGGGTGGTGGATTGATCTGTGTGTTGTAGAGAGTGGGGTGGATTGATCTATGTGTTGTAGAGAGTGGGGTGGATTGATCTGTGTGTTGTAGAGAGGGTGGTGGATTGGTCTATGTGTTGTAGAGAGGGTGGTGGATTGATCTGTGTGTTGTAGAGAGGGTGGTGGATTGGTCTATGTGTTGTAGAGGGTGGTGGATTGGTCTATGTGTTGTAGAGAGGGTGGTGGATTGGTCTATGTGTTGTAGAGGGTGGTGGATTGATCTATGTGTTGTAGAGAGGGTGGTGGATTGGTCTATGTGTTGTAGAGAGGGTGGTGGATTGGTCTATGTGTTGTAGAGGGTGGTGGATTGATCTATGTGTTGTAGAGAGTGTGGTGGATTGATCTGTGTGTTGTAGAGGGTGGTGGATTGGTCTATGTGTTGTAGAGGGTGGTGGATTGGTCTATGTGTTGTAGAGAGGGTGGTGGATTGGTCTATGTGTTGTAGAGAGGGTGGTGGATTGGTCTATGTGTTGTAGAGAGGGTGGTGGATTGGTCTATGTGTTGTAGAGGGTGGTGGATTGGTCTATGTGTTGTAGAGAGGGTGGTGGATTGGTCTATGTGTTGTAGAGGGTGGTGGATTGGTCTATGTGTTGTAGAGGGTGTGGTGGATTGGTCTATGTGTTGTAGAGAGTGTGGTGGACTGATCTGTGTACCCTCTGTGTCTCCTCTAGAGTCTGTGTGTACGGTGTTGGGCAAGACATCCAGCCTGCTGTTCCAGTCCCTGGCTAGTAGCTACAGCAGGCTGTGTCACCTGACAGGACAACACTCCATCTCCCTTACAGCCTTCCTCCGTACTGACCGGGACGTCAAGGGACTGGTCATCCTGAAACACGCAAACACCTTCCTGGACATGTATAAAGAGCAAGTACACAACTACTAAGCTGAGATCTCTGTTTTAGTGTTGTTTCTTCTGTGCTGAAGGTAGTTACACTGTCAAATGTTCTCCACCGGAGTGTCCCCGTCTTCTCCTCCACCTGAGTGTCCCCGTCTTCTCCTCCACCTGAGTGTCCCCGTCTTCTCCTCCACCTGAGTGTCCCCGTCTTCTCCTCCACCTGAGTGTCCCCGTCTTCTCCTCCACCTGAGTGTCCCCGTCTTCTCCTCCACCTGAGTGTCCCGTCTTCTCCTCCACCTGAGTGTCCCCGTCTTCTCCTCCACCTGAGTGTCCCCGTCTTCTCCTCCACCTGAGTGTCCCCGTCTTCTCCTCCACCTGAGTGTCCCCGTCTTCTCCTCCACCTGAGTGTCCCCGTCTTCTCCTCCACCTGAGTGTCCCCGTCTTCTCCTCCACCTGAGTGTCCCCGTCTTCTCCTCCACCTGAGTGGTCCCGTCTTCTCCTCCACCTGAGTGGTCCCGTCTTCTCCTCCACCGGAGTGTCCCCGTCTTCTCCTCCACCGGAGTGTCCCCGTCTTCTCCTCCACCGGAGTGTCCCCGTCTTCTCCTCCACCTGAGTGGTCCCGTCTTCTCCTCCACCTGAGTGGTCCCGTCTTCTCCTCCACCTGAGTGGTCCCGTCTTCTCCTCCACCGGAGTGTCCCCGTCTTCTCCTCCACCGGAGTGTCCCCGTCTTCTCCTCCACCGGAGTGTCCCCGTCTTCTCCTCCACCGGAGTGTCCCCGTCTTCTCCTCCACCTGAGTGTCCCCGTCTTCTCCTCCACCTGAGTGGTCCCGTCTTCTCCTCCACCGGAGTGTCCCCGTCTTCTCCTCCACCGGAGTGTCCCCGTCTTCTCCTCCACCGGAGTGGTCCCGTCTTCTCCTCCACCGGAGTGGTCCCGTCTTCTCCTCCACCGGAGTGGTCCCGTCTTCTCCTCCACCTGAGTGTCCCCGTCTTCTCCTCCACCGGAGTGTCCCCGTCTTCTCCTCCACCGGAGTGTCCCCGTCTTCTCCTCCACCGGAGTGTCCCCGTCTTCTCCTCCACCGGAGTGTCCCCGTCTTCTCCTCCACCTGAGTGTTCCCTTCTCGTGTTCCTTCTTTGTTTCTTTGTTTGTTTGTTCATTCTTTCACCATCTGATCTCTCTCTCTCTGCAGGTACTGTAGCTCAGTGGGTAATTTCCTGGTTATGGGCGGATTCCAAGCCCTCATGAAGCCCTCTGTGTAAGTCCTTCTATTTGACCTTATCCCGGTGACGCTAATCTTTTGTGTAAACTCTTACTGTATATTGTACTGTACCTCACCCCAGTTCCACTAACCATATTGACGTACTCAACACTAACTGTGATCAGGTGAGAGGAATTTTGTCTCGATGCTGAGCAAGAGTGTACCGACAAGATACCGTGGTAATATGACTCTACCTAGACAGTAGAGGACAGCTAGCCAACCAACGATTCTCATCTGGATGCATCTAGTACAGGAGTTTGTTATAGAAATTTCGTTCTCAATGTTCATAAACTGAACTTCAATTAAACAAACTCTGTCTGTTGCCCAGTATTTGTGAGATACTGGTTGAAATGAGACAAACAGAGGCCCAATCTATAATGATCAAATGTGGATTATTTATTCATGGGAGAGCTCTGAGCTCTAAAAGGTGTACACAGTATTTTATATGGTACAATGTTGAAATACAAAGTTACAAAATTCCCACCTCTTCCCCCACCCTCTCCAAGAACATAGTGTCTTCCCACAGTACCCATTCATTCCTTATCACAATCTTTGCAAATAAGTCAAACTTGGGAGGTGTTGGGAGGTTCTTCTCAAGGACGGGCCTCTCGCATGTGTCTGGTAGAATCAAAGAATTCTTTGTTCTCCCAGACACCCCCTAAATGACATATACTTCTGCACACCAAGTTAATATCTAGACACACACACACACATTAATTGGACTACCATTTGTCTTGTAACCCTATACAAAAGTGCATACATTTCCAGAATGGAATATTCTTAGTATTAAGCACAAACATTTAGTCATCAAAACATAAAATCTATAACAGAGTTACACTTATGTGGGAAAGATTCACTGTTTACAAAGAATTTATATCTACAAATAATAATATGCAATTTAGCAGATGCCTTTTTATCCAAATCCACTTATAGTCATGCATGCATTTTTATATACACGTGGTCCCTGGAATCAAACCCACTATGCTGCCGGTAGCAAGCACCATGCTCTACCAACTGAGCTGTAGAAGACCGACAACTTGTCTGACCAGGAACCCATTAAACGTAGTGAGGTTTACGGAGTCCCATACGGCGTATAAAGACCTGATCCTCCAGCTGTAGAGTGACTGCATTAGCCCCCGTTGGCAGCTCCATCGCTGCTAGACTGGTGAACAGAGGAACTGACTGGGGAACAGAGGAACTGACTGGCGAACAGAGGAACTGACTGGCGAACAGAGGAACTGACTGGCGACCAGAGGAACTGACTGGCGACCAGAGGAACTGACTGGCGACCAGAGGAACTGACTGGCGAACAGAGCTGGGTTTCCATGGCTCCCAGTTCCTTGATAACAAAATATTTTAGGGTAGCTTAGCCATGTGATGTCTGGCATTCTTTATTTTTCAGTCTTTTGGGTCTCTTCTTTCGCCGCAGACAGACAGCAGCACAGTGACACAGACAGACAGATTGCAGCACAGTGACACAGACAGGCAGATTGCAGCACAGTGACACAGACAGACAGCACAGGGACACCAACAGACAGACAGACAGCACAGTGACACCAACAGACAGACAGACAGCACAGTGACACCAACAGACAGACAGACAAACAGACAGACAGACAGACAGACAGTGACACCAACAGACAGGCAGCACAGTGATACCAACAGACAGAAAGACAGACAGACAGCCCAGTGACACCAACAGACAGACAGACAGTGACACCAACAGACAGACAGACAGTGACACCAACAGACAGACAGACAGCACAGTGACACCAACAGACAGACAGACAGCACAGTGATACCAACAGACAGACAGACAGTGATACCAACATACAGACAGACAGACAGTGATACCAACATACAGACAGACAGACAGTGACACCAACAGACAGGCAGACAGTGATACCAACAGACAGAAAGACAGACAGACAGCACAGTGACACCAACAGACAGACAGACAGTGACACCAACAGACAGACAGACAGTGACACCAACAGACAGACAGACAGCACAGTGACACCAACAGACAGACAGACAGCACAGTGATACCAACAGACAGACAGACAGCACAGTGATACCAACAGACAGACAGACAGCACAGTGATACCAACAGACAGACAGACAGCACAGTGATACCAACAGACAGACAGACAGCACAGTGATACCAACAGACAGACAGACAGCACAGTGATACCAACAGACAGACAGACAGCACAGTGATACCAACAGACAGACAGACAGTGATACCAACATACAGACAGACAGACAGTGACACCAACAGACAGGCAGACAGACAGACAGCACAGTGACACCAACAGACAGGCAGACAGACAGTGACACCAACAGACAGGCAGACAGACAGTGACACCAACAGACAGGCAGACAGACAGTGACACCAACAGACAGGCAGACAGACAGACAGCACAGTGACACCAACAGACAGGCAGACAGACAGACAGCACAGTGACACCAACAGACAGGCAGACAGACAGACAGCACAGTGACACCAACAGACAGACAGTGACACCAACAGGCAGACAGACAGACAGCACAGTGACACCAACAGACAGACAGACAGACAGCACAGTGACACCTGAAAATAAAATAACCGGCATAACCATTTACGAGCATCTGATTGAAGACAGAACGGCCAGGCATTTGTGCAGTTGACTCCGTTTCTGCGGCAACAACGTGATGAAACAGGCAAGGTGTTGTAGCAAACGAGCACACAGAGAAATAGAATGAATAGAACAGGCTGGGAACCTCTAACCCTGGTAATATGACTGGTAAATAGAATGAATAGAACAGGCTGGGAACCTCTAACCCTGGTAATATGACTGGTAAATAGAATGAATAGAACAGACTGGGTCTAACCCTGGTAATATGACTGGTAAATAGAATGAATAGAACAGGCTGGGAACCTCTAACCCTGGTAATATGACTGGTAAATAGAATGAATAGAACAGACTGGGAACCTCTAACCCTGGTAATATGACTGGTAAATAGAATGAATAGAACAGGCTGGGAACCTCTAACCCTGGTAATATGACTGGTAAATAGAATGAATAGAACAGGCTGGGAACCTCTAACCCTGGTAATATGACTGGTAAATAGAATGAATAGAACAGGCTGGGAACCTCTAACCCTGGTAATATGACTGGTAAATAGAATGAATAGAACAGGCTGGGAACCTCTAACCCTGGTAATATGACTGGTAAATAGAATGAATAGAACAGGCTGGGGACCTCTAACCCTGGTAATATGACTGGTAAATAGAATGAATAGAACAGGCTGGGGACCTCTAACCCTGGTAATATGACTGGTAAATAGAATGAATAGACCAGGCTGGGAACCTCTAACCCTGGTAATATGACTGGTAAATAGAATGAAGGCCCCTAAAAAAAAACTCCTCATGCTTTCACCCAGTCTTCCCCCGTTAGTCACAGGTTACAAAATGTGTTCCCACGCCAGAAAATCACTTAGGCCCCACATCTCCTTCATCCTCCATGGCCACCCGATATACACGTACAGTGTTCTTAATCCACTTGACCTCATCTTGAGGTACAGTGGGGGAAAAAAGTATTTGATCCCCTGCTGATTTTGTTCATTTGCCCACTGACCATCAGTCTATAATTTTTATGGTGTGTAATAAAACTGTTTCTCCTCACTTCATCTGACCTGACCTGACCTCGGGCCACATGCCTCACAGCTATCCAACTTTATCAGTGACCGCAACCAAGTGATTGCCTTTTCCCTCACTCAGTAACTTTCTTATCCACCCTCCATTGAGGGTGTTGCTTTATCTGTTTATTGAAACCAGGTTTGCTGTTTCTTTGAGCAATATGAGATGGAAGGAAGTTCCATACAATAAGGGCTCCATATACAGGTGAAGTCGGAAATATACATACACCTTAGCCAAATACATTTCAACTCAGTTTTTCACAATTCCTGACATTTAATCCTAGTAAAAATTCCCTGTCTTAGGTCAGTTAGGATCACCACTTTATTTTAAGAATGTGAAATGTCAGAATAATAGTAGAGAGAATGATTTATTTCAGCTTTTATTTCTTTCATCACATTCCCAGTGAGTCAGAAGTTTACATACACTCAATTAGTATTTGGTAGCATTGTCTTTAAACTAGGGTCAAACATTTCGGGTAGCCTTCCACAAGCTTCCCACAATAAGTCGGGTGAATTTTGGCATAATATCATAACCAGCACAGGTGTCACAAAACTCAAAAATAGCGATAAAATAAATTGCTTACCTTTGAAGATCTTCCTCTGATGGCAATCCAAAGGGTCCCAGCTACACAATAAATGGTCCTTTTGTTCGATAAAGTCCCTCTTTATATCATAAAAGCTCTGTTTGGTTGGCGCGTTTTGTTCAGTAATCCACCTTTCCACTCCAGTCAACATACATACAAACGAAACCGAAAAAAGATGCCTATAAACTTTGTCCAAACAACTCAAACAATGTTTCTAATCAATCCTCAAGTACCCTAATATGTAAATAAAAGATAATATTTCAGACGGAAAATAACCTGCTCAATAGAAAAGGAAAAAAACGAAGCACGCGCACTCAATCAGTTCTGCCCAAACAGTACAGTCTACTCCATAGTCCACTGGGAAAAACAGCTCTTACTCGTTGGTTTTCAAAAAACAAGCCTGAAACCTTGTCTAAAGACTGTTGACATTAGTGGAAGCCATAGGATGTGCAATCTGGGAGCTAAATCCCCCTGTATTCAAAGGAAAAACTGTGACATCACAAAATCCCATTTTCCGGATGGATTTTCCTCGGCTGCCAAATCAGTTCTGTTTTACTCACAGACATTATTTTAACAGTTTTAGAAACTTTAGAGTGTTTTCTATTCAATACTACTGTGTACATATCCTAGTTTCTGGGCCTGAGTAACAGGCATTTTACTCTGGGCACGCCAGACTATCCAAACCTCCAAACACTGGACCCTAACAGGTTTTAAACCATTTTGCCACAACTTTGGAAGTATGCTTTGGGTCATTGTCCATTTGGAAGACCCATTTGCGACCAAGCTTTAACTTCCTGACTGATGTCTTGAGATGTTGCTTCAATATATCCACATAATTTTCCTCCCTCATGATGCCATATATTTTGTAAAGTGCACCAGTTGTTCCTGCAGCAAAGCACCCCCACAACCCGATGCTGCCACCCCCGTGCTTCACCGTTGGGATGGTGTTGTTTGGCTTGCAAGCCTCCCCCTTTTTCCTCCATACATAATGATGGTCATTATGGCCAAACCGCTCTATTTTAGTTTCATCAGACCAGAGGACATTTCTCCAAAAAGTACAATCTTTGTCCCCATGTGCAGTTGCAAACCGTAGTCTGGCTTTTTAATGTTGTTTTTGGAGCAGTGGCTTCTTCCTTGCTGAGCGGCCTTTCAGGTTATGTCGATATAGGACTCGTTTTACTGTGGATATAGATATATTTGTATCTGTTTCCTCCAGCATCTTCACAAGGTCCTTTGCTGTTGTTTTGGGATAGATTAGCATTTTTCGCACCAGAGTACGTTCATATCTAGGAGACAGAACGCGTCTCCTTCCTGAGCAGTACGACGACTGCATGGTCCCATGGTGTTTATACTTGCGTACTATTGTTTGTACAGATGAACGTGGTACCTTCAGGCGTTTGGAAGTTGCTCCCAAAGATGAACCAGACTTGTGGAGGTCTAAAAAAAATTCTGAGGTCTTGGCTGATTTCTTTTGATTTTCCCAATGATGTCAAGCAAAGGCGCACTGAGTCTGAAGGTAGGCCTTGAAATACATCCACAGGTACATCTCCAATTGACTCAAATGATGTCAATTAGCCTATCAGAAGCTTCGAAAGACATTACATAATTTTCTGGAATTTTTCAAGTTAGTGTACGTAAACTTCTGACCCACTAGAATTGTGATAGAGTGAATTATAAGTGAAATAATCTGTCTGTAAACAATTGTTCCAAAAATTAGTTGTGTCAAGAACAAAGTAGATGTCCTAACCGACTTGCCAAAACTATAGTTTGTTAACAAGAAATTTGTGGAGTGGTTGAAAAACGAGTTTTATGACTCCAACCTAGGTGTATGTAAAATTCTGACTTCAACTGTACATTCCTCATTCACGTAATCATTAACTTCTTCTTCTAGCAAATATTTAATCCAACAAAGATAACATTAAGGTTAAGACAAGTTATGATTCGAAGCTGAACCTTTTTGAAAATAAACAGATTATTTGGACCAGCGTAGCTGTCCCATTGTTGCAAATAGTTCTGGGATATTAGAATCCTCTTGTCTTAACCTTTGTCATCTTCAACCTAGCTTTGCTCCTATGACCGTCACAGCCCTCATACAGCATGACATTCCGAGCAGGGGGTGAAAGTACAGTCTGGTATTGCTTCCCGGCAAAATAAATAGTGGAGGGACACGGTACCGGTAAAATATTTTGCCTATCATCAATGTTCACTTTACGCCCCCAGGACTGCTGCGCAGAAGAAGTATCACCCCGGTTAGAGAAGTAGGAGATTGAGCTTCACTCAACTTTCTTCACTCAAGTTTTCCCCCTTAGTTAACACTTTTAACCTGTTACGGATCCAATCCCTTGAACGGGATCGATTTTGACAACATCCGGTGAAATGCAGAGCGCCAAATTCAAATTACAAAAGTACTAATTTCAAAGATTCATGAAAATACAAATGCTGCACACCCTTCAAAAGCTTAGACTCTTGTTAATCTAACAGCATTGTCAGATTTCAAAAAGGCTTTACGGCGAAATCAGAACATTTGATTGTCTGAGGACAGCGTCCCACTCAAACTCAATTAGCATAATAACATAACCAGCAGAGGTGTCACACAACTCAAAAATAGCATAAAATACATTTCTTACCTTTGATGATCTTCCTCTGATGGCATTTCAAAGCGTCCAGGTTACACAATAAAAGGTCCTTTTGTTCGATAAAGTTCCTCTTTATATCCATATAGCTCCGTTTGGTTGGTGCGTTTTGTTCAGTAATCCACCTGCCCAAAGGCTTTCATCCATGCAGACAAACGATATCCCAAAAGTACCCGTAAAGTTTGTCGAAAAAAGTCAAACAGCAACCTGCTGAATAGAAGAGAAAAAGAACTGAGCGTGCATTCCCTGTTACGCGCAAAATCCAAAACAGGACACTTGATGTGAACTCAGGAACAAGTGGTCTTACTCCCTTGATTTTCATGATTGAACGTTCAAACTTTTTTCAAAAGACTGTTGACATCTAGTGGAAGCCATAGGAACTGCAATCTGGGAGCTAAAATACCCAGCTTTGAATAGTATGCCAATTGAAAACAGTGTGACATGACTGATTCAGACATCCCGGATGGATTTTGCTCGGGCTTTTGCCTGCCATATCAGTTCTGTTATACTCACAGGCATTGTTTTAACAGTTTTAGAAACGTCAGAGTGTTTTCTATCCAAAGCTACTAATTATATGCATATCCTAGCTTCTGGGCCTGAGTAACAGGCAGTTTACTTTGGGCACGTTTTTTCATCCGAAGTTTTTTTTTTGTCTTAAAGCTCTGCATGTTTGTTCTCAAACGTCTCATGGAATGTAGGCGGCCTACATTCTACACCACACTTTGGCTGCTACTGAATGTAGTCTGAATGATAGAACAACTATTTCCATGTTAAAATGTTATGGGATGCATTTTCTCCATTGTTTTTTGATGGTAGGCCAATCTGGTAGGCCTACATTATGATCAAATAACCAGAGTATCCTGTTAAAACTGTAACTTAATGTGGGTACAGCCTCAATGTTCACTGGAAGTTTCACCGAATTTTGCTTGCGGTAAGCATACCTCAGTGCCAAAAATGTAAATATCAAAATATTTAAAACAAAGATGGCAACCTGAACTCTCTACCATATATATATAGGCTACATAATACATCAATCAAATGTATTTATAAATCCCTAATTAACTTCCCTAATGTCCTCTCCAGGGAGTGTTTTGGTAAGAAGATGGAGGTTTTGCGTCAGCTGTCAGAGTCCAGTGAAGACAAGGTTCCTCTGTTTGACCTGTTGGTGTTGCTGTTCTACTCTCCTATACAACACATCCACGAGTACGGCAGGCTGCTGCTCAAACTGACCACCTGTTTCCACGTGGTAACGTACATTCCATCTGGCAATACTTCTAACAGGTTCCAAACTCTTTGGTGGAATGTTGTCACTATATCTTCTCTTTCATCAATCAATCAATCACATTTAAAGCCTTTCTCCTGGTAATCGTAGAGTACAGTGGAATACCAGAGGTTGCAGGAGGGCTGCTCCAGGTATGAGGCACTGTCTCTCAGCCTGGGAAGGAAGAGGAAGGAGGCAGAGACAACTAACCAGTTCTGGAGGACATATTCTGGGAAAACTACTGTGAGTAGAGTGGTCCTGTTACAGATATTACAGAACCATAGACATTTTGTTGTGGGTCCACTAAACTATCAATACATATTGAGCCATCTCCAGAACTGTAATGGAAGAGCACTGGCCATGCTACTGAGCCTTGATTTTTCAGGGGTTCCCAATGAGACTTGGGCGTATGTTAGGCAAGTCAGTTAAGGACAAATTCTTATTTACAATGACAGCCTACCGGGGAACATGACAGCCTACCGGGGAACAGTGGGTTAACTGCCTTGTTCAGGGGCAGAACGACATATTTTTACCTTGTCAGCTCGGGCGGCTACCAGCCGCCCCAATGATCTCTAACACTAGTTATCCTGTCTATAGATCACACTAGTTATCCTGTCTATAGGTCCCACTAGTTATCCTGTCTATAGGTCCCACTAGTTATCCTGTCTATAGGTCCCACTAGTTATCCTGTCTATAGGTCCCACTAGTTATCCTGTCTATAGGTCCCACTAGTTATCCTGTCTATAGGTCTCACTAGTTATCCTGTCTATAGATCTCACTAGTTATCCTGTCTATAGATCTCACTAGTTATCCTGTCTATAGATCTAATGCTTCTTACTGTTAGCCTGGTCTCAGATGTGTTTCTACTGTGTTTGGTCATCTCTGCTAGTCTGCAGGATGTCCTTCTGAAGGCCCAAGCTGCTGTGTAGAGAATAAGTTACTCTCTACATACAGTACTACTGTGTCCTCTGCTCCCAGGATGTCCTTCGTAAGCCCCAGCGTAGGCTGGTGTATGAGAGCAGCAACAAGAGCCTGACCCTCCAGAACGCCGGGAGGTTCTCTGTTAACTGGTTCATCCTGTTCAACGACGCTCTGATTCATGCACAGGTAAGAGTCTATGGGAACCGGAATCTCTAAACAGTAATCCCACATCAACAATCAGTAAGGTAAATACAGGAAGGTCTGAGTAACACACATTTATCTCAACCCTGAATCAGGCATTTAAGGCCTTAGCACACTAATCTCTTTACGATTATCACATTTTTAATCTGTTACCAGATTAAATATCTTGTTATCAACCCGGCCAGACGGTACGATTGGCTTCATTTTCGTCGTCGCATTCTTACGCTTGGCTTGCGAGGCTACGTCAGCCGACGCAGGCTAAATCGACTGCAGCGGTGTATCTGATCTGCGCGCGTCTAAGCACCAGGAGCACAAGTCTTTCTCTATGCTTATGCAGGAGGGAAGTGAGTTCGGAGAAACCGAAAGTGTGCGTCTCACGAATAGTTTTTCACGTCGAAAATGTCCCGAACTCAGAATCAGATATTCCCCGAAAGATAACATGGTCGCTGTGGTAGAACGTTTGTTTTGATTGCGGATTTTGTGCATTTATCAAAGTCCGATCATTTGGCCTGATTTCAGATGTGTCATGTAATTTTAAGATTATAAGTGAAATCATAATTGTTTTTGCATAGCATGTAAACGTTTAAATCAAACTATTATATTAATCTGACTATTCACAATCGTCATATTATTGTGTGCATACTCAGGGACGGCCGTGTTCCTATTGGTTAGTCACCGAGATTGTCTCATAACATCAGCCACACACTACACGATAAAGGCTAAATCATTCAGACACTGCTAGAACTTTGTTAGAGCCTACGACCCTGTCTCACTGAACAAGCCAAGACGTTGTGGTACTGAATCAGCAGACCTAGACCCTGTCTCACTGAACGAGGAGCCAAGACGTTGTGATACTGAATCAGCAGACCTAGACCCTGTCTCACTGAACGAGGAGCCAAGACGTTGTGATACTGAATCAGCAGACCTAGACCCTGTCTCACTGAACGAGGAGCCAAGACGTTGTGGTACTGAATCATCAGACCTAGACCGTGTCGTACTGAACGAGGAGCCAAGACGTTGTGATACTGAATCAGCAGACCTAGACCCTGTCACACTGAACGAGCCAAGACGTGGTGGTACTGAATCAGCAGACATAGACCCTGTCTCACTGAACGAGGAGCCAAGACGTAGTGGTACTGAATCAACAGACCTAGACCCTGTCTCACTGAACGAGGAGCCAAGACGTAGTGGTACTGAATCAACAGACCTAGACCCTGTCTCACTGAACGAGGAGCCAAGACGTAGTGATACTGAATCAGCAGACCTAGACCCTGTCTCACTGAACGAGGAGCCAAGACGTTGTGGTACTGAATCAGCAGACCTAGACCCTGTCGCAATGAACGAGCCAAGACGTGGTGGTACTGAATCAGCAGACCTAGACCCTGTCTCACTGAACGAGGAGCCAAGACGTGGTGGTACTGAATCAGCAGACCTAGACCCTGTCTCACTGAACGAGGAGCCAAGACGTGGTGGTACTGAATCAGCAGACATAGACCCTGTCGCATTGTACTGGGGATTATTGTCTGGGACGGTAAAATCGTGGCATAAGATGGCTAAAATCATACAGTCCGCAAAGGCCTTTACTAAACAGCTATTGAAACCAATTAAAGAGTTGGTAAGGGACTATTGAAACCAGTGAAAGAGTTGGTAAGGGACTATTGAAACCAGTGAAAGAGTTGGTAAGGGACTATTGAAACCAGTGAAAGAGTTGGTAAGGGACTATTGAAACCAATGAAAGAGTTGGTAAGGGACTATTGAAACCAGTGAAAGAGTTGGTAAGGGACTATTGAAACCAATGAAAGAGTTGGTAAGGGACTATTGAAACCAGTGAAAGAGTTGGTAAGGGACTATTGAAACCAATGAAAGAGTTGGTAAGGGACTATTGAAACCAATGAAAGAGTTGGTAAGGGACTATTGAAACCAATGAAAGAGTTGGTAAGGGACTATTGAAACCAGTGAAAGAGTTGGTAAGGGACTATTGAAACCAATGAAAGAGTTGGTAAGGGACTATTGAAACCAATGAAAGAGTTGGTAAGGGACTATTGAAACCAATGAAAGAGTTGGTAAGGGACTATTGAAACCAGTGAAAGAGTTGGTAAGGGACTATTGAAACCAGTGAAAGAGTTGGTAAGGGACTATTGAAACCAATGAAAGAGTTGGTAAGGGACTATTGAAACCAGTGAAAGAGTTGGTAAGGGACTATTGAAACCAATGAAAGAGTTGGTAAGGGACTATTGAAACCAGTGAAAGACTTGGTAAGGGACTATTGAAACCAATGAAAGAGTTGGTAAGGGACTATTGAAACCAATGAAAGAGTTGGTAAGGGACTATTGAAACCAGTGAAAGAGTTAGTAAGGGACTATTGAAACCAGTGAAAGAGTTGGTAAGGGACTATTGAAACCAATGAAAGAGTTGGTAAGGGACTATTGAAACCAATGAAAGAGTTGGTAAGGGACTATTGAAACCAATGAAAGAGTTGGTAAGATTTAATTCTATAAGGTTGATGTTGTGTCTTTATTCCATCAGGGTACCGTCCCCTCTAAGAGCTTTGTAAGTATACACCGTCTGCTGTTGTCTTGGGATATAACCTGTCCGGTCCTGGTACTGTATCTCCTGGGTTCTTATGGCTTGGCTTTAGAAATCTTGTCATACATTGAACTGAGACTCACAGGCCAGGTGCTGTCCTTGGCTGCCTGCATGTCCGTTCTGGGTGTGGGTGTGATTGTGGAACAATGGCCTGGGTTAGGAGATTTGCACCAGCTCAGGCTTTGTCCTCCGGTTGTATTTACACAGCACAGAGCCTTATCAGCAGTGACTTACAGTGTTCATGTAACCTGGCTGTAATATTGCACCCCTGTCCTTTGAGAAGGACCTTTTCAATGAACACTGTTGTCCTTTATTCTGGTTTATTGTGTTGACAGTTGATGAACTGCCTCTGTTGGAGCTGTGGTGACTGCTATAGGCTACTGCTCTCTCTGTTGGAGCTGTGGTGACTGCTATAGGCTACTGCTTTTTCTGTTGGAGCTGTGGTGACTGCTATAGGCTACTGCTCTCTGCAGTGGTGTTTTTTCGTTTTCTCTCATTTGACTTTTTGACTGTGTCACTAGAGTTCCCAGAATGTCCTTCTCCTCTTTGTCTCTTGATCACTACATACTCATAAGGTCTAGACAGTAGCCACGTACACACACACACAGACACACACCAAAACACACTCTCACACACACACACACACACACACGGCTTCTGCAGAAGGGGAAGGGACTCCTCCAGAATTGTATTGATTCAGCAGATACTGAAACATTACTCTACATGTGCTGTAACAAAAAACAGAAGGAATACAGAACTGAAACAATCCATAAGTTCTCACAATATAAACAATGACATTTATTTTAATGTTGCGTAACGTGGTTGAAAACAATATCTACAATGTCACTGAGTGGACAAAACATTAGGAACACCTGATCTTTCCATGACAGACTGACCAGGTGAATCCAGGTGAAAGCTATGATCCCTTATTGATGTCACTTGTTAAATCCACTTCAATCAGTGTAGATGAAGGGGAGGATGACAGGTTAAAGAAGGATGTTTAAGCCTCGAGACAATTGAGACATGGATTGTGTATGTGTGTGTTCAGAGGGTGAACGGGCAAGACAAAAGATTGAAGTGCCTTTGAACGGGGGTATGGTAGTAGGTGCCAGGCGCACCGGTTTGTGTCAAGAACTGCAACTCTGCTGGGTTTTTCAACGCTCAACAGTTTCCCGTGTGTATCAAGAATGGTCCACCAACCAAAGGACATCCAGCCAACTGGACACAACTGTGGGGAAGCATTGGAGTCAACATGGGGCCAGTATCCCTGTGGAACGCTTTCGACACCTTGTAGAGTCCATGACCCCGACGACTTGAGGCTGTTCTGAGGGGGTGAAAAGGGTGCAACTCAATAACAGGTTTTCCTAATGTTTTGTACACTCAGTGTAGTTTTTTGTGTTACCAGAGGCAAGTTATATGTGGAATTCTGCTTGTTTGAAACAAGCCTTAAACAAACATAGAAATCCACTGACATCACTGTTTTGTCTCCCTCCAGTTCTCATCTCATCATGTCTACTCCCTTGCCACTCTCTGGGTGGAGCCAATCACTGCCAGCAGCAACCTGTAAGTTTAGTCTACCTGCTATCCTTCCGTCGACCAATAACTAACTAGCCTGTTCTAGCAAGGGAGAATATGGTGTCGAGGTCTGGTAACACCAGACTAATCAATAACTCATGTAAACTCAGCAAAAAAAAGAAATGTCCTCTCACTGTCAACTGTGTTTATTTTCAGCAAACTTAACATGTCTGTAAATATTTGTATGAACATCACAAGATTCAACAACTGAGACATAAACTGAACAAGTTCCACAGACATGTGACTAACAGAAATTGAATAATGTGTCCCTCGACAAAGGGGGTAACAGTCAGTAACAGTCAGTATCTGGTGTGGCCACCAGCTGCATTAAGTACTGCAGTGCATCTCCTCCTCATGGACTGCACCAGATTTGCCAGTTCTTGCTGTGAGATGTTACCCCACTGCACCTGCAAGTTCCCGGACATTTCTGGGGGGAATGGCCCTAGCCCTCACCCTCCGATCCAACAGGTCCCAGACGTGCTCAATGGGATTGAGATCCGGGCTCTTCGCTGGCCATGGCAGAACACTGACATTCCTGTCTTGCAGGAAATCACGCACAGAACGGGCAGCATGGCTGGAGGCATTGTCATGCTGGAGGGTCATGTCAGGATGAGCCTGCAGGAAGGGTACCACATGAGGGAGGAGGATGTCTTCCCTGTAACGCACAGCGTTGAGATTGCCTGCAATGACAACAAGCTCAGTCCGATGATGCTGTGACACACCGCCCCAGACCATGACGGACCCTCCACCTCCAAATCGATCCCGCTCCAGAGTACAGGCCTCGGTGTAACGCTCATTCCTTCAACGATAAACGCGAATACAACCATCACCCCCTGGTGAGACAAATCTGCGACTCGTCAGTGAAGAGCACTTTTTGCCAGTCCTGTCTGGTCCAGCGACGGTGGGTTTGTGACCATAGGCGACGTTGTTGCCGGTGATGTCTGGTGAGGACCTGCCTTACAACAGGCCTACAAGCCCTCAGTCCAGCCTCTCTCAGCCTATTGTGGACAGTCTGAGCACTGATGCACGAACGCTTCACGTTCTCAGGAAGCTATGCAGTATTTCGTTTTTTTTTATGGATTACTTCTTACATTGTTACCCCGGGAAATATTAAGTTTTATTACATACAGCCGGGAGGAATTATTGGATATAAGAGCAATGTCAATTTACCAACATTACGACCAGGAATACGACTTTCCCGAAGCAGATCCTCTGTTTGGTCCACCAACCAGGACAATAGACCGGATCCCATCCAGTGACCCAAAACAACGTCGCCGCAGGAGAAGGGGCAGACTGGGCGGTGTTCTGGTCAGGGGCGGTGTTCTGGTCAGGCTCCGTAGACGGGCACATCGCACACCTCTCCCGACTATACTACTTGCCAATGTCCAGTCTCTTGTCAACAAGGTAGATGAAATCAGAGCAAGGGTTGCCTTCCAGAGAGACATCAGCGACTGCAACAATCTTTGCTTCACGGAAACATGGCTCATTCAGGACACGTTATCAGAGTCGGTACAGCCACCTGGTTTCTCCACGCATCGCGCCGACAGAAACAAACATCTATCTGGTAGGAAGAAGGGCGGGGGTGTGTGTCTTATGATTAAGGAGTCGTGGTGTGATCATAACAACATACAGGAACTCAAGTCCTTTTGTTCACCTGACATAGAATTCCTTACAATCAAATGCCGACCACATTATCTACCAAGAGAATTCTCCTCGATTATAATCACAGTCGCATATATCCCCCCTCAAGCTGACACATCGACGGCACTGAAAGAAATTCATTGGACTCTATGTAAACTGGAAACCACATATGCGGAGGCTGAATTTATTGTAGCTGGGGATTTTAACAAGGCTAATTTGAAAACAAGGCTCCCTAAATTTTATCAGCATATCGAATGTGCGACCCGGGCCGGTAAAGCCCTGGATCATTGTTATTCTAACTTCTGTGATGCATACAAAGCCATTCTCCACCCTCCATTCAGCAAGTCTGACCATGCTCCCAGCCTACAGACAGAAACTAAAACAGGAAACGCCCATTCTCAGGTCTGTTCAATGCTGGTCCGACCAATCTGATTCCACGCTGCAAGATTGCTTCGAGCACGTGGACTGGGATATGTTCCGGACATCATCAGACAACAACATTGATGTATACGCTGATTCGGTGAGCGAGTTTATTAGCAAGTGCATCAGTGATGTTGTACCCATAGCAACTATTAAAACCTTCCCCAACCAGAAACCGTGGATTGATGGCAGCATTCGTGCAAAACTGAAAGCGCGAACCACTGCTTTTACCAGGGTAAGGCTACCGGAAAGATGACTGAATACAAACAGTGTAGCTATTCCCTCCGCAAGGCAATCAAACAAGCTAAGCGTCAATATAGAGACAAAGTAGAGTCACAATTCAATGGCTCAGACACAAGAGGAATGTGGCAGGGTCTACAGTCAATCACAGACTACAAAAAGAAAACCAGCCCCGACGCGGACCACGATGTCCTGCTCCCAGACAAACGAAACAACTTCTTTGCTCACTTTGAGGACAATACAGTGTCACCGACACGGCCCGCTACCAAAACCTGCGGGCTCACGTTCACCGCAGCCAACGTGAGTAAAACATTTAAGCATGTTAACCCTCGCAAGGCTGCCGGCCCAGATGGCATTCCTGGCCGTGTCCTCAGAGCATGCGCAGACCAGCTGGCTGGTGTGTTCACGGACATATTCAATCAGTCCCTATCCCAGTCTGCTGTTCCCACATGCTTCAAGAGCGACACCATTGTTCCTGTTCCCAAGAAAGCTAAGGTGACTGAGCTAAATGACTATCGCCCCGTAGCACTCACTTCCGTCATCATGAAGTGCTTTGAGGGACTAGTCAAGGATCATATCACCTCCATCCTACCAGACACCCTAGACCCACTCCAATTTGCTTACCGTCCCAATAGGTCCACAGACGACGCAATCGCAATCACACTGCACACTGCCCTAACCCATCTGAACAAGAGGAATACCTATGTAAGAATGCTGTTCATTGACTACAGCTCAGCATTTAACACCATAGTACCCTCCAAGCTCATCATTAAGCTCGAGACCCTAGGTCTCGACCCAGCCCTGTGCAACTGGGTCCTGGACTTCCTGACGGGACGGCCCCAGGTGGTGAGGGTAGGAAACAACATCTCCACCCTGCTGATCCTCAACACTGGGGCCCCACAAGGGTGCGTTCTCAGCCCTCTCCTGTACTCCCTGTTCACCCATGACTGCGTGGCCAAGCACGCATCCAACTCAATCATCAAGTTTGCTGACGACACTACAGTGGTAGGCTTGATTACCAACAACGACGAGACGGCCTACAGGGAGAAGGTGAGGGCCCTCGGAGTGTGGTGTCAGGAAAATAACCTCTCACTTAACGTCAACAAAACTAAGGAGATGATCGTGGACTTCAGGAAATAGCAGAGGGAGCACCCCCCTATCCACATCAACGGGACAGAAGTGTAGAAGGTGGAAAGTTTTTAGTTCCTCGGCGTACACATCACGGACAAACTGAAATGGACCACCCACACAGACAGCGTGGTGAAGAAGGCGCAACAGCGCCTCTTCAACCTCAGGAGGCTAAAGAAATTCGGCTTGTCACCAAAATCACTCACAAACTGAGTGAGGACTGCACAACGCATCACCGGGGGTAAACTACCTTCCCTCCAGGACAGCTACACCACCCGATGTCACAGGAAGGCCAAAAAGATCATCAAGGACAACAACCACCCGAGCCACTGCCTGTTCACCCCAATATCATCCAGAAGGCGAGGTCAGTACAGGTGCATCAAAGCTGGGACGAGAGACTGAAAAACAGCTTCTACCTCAAGGCCATCAGACTGTTAAACAGCCGTCACTAACATTGAGTGGCTGCTGCCATCATACGGACTTAAATCTCTAGCCACTTTAAACAATAGGAATTGGATGTAATAAATGTATCACTAGCCACTTTAAACAATTTTGTATATAATGTTTACATATCCGACATTACTCATATCAAATGTATACACTGTACTCTAAACCATCTACTGAATCTTGCCTATGCCGTTCGGCCATCGACCCAAATCTCTAGCCACTTTAATAATTATAATTGGATGAAATAAATGTATCACTAGCCACTTTAAACAATGCCGCTTTATGTAATGTTTACATATCCTACATTACTCATCTCATATGTATATACTGTACTCCATACCATCTACTGCATTTTGCCTACGCCGATCAGCCATCGCTCATCCATATATTTATATGTACATACTCGTATTCATTCCTTTACTCTTGTGTGTATAAGGTAGTTGTTGTGAAATTGTTAGATTACTTGTTAGATACTACTGCATGGTCGGAACTAGAAGCACAAGCATTTCACTACACTCGCATTAACATCTGCTAACCATGTGTATGGGAGAAATACAATTTGATTTGATTTGATGGAGGGATTGTACGTTCCTGGTGTAACTCGGGCAGTTGTTGTTGCCATCCTGTACCTGTCCTGCAGGTGTGATGTTCGGATGCACCGATCCTGTGCAGGTGTTGTTACACGTGGTCTGCCACTGCGAGAACGATCAGCTGTCCGTCCCGTCTCCCTGTAGCGCTGTCTTAGGTGTCTCACAGTACGAACATCGCAATTTATTGCCCTGGCCACATCTGCAGTCCTCATGCCTCCTTGCAGCATGCCTAAGGCACGTTCACAAAGATGAGCAGGGACCCTGGGCATCTTTCTTTTGGTGTTTTTCAGAGTCAGTAGAAAGGCCTCTTTAGTGTCCTAAGTTTTCATAACTGTGACCTTAATTGCCTATCGTCTGTAAGCTGTTAGTGTCTTAACGACCATTCCACAGGTGCATGTTCATTAATTGTTTATGGTTCATTGAACAAGCATGGGAAACAGTGTTTAAACCCTTTACAATGAAGATCTGTGAAGATATCTTCACAGATTATCTTTGAAAGATAGGGCCCTGAAAAGGGGACGTCTCTTTTTTTGCTGAGTTTACATGGTCACAGAAAGCTTATTTTAAATCTCCTACTGTTCTATTTCATGTTATCATTCTTCTGCCCCCAGATATGGAATTAAGGTGACAACTCCAGAGGAGAGCTTCACTCTGCTAGCCTCCTCACCTCAGGAGAAGGTACAGCTCTCAGTCCACTGTCTGGTTAACACACCTCATAATCCCAACTCTGCTAGCCTCCTCACCCCAGGAGAAGGTACAGCTCTCAGTCCACTGTCTGGTTAACACACCTCATAATCCCAACTCTGCTAGCCTCCTCACCCCAGGAGAAGGTACAGCTCTCAGTCCAGTGTCTGGTTAACACACCTCATAATCCCAACTCTCCCAGTATATCCACATCAGAATAACCACAGCTGTTGTCTTTGACTCTTAAGGCTGATGTGTTTTTACCACTGTGTCCCTCTGTCCCTCCAGGCTAAGTGGCTGAGGGCTATTAACCAGGCCGTGGAGGCGGTGTTGACTGGAGAGGGGAGCGGTGCTGGGGTCCCTGCTGTCTCTCGTTCCGCCTCCTATATCTTCTATAAAGACCTCCGTCTGAAGGATGCCTCCTACTCTGGCCGCTGGCTGTCTGGCAAGCCCCACGGCAAGTGAGTCTAGGGGAGGGACAGGTTTACAGAAAACTATGTGGGAAAGGGGGGTACCTAGTCAGTTGTACAACCGAATGCCTTCAACTGAAATGTGTCTTCCGCATTTAACCCAACCCCTCTGAATCAGAGAGGTGCGGGGGGCTGCCTTTAATCAACATCCACGTCTTCGGCGCCCAGGGGAACAGTGGGTTAACTGCCTTGTTCAGGGGCAGAACAACAGATTTTTTACCTGGTCATCTCTGGGTTTTGACCTTGCAACCTTCCGGTACCTGCCGCCCCGTGTGATCTGGGAAACTGAAGACATTCTAAGACTCATCATTTGTATTAGCTAGATTGTTTACACTTTCTAGTAGGCATACGTCCTTAACATACACTGCTGCATTATTGTAAAATAAGGCCAAAAGTACACCGTTTTTCCCCTGTGTTGACAGATTGTCTTCTTCCTTTTCGAACAGAGGGACCATGAAATGGCCAGATGGCAGAAAGTTCACGGGAACGTTTAAACAAGGACTGGAGGACGGGTCAGTGTTAGCCTGGTTAATGAAGAGTTCAGAGTTCAGAGTGGCTAAACCAGGCAGTGTGAGAGGCATGGTCAACATCCCGATGATGTTCTTTTGTAACCAGTGCGTTTGTCTCTTGTGCCAGTAGCTATGGAGACTGTATAATGCCAAACAAGCTCCTCAACAAGAGTGATCGTTACCATGGCCACTGGAGAGATGGGAAAATGCATGGCTTTGGGACGTACAGGTGAGTTACTGGGTTCACCTGTATATACTACAGGGAGTTACTGGGTTCACCTGTATATACTACAGGGAGTTACTGTGTTCACCTGGTTATACTACAGGGAGTTACTGTGTTCACCTGGTTATACTACAGGGAGTTACTGTGTTCACCTGTATATACTACAGGGAGTTACTGTGTTCACCTGGTTATACTACAGGGAGTTACTGTGTTCACCTGGTTATACTACAGGGAGTTACTGTGTTCACCTGGTTATACTACAGGGAGTTACTGGGTTCACCTGTATATACTACAGGGAGTTACTGGGTTCACCTGTATATACTACAGGGAGTTACTGTGTTCACCTGTATATACTACAGGGAGTTACTGGGTTCACCTGTATATACTACAGGGAGTTACTGTGTTCACCTGTATATACTACAGGGAGTTACTGTGTTCACCTGGTTATACTACAGGGAGTTACTGTGTTCACCTGGTTATACTACAGGGAGTTACTGTGTTCACCTGTATATACTACAGGGAGTTACTGTGTTCACCTGTATATACTACAGGGAGTTACTGGGTTCACCTGTATATACTACAGGGAGTTACTGTGTTCACCTGGTTATACTACAGGGAGTTACTGGGTTCACCTGTATATACTACAGGGAGTTACTGTGTTCACCTGTATATACTACAGGGAGTTACTGTGTTCACCTGGTTATACTACAGGGAGTTACTGTGTTCACCTGTATATACTACAGGGAGTTACTGGGTTCACCTGTATATACTACAGGGAGTTACTGGGTTCACCTGTATATACTACAGGGAGTTACTGTGTTCACCTGTATATACTACAGGGAGTTACTGTGTTCACCTGTATATACTACAGGGAGTTACTGGGTTCACCTGTATATACTACAGGGAGTTACTGTGTTCACCTGGTTATACTACAGGGAGTTACTGTGTTCACCTGTATATACTACAGGGAGTTACTGTGTTCACCTGTATATACTACAGGGAGTTACTGTGTTCACCTGTATATACTACAGGGAGTTACTGTGTTCACCTGGTTATACTACAGGGAGTTACTGGGTTCACCTGGTTATACTACAGGGAGTTACTGTGTTCACCTGGTTATACTACAGGGAGTTACTGTGTTCACCTGTATATACTACAGGGAGTTACTGTGTTCACCTGTATAGACTACAGGGAGTTACTGTGTTCACCTGTATATACTACAGGGAGTTACTGTGTTCACCTGTATATACTACAGGGAGTTACTGTGTTCACCTGTATATACTACAGGGAGTTACTGGGTTCACCTGTATATACTACAGGGAGTTACTGGGTTCACCTGTATATACTACAGGGAGTTACTGGGTTCACCTGTATATACTACAGGGAGTTACTGGGTTCACCTGGTTATACTACAGGGAGTTACTGGGTTCACCTGGTTATACTACAGGGAGTTACTGTGTTCACCTGTATATACTACAGGGAGTTACTGTGTTCACCTCTGTATGATTGTAGTTCTCTCCAGGTATGTTACAGGTCAGGTGAATGATTGTAGTTCTCTCCAGGTATGTTACAGGTCAAGTGTATGATTGTAGTTCTCTCCAGGTATGTTACAGGTCAGGTGTATGATTGTAGTTCTCTCCAGGTATGTTACTGGTCAGGTGAATGATTGTAGTTCTCTCCAGGTATGTTACAGGTCAGGTGTATGATTGTAGTTCTCTCCAGGTATGTTACAGGTGTATGATTGTAGTTCTCTCCAGGTATGCTACAGGTCAGGTGTATGATTGTAGTTCTCTCCAGGTATGCTACAGGTCAGGTGTATGAGGGATCCTTCCATGAGAACGTCCGTCAGGGCCATGGGATGCTGAGCTCTGGGAAGCTGATTGGCTCTTCTTCCAGTGTGTTCGTTGGCCAGTGGCTTCAAGACAAGAAGATGGGATATGGAGTCTTTGATGACATCACTAGGTATAGTACAGCACTTGATTTGTCATCAAAAACTTCCAGCTGTGGTTGCTTGGCCTGGTCTCAGATCTATTGATAAAAACTTCCAGCTGTGGTTGCTGCTCTGCTTTGCTTTGCTCCATTCTAGCTGTCTGTCTTGTTTCAGAGGAGAGAAGTACATGGGCCTGTGGATTGATAACCAGCGCCAGGGCAGTGGGGTGGTAGTCACTCAGTTTGGTCTTTACTATGAAGGGACCTTCAGCAACAACAAGATGATGGTGAGTCCCACTCAGTCTCTCTCTCTCTCTCTCTCTCTCTCTCTCTAAAAAAAAAAATGTTTTACTATTTTTTAGGCGGTAGATCAGCTTTAATATTGCTGATAGATTGTGGCTTCTATCAATGTAATTGACTGCATTATTTCCAATCCCTCATATAATTTTGGGGGTAAATATATATAAATATACTTTTTTTCTTTGTAAATATATTTTCCTTTATTATTTTCCGCTAACCCTACCCACCCTCCCCTAATTGGAGTAAACTAAATGGACAACAACGTAGAGGTTTCTACTTCCATCCTTCCTTCAGCTACCTTCAACCCCTTCCCATTTAACTTGATCTCAATGTTGAAGGTAATATTTTCTCTGTTAGGGTACTGGTCTGCTAGTATCTGATGATGACACAGCCTTTGAGGGAGAGTTCTCAGACGACTGGACCCCTAATGGCAAGGTGAGGTATAGATGGAGATGGATGCGTGGCGGGGCGGCAGGAAGCCTAGTGGTTAGAGCCAGTTGGGCCAGTAACCGAAAGGTTAGTGGCTCGAATCCCCGAGCTGACAAGGTACAAATCTGTCGTTCTGCCCCCTGAACAAGGCAGTTTATCCACTGTTCCTAGGCCGTCATTGTAAATTAGAATTTGTTCTTAACTGACTTTCCTGGTTAAATAAAGGTCAAAATATATATATATATTTTAAACATAAGGAGGGAAAGTTCTCAGAAGACTGGGCCCCTAACGGCAAGGTAAGGTAGAGATAGAGATGGAGAGAGGTGGTATTTATATCTATGAATGAACTTAAAGCCTCAGAAGACATCGAGCCTTAATAAAAAACCACCATATACATCTAATACACATGAACAACATTGTCTTGAGCAAGATAGCGCAACAAGTTGTCTGCACTGAACGGTTCATGGCAACTTAATCTCTGTGTAAACATAACTGGTGCAGTCGAAACATAACTGGTGCAGTCGAATCATAACTGGTGCAGTCGAAACATAACTGGTGCAGTCGAAACATAACTAGTGCAGTCGAAACATAATCTGTCGCGAGGTAATGGGATGCGTGGGCTCACAAGCAGCAGTAGTTCTAGTGTTTGTGTTTTTCCTCACTGGTTATTATGAATAAAAAAATCACGATTTCGTAGGTGTTCGCATGCTTTCGAATTTTCAGCTGGGCAGGGGACATTGGTCCCGTAACTCGCAAAGAGAGAGGGTTCCCGCTCCTCGTTCTGGTTCCGCTCCTCGTTTTTAACGTTTCTTAACCTCTTTACGTATATGGATCCAAAACTTTTCGAGCAGCTGACCAATTACGTGAGACTTTTAGTCTTAGGAATGCCGCCCTCTGTCAGATAATAATGCATATAAACTCATCTTGTGTTTCCGTCTTTCCCAGGGCATCCTGTCCATGTCCAATGGAGACTCCATAGCGGGTCTGTTTAGTGGAGAGTGGACCTCGGGGTTGAAGATCATGGGAACCTACACGAAGCCTAACCTCTATGAACCTGACAAGAAGGAATCGACCTGGGTGCTGTAAGGATCTTCTTCTTGATACACTAGAAATCTAATATCATCGTCTCTCTCTGACTGTCTGTGTGTCTCTCCCTGCACGTCTCTCTCTGACTGTCTCTCCCTGCACGTCTCTCTCTGACTGTCTGTGTGTCTCTCCCTGCACGTCTCTCTCTGACTGTCTGTGTCTCTCTCCCTGCACGTCTCTCTCTGACTGTCTGTGTGTCTCTCCCTGCACGTCTCTCTCTGACTGTCTGTGTGTCTCTCCCTGCACGTCTCTCTCTGACTGTCTGTGTCTCTCGCTGCACGTCTCTCTCTGACTGTCTGTGTCTCTCCCTGCACGTCTCTCTCTGGCTGTCTGTGTGTCTCTCCCTGCACGTCTCTCTCTGACTGTCTGTGTGTCTCTCCCTGCACGTCTCTCTCTGACTGTCTGTGTGTCTCTCCCTGCACGTCTCTCTCTGACTGTCTGTGTGTCTCTCCCTGCACGTCTCTCTCTGACTGTCTGTGTGTCTCTCCCTGCACGTCTCTCTCTGAGCCTGTCTGTTTCTCTAGAGTGAGGCTGTCTGTTTCTCTAGAGTGAGGCTGTCTGTGTTTTCTCTACAGTGAGGCTGTCTGTGTTTTCTCTAGAGTGAGGCTGTGTGTGTTTTCTCTGCAGTGAGTTGGGCCGTCTAGCCGTATCCCCAGAGCAGAAGTGGAGGGCAGTGTTCTCAGAGTGTTGGAGCAGGCTGGGCTGCGAGGCCCCGGGACAGCCTGAGGAGAGCAGGAGGGCCTGGGAAAACATTGCTGTTACGCTCACCACAGGACGCAGAGACAGGTGCACACACCTGGAGACTAGGGACGTCTCAACTTTAAACTGGATTTTTTTTATATTCTGAACCAAAAATATAAACAAATATAAAACAAATCAGTCAATTGAAATAAATAAATTAGGCCTTAATCTATGGATTTCACATGGATGGGCCTGGGAGGGCAGGGGCCCAGCCACTGGGGAGCCAGGCCCAGCCAATCAGAATGAGTTTTCCCCCCACAACAAAAGGCCTTTATTACAGACAGAAATACTCCTCAGTTTCATCAGCTGTCCGGGTGGCTGGTCTCAGACGTGAAGAAGCCGGATGTGGAGGTCCTGGGCTGGCGTGGCAACACGTTGTCTGCGGGTTGTGAGGCCGGTTGGACGCACTGCCCAAATTCTCTAAAATGACGTTGCAGACGGCTTTCTGGTAGAGAAATGAACGTTACGTTCTCTGGCAGCAGTTCCGGTGGACATTCCTGCAGTCGGCATGCCAGTTGCACACCACCTCAAAACTTGAGACGTCTGTTGCGTTGCGTTTTGTGATACAGTTTACATTGTTACATTGTTGCGTTTTTTCATATTTCTTGTTCAGTATACTTTCATAAAATGTTTTAACTGGTACCGTCAGACGAGTCTTGTAAAGGCCTGTCCTAAAGCAAAACGAAGGACATGTACGCGTTCTCGAGAGTCTCGCTTTTCCACAGAGGGGTCATATTAATGTGTAGCCTCAAACTGTTAGGACGCTGGCGGTCAGAAGTTCGGCAGATCGGCTGGATCGACTTCAGACGAGTCCCAAGACGCTTGTGGGGGTCGTAGAGCAAAAAACGGACAACACCATCGGCTTTACTCATCTTCTATGTCCCCTCTTTCTATAGAGGGGTCGTGCTAGTTTTATAGGCCAAACCGTTCGCACGCTACAGACGATTTTGTGAGAAGACCGATTTTTTTGGGGATTTGTCTCATGGTCACCGTTCCGTCACCTTTCACCTTTCACGGTGGATACGGTGGATTTGAGATCACCTAGACCATGCAAAAAAAAAATATGTCTCTAGCTTTATGGGGATTTCTGTATTATGCTAATTTACACACCTGGACACACACCTGGACACACACACCTGGACACACACACCTGGACACACACACACCTGGACACACACACACCTGGACACACACACCTGGACACACACACCTTAACACACACCTGGACACACACTTGGACACACACTTGGACACACACCTGGACACACACACCTTAACACACACTTGGACACACACACCTGGACGCACACACCTGGACACACACACCTGGACACACACACCTGGACACACACCTGGACACACACACCTGGACACACACTTGGACAAACACCTGGACACACACACCTGAACACACACACCTGAACACACACTCACGGTGCATGGTTTCTATAGTGATGGATGTATAATGTCTGTTTCCAGTCCAGAGCTGCTGAGCAGGTCTCAGAGTAGAGTCCTGGAGAAGCTGGAGGTGATTCCTCAACACACAGGCCCGGTTACTGCTGGGAGGTATGACGTCATCCGACGGTACCTCACCAAGGTGAATAACACACATTTCACACACTGTACTGTAGGTCAGCAGCTGTCAAGGGTAGCAGACTGATATGGTCAACAGCTGTCAAGGGTAGAAGACTGATATGGTCAACAGCTGTCAAGGGTAGCAGACTGATATGGTCAGCAGCTGTCAAGGGTAGCAAACTGATATGGTCAACAGCTGTCAAGGGTAGCAGACTGATATGGTCAACAGCTGTCAAGGGTCAGCAGCTGTCAAGGGTAGCAGACTGATATGGTCAGCAGCTGTCATTAGTCAGTTGTACAACCGAATGCCTTCAACTGAAATGTGTCAGATTTTTACCTTGTCAGCTCGGGGATTCAAACTTGCAACCCTCCGGTTAAAACGCTCTAACCACTAGGCTACCTGCCGCCCGTCTGGTCAACAGATATCAAGAGTAGCAGACTGATATGGTCAACAGATATCAAGAGTAGCAGACTGATATGGTCAGCAGCTGTCAAGGGTAGCAGACTGATATGGTCAACAGCTGTCAAGGGTAGCAGACTGATATGGTCAGCAGCTGTCAAGGGTAGCAGACTGATATGGTCAGCAGCTGTCATTGTACCTCTCTTCTCCATCATCATTCTCCTCCTCCCCTCCCTCCCTGTCCTTCTCCAGGCCTGTGAAACTCCCCTCCACCCTCTGGGAGGGTTACTCGAGACCCTGGTGACTGTGTACAGGATGACCTATATAGGGGTAGGATCTAACAGAAGGTTGCTACAACAGGCTGTGGAAGAGATCAAGTCCTACCTCAGACGCATCTTCCAGCTGGTCAGGTACAGTAGATGTTGTATCCCAGTCTAAACTGATGCCCCCAGTATAGAGCTGGTCAGGTACAGTAGATGTTGTATCCCAGTCTAAACTGATGCCCCCAGTATAGAGCTGGTCAGGTACAGTAGATGTTGTATCCCAGTCTAAACTGATGCCCCCAGTATAGAGCTGGTCTGGTACAGTAGATGTTGTATCCCAGTCTAAACTGATGCCCCCAGTATAGAGCTGGTCAGGTACAGTAGATGTTGTATCCCAGTCTAAACTGATGCCCCCAGTATAGAGCTGGTCTGGTACAGTAGATGTTGTATCCCAGTCTAAACTGATGCCCCCAGTATAGAGCTGGTCAGGTACAGTAGATGTTGTATCCCAGTCTAAACTGATGCCCCCAGTATAGAGCTGGTCTGGTACAGTAGATGTTGTATCCCAGTCTAAACTGATGCCCCCAGTATAGAGCTGGTCAGGTACAGTAGATGTTGTATCCCAGTCTAAACTGATGCCCCCAGTATAGAGCTGGTCAGGTACAGTAGATGTTGTATCCCAGTCTAAACTGATGCCCCCAGTATAGAGCTGGTCAGGTACAGTAGATGTTGTATCCCAGTCTAAACTGATGCCCCCAGTATAGAGCTGGTCAGGTACAGTAGATGTTGTATCCCAGTCTAAACTGATGCCCCCCCAGTATAGAGCTGGTCAGGTACAGTAGATGTTGTATCCCAGTCTAAACTGATGCCCCCCCCCAGTATAGAGCTGGTCAGGTACAGTAGATGTTGTATCCCAGTCTAAACTGATGCCCCCCCAGTATAGAGCTGGTCAGGTACAGTAGATGTTGTATCCCAGTCTAAACTGATGCCCCCAGTATAGAGCTGGTCTGGTACAGTAGATGTTGTATCCCAGTCTAAACTGATGCCCCCAGTATAGAGCTGGTCAGGTACAGTAGATGTTGTATCCCAGTCTAAACTGATGCCCCCAGTATAGAGCTGGTCTGGTACAGTAGATGTTGTATCCCAGTCTAAACTGATGCCCCCAGTATAGAGCTGGTCTGGTACAGTAGATGTTGTATCCCAGTCTAAACTGATGCCCCCAGTATAGAGCTGGTCTGGTACAGTAGATGTTGTATCCCAGTCTAAACTGATGCCCCCAGTATAGAGCTGGTCAGGTACAGTAGATGGTGTATCCCAGTCTAAACTGATGCCCCCAGTATAGAGCTGGTCAGGTACAGTAGATGTTGTATCCCAGTCTAAACTGATGCCCCCAGTATAGAGCTGGTCAGGTACAGTAGATGTTGTATCCCAGTCTAAACTGATGCCCCCAGTATAGAGCTGGTCTGGTACAGTAGATGTTGTATCCCAGTCTAAACTGATGCCCCCCCAGTATAGAGCTGGTCTGGTACAGTAGATGTTGTATCCCAGTCTAAACTGATGCCCCCAGTATACAGCTGGTCTGGTACATTAGATGTTGTATCCCAGTCTAAACTGATGCCCCCTGTATAGAGCTGGTCAGGTACAGTAGATGTTGTATCCCAGTCTAAACTGATGCCCCCAGTATAGAGCTGGTCTGGTACAGTAGATGTTGTATCCCAGTCTAAACTGATGCCCCCAGTATAGAGCTGGTCTGGTACAGTAGATGTTGTATCCCAGTCTAAACTGATGCCCCCCCAGTATAGAGCTGGTCTGGTACAGTAGATGTTGTATCCCAGTCTAAACTGATGCCCCCAGTATAGAGCTGGTCTGGTACAGTAGATGTTGTATCCCAGTCTAAACTGATGCCCCCAGTATAGAGCTGGTCAGGTACAGTAGATGTTGTATCCCAGTCTAAACTGATGCCCCCAGTATAGAGCTGGTCAGGTACAGTAGATGTTGTATCCCAGTCTAAACTGATGCCCCCAGTATAGAGCTGGTCAGGTACAGTAGATGTTGTATCCCAGTCTAAACTGATGCCCCCAGTATAGAGCTGGTCAGGTACAGTAGATGTTGTATCCCAGTCTAAACTGATGCCCCCAGTATAGAGCTGGTCAGGTACAGTAGATGTTGTATCCCAGTCTAAACTGATGCCCCCAGTATAGAGCTGGTCAGGTACAGTAGATGTTGTATCCCAGTCTAAACTGATGCCCCCAGTATAGAGCTGGTCAGGTACAGTAGATGTTGTATCCCAGTCTAAACTGATGCCCCCAGTATAGAGCTGGTCAGGTACAGTAGATGTTGTATCCCAGTCTAAACTGATGCCCCCCCAGTATAGAGCTGGTCTGGTACAGTAGATGTTGTATCCCAGTCTAAACTGATGCCCCCAGTATAGAGCTGGTCTGGTACAGTAGATGTTGTATCCCAGTCTAAACTGATGCCCCCAGTATAGAGCTGGTCTGGTACAGTAGATGTTGTATCCCAGTCTAAACTGATGCCCCCAGTATAGAGCTGGTCAGGTACAGTAGATGTTGTATCCCAGTCTAAACTGATGCCCCCCCAGTATAGAGCTGGTCAGGTACAGTAGATGTTGTATCCCAGTCTAAACTGATGCCCCCAGTATAGAGCTGGTCAGGTACAGTAGATGTTGTATCCCAGTCTAAACTGATGCCCCCAGTATAGAGCTGGTCAGGTACAGTAGATGTTATATCCCAGTCTAAACTGATGCCCCCCCAGTATAGAGCTGGTCAGGTACAGTAGATGTTGTATCCCAGTCTAAACTGATGCCCCCAGTATAGAGCTGGTCAGGTACAGTAGATGTTGTATCCCAGTCTAAACTGATGCCCCCAGTATAGAGCTGGTCTGGTACAGTAGATGTTGTATCCCAGTCTAAACTGATGCCCCCCCAGTATAGAGCTGGTCAGGTACAGTAGATGTTGTATCCCAGTCCAAACTGATGCCCCCCCAGTATAGAGCTGGTCTGGTACAGTAGATGTTGTATCCCAGTCTAAACTGATGCCCCCAGTATAGAGCTGGTCAGGTACAGTAGATGTTGTATCCCAGTCTAAACTGATGCCCCCAGTACAGAGCTGGTCAGGTACAGTAGATGGTGTATCCCAGTCTAAACTGATGCCCCTCCCCCAGTATAGAGCTGGTCTGGTACAGTAGATGTTGTATCCCAGTCTAAACTGATGCCCCCAGTATAGAGCTGGTCTGGTACAGTAGATGTTGTATCCCAGTCTAAACTGATGCCCCCCCCCAGTATAGAGCTGGTCTGGTACAGTAGATGTTGTATCCCAGTCTAAACTGATGCCCCCCCCCAGTATAGAGCTGGTCTGGTACAGTAGATGTTGTATCCCAGTCTAAACTGATGCCCCAGTATAGAGCTGGTCTGGTACAGTAGATGTTGTATCCCAGTCTAAACTGATGCCCCCAGTATAGAGCTGGTCTGGTACAGTAGATGTTGTATCCCAGTCTAAACTGATGCCCCCAGTATAGAGCTGGTCAGGTACAGTAGATGTTGTATCCCAGTCTAAACTGATGCCCCCAGTATAGAGCTGGTCTGGTACAGTAGATGTGGTCTGGTACAGTAGATGTTGTATCCCAGTCTGAACTGATGCCCCCCCAGTACAGAGCTGGTCAGGTACAGTAGATGGTGTATCCCAGTCTAAACTGATGCCCCTCCCCCAGTATAGAGCTGGTCAGGTACAGTAGATGTTGTATCCCAGTCTAAACTGATGCCCCCAGTATAGAGCTGGTCAGGTACAGTAGATGTTGTATCCCAGTCTAAACTGATGCCCCCAGTATAGAGCTGGTCTGGTACAGTAGATGTTGTATCCCAGTCTAAACTGATGCCCCCAGTATAGAGCTGGTCAGGTACAGTAGATGTTGTATCCCAGTCTAAACTGATGCCCCCAGTATAGAGCTGGTCTGGTACAGTAGATGTTGTATCCCAGTCTAAACTGATGCCCCCAGTATAGAGCTGGTCAGGTACAGTAGATGTTGTATCCCAGTCTAAACTGATGCCCCCAGTATAGAGCTGGTCTGGTACAGTAGATGTGGTCTGGTACAGTAGATGTTGTATCCCAGTCTGAACTGATGCCCCCAGTACAGAGCTGGTCAGGTACAGTAGATGGTGTATCCCAGTCTAAACTGATGCCCCTCCCCCAGTATAGAGCTGGTCAGGTACAGTAGATGTTGTATCCCAGTCTAAACTGATGCCCCCAGTATAGAGCTGGTCAGGTACAGTAGATGTTGTATCCCAGTCTAAACTGATGCCCCCAGTATAGAGCTGGTCTGGTACAGTAGATGTTGTATCCCAGTCTAAACTGATGCCCCCAGTATAGAGCTGGTCAGGTACAGTAGATGTTGTATCCCAGTCTAAACTGATGCCCCCCCCCAGTATAGAGCTGGTCTGGTACAGTAGATGTTGTATCCCAGTCTAAACTGATGCCCCCCCCAGTATAGAGCTGGTCTGGTACAGTAGATGTTGTATCTCTCCTCATCCTCTCTGTGTTGTCCAGGTTTCTCTTCCCTGACCTCCCTGATGAGGGAGGTGTAATTCACGCTGACCACAAAGGATCCTTAGAGACAAACCAGCAAGGGTGAGTCTACACTTTCTACAGCGCCCTCTACAGACCCAGTCATGGTACTGCAATCCAATATGATAGACGTTATAGTACTGTATATAGTGCATGGCTTTGTTAGTGTTTACTGTCACTCCCACACACAGACACAGCTGAGTAATATTTTTGGACCAGCAAAGTTACAATAAACAACATTTTGGGCGTGATTGCCTAGAATACGGTGTCTGTCTCGGTCAGATCAGTCTGTCTCGGTCAGACCAGTCTGTCTCGGTCAGACCAGTCTGTCTCGGTCAGATCAGTCTGTCTCGGTCAGATCAGTCTGTCTCGGTCAGATCAGTCTGTCTCGGTCAGATCAGTCTGTCTTGTCTCGGTCAGACCAGTCTGTCTTGTCTCGGTCAGACCAGTCTGTCTTGTCTCGGTCAGACCAGTCTGTCTTGTCTCGGTCAGATCAGTCTGTCTTGTCTCGGTCAGATCAGTCTGTCTCGGTCAGATCAGTCTGTCTTGTCTCGGTCAGACCAGTCTGTCTTGTCTCGGTCAGATCAGTCTGTCTTGTCTCGGTCAGATCAGTCTGTCTCGTCTCGGTCAGATCAGTCTGTCTCGGTCAGACCAGTCTGTCTTGTCTCGGTCAGACCAGTCTGTCTTGTCTCGGTCAGATCAGTCTGTCTCGGTCAGATCAGTCTGTCTCGGTCAGATCAGTCTGTCTCGGTCAGACCAGTCTGTCTTGTCTCGGTCAGACCAGTCTGTCTCGTCTCGGTCAGATCAGTCTGTCTCGGTCAGATCAGTCTGTCTCGGTCAGACCAGTCAGTCTCGTCTCGGTCAGATCAGTGTGTCTCGGTCAGACCAGTCTGTCTCGTCTCGGTCAGACCAGTCTGTCTCGTCTCGGTCAGATCAGTCTGTCTCGGTCAGATCAGTCTGTCTCGGTCAGATCAGTCTGTCTCGTCTCGGTCAGATCAGTCTGTCTCGTCTCGGTCAGATCAGTCTGTCTCGTCTCGGTCAGATCAGTCTGTCTCGTCTCGGTCAGATCAGTCTGTCTCGTCTCGGTCAGATCAGTCTGTCTCGTCTCGGTCAGATCAGTCTGTCTCGTCTCGGTCAGATCAGTCTGTCTCGGTCAGATCAGTCTGTCTCGGTCAGACCAGTCTGTCTCGGTCAGATCAGTCTGTCTCGTCTCGGTCAGATCAGTCTGTCTCGTCTCGGTCAGATCAGTCTGTCTCGTCTCGGTCAGATCAGTCTGTCTTGTCTCGGTCAGATCAGTCTGTCTCGGTCAGACCAGTCTGTCTTGTCTCGGTCAGACCAGTCAGCTTCCTGTATTCAGACCATTTACTTCTGAATATTAATATAATATAATTTGTCCTCTTCCTCTGTGTGGATCCCTCCCTGCCCTACCTTTCCACCCTCTGTCTGCCTGTCTGTCTGCCTGTCTGTCTGCCTGTCTGTCTGTCTGCCTGTCTGTGTGTGTGTGTGTGTGTGTGTCTCTGTCTGTCTGTGTGTGTGTCACTCCCTACCTCGTGTCGTTTATGGCAGCTTGGTGGTGAGTAGCTCCACTCTACTACTGCCAGTCCTGCTGCCCAGGCTGTACCCTCCTCTGTTCACCCTGTATTCCCTGGACAAGGAGAGAGAGGAGGAGGTGTACTGGGACTGTGTCCTGAGGCTCAACAAACAGCCTGACCTGGGCCTGCTGGCCTTCCTGGGGGTCCTACAGTAAGTTATGGCTAAATACGGAGGCACACACACACACACACACACACACACACACACACACACAGACACACTAGGCTTGGGTGGTATACCTTGTATACCGGGATGTTATTTCAATACCGTTGAAACTATTTATCTGAAGTTTATCCAAAACATGTTAATATTTGGATCTGCTTTTTAAGTTAATACCTGGAGTCAACTTGTGCAATACATTAAGGAGATGAAGTTCTTCATGTCACCTTTCACATTATTTGACATTATGAAGTTTAAATTTACAATGCATTCGGAAAGTATTCAGACCCCTTGACTTTTTCCACATTTTGTTACGTTACAGCCTCATTCTAAAATGGATTCAATAGTTTTTTTTCCCCTCAATCTACATCACAATACCCCATAATGACACCACAATACCCCATAATGACACCACAATACCCCATAATGACATCACAATACATCATAAGGACATCACAATACCCCATAATGACATCACACTACCCCATATTGACATCACAATACATCATAATGACATCACAATACCCCATAATGACACCACAATACCCCATAATGACATCACAATACATCATAATGACATCACAATACCCCATAATGACACCACAATACCCCATAATGACATCACAATACATCATAATGACATCACAATACCCCATAATGACACCACAATACCCCATAATGACATCACCATACATCATAATGACACCACAATACCCCATAATGACATCACAATACATCATAATGACACCACAATACCCCATATTGACATCACAATACATCATAATGACATCACAATACCCCATAATGACACCACAATACCCCATAATGACATCACCATACATCATAATGACATCACAATACCCCATAATGACATCACAATACATCATAATGACATCACAATACCCCATAATGACACCACAATACCCCATAATGACATCACAATACCCCATAATGACACCACAATACCCCATAATGACATCACAATACATCATAATGACATCACAATACCCCATAATGACATCACAATACCCCATATTGACATCACAATACATAATAATGACATCACAATACCCCATAATGACACCACAATACCCCATAATGACATCACAATACATCATAATGACATCACAATACCCCATAATGACATCACAATACATCATAATGACATCACAATACCCCATAATGACAAAGCAAAAACAGGTTTTAGACATTTTTGCATTGTATAATTTTTTTTTTTTTTAAATCACATTTTCATAAGTATTCAGACCCTTTACTCAGTACGTTGTTGAAGCACCTTTGACAGCGATTACAGCCTTGAGTCTTCTTGGGTATGACGCTACAAGCTTGGCACACCTGTATTTGGGGAGTTCCTCCCATTCTACTCTGCAGATCCTCTCAAGCTCTGTCAGGTTGGATGGGGAGTGTCGCTGCACAGACATTTTCAGGTCTCTTCAGAGCTGTTTGATTGGGTTCAAGTCCGGGTTCTGGCTGGGCCACTCAAGGACATTCAGAGACTTGTCCCAAAGCCACTCCTGCGTTGTCTTGGCTGTGTGCTTACGGTCGTTGTCCTGTTGGAAGGTGAACCTTCACCCCAGTCTGAGGTCCTGAGCGCTCTGGAGCAGATTTTCATCAAGGATCTCTCTGTACTTTGTTCCGTTCATCTTTCCCTCGATCCTGACTAGTCTCCCAGTCCCTGCCGCAGAAAAAAACTAAAACATACCCACAGCATGATGCTGCCACCACCATGCTTCATCGTAGGGTTGGTGCCAGGTGACGCTTGGCATTCGGGCCAAATATTGAAATCTTGGTTTCATCAGACCAGAGAATCTTGTTTGCATTCATCTTAAGACGGCTAGGTGAGACAACAACACAGTAGATGTTGTATCAACAACACATCACAATCGTATGAAGTACATATTTTCCTCAACAAAGTAGTTATCAACAAAGTCAGTGCTAGTAGGAAAAAAAATCAAGTGCCGACCGCTTTACCTCCCAAGATAATTATCTTTGGTGATAGTTACAGCCGTGTATATTCCCCCTCAAGCCGATAGCACGATGTCTCTCAAGGAACTACACTGGACTTTGTGCAAACTGCATATGTTGAGGCTGCATTTATTTGTAGTTTGGGACTGTAATAAATTTAATCTAAGGAAAACTCAACACATCGCCTGTGTCACTCAAACTTCAAAAACTCTCCACCATTGTTACAAGGCCCTCCCCCGATCAGATCATGCCTCAATCCTGCTGCTCCTTTCCCATAGGCAGAAACTCAAACAGGAAGTACCCGCGGTAAGGACTGTTCAACGCTGATCTGACCAATCGGAATCCATGCTTCAAGATTGTTTTGATCACGCTGTCTTGGATATGTTCCCGGGTTGCCTCTGAGAATAACATTGATGTATACACTGATAAGGTGACTGAGTTCATCAGGAAGTCTATAGGGGATGTTGTTCCCACCGTGACTATTGAAACCGAACCACCACATTTAACGAATACACAAACAGTCCAGTTATGCCCTCCGTAAGACAATCAAAATGTCAGTGCAGAGACAAAGTGGAGTCACAATTCACCAGTTCAGACACGTGGCGTACACTAACCGGTCAAATGTTTGGGCACACCTACTCATTCAAGGGTTTTTTCTCTTAATTTGTACTATTTTCTACATTGTAGAATAATATTGAAGACATCAAAACTGTTCTATCATTCAGCCTACAGTAGCAGCCGTTGTGTGGTTTTCAATGTAGGTCTACGTTCCATGAGAAACAAAACATGCTGGGCTTGACATTAACCTGTGAAAATGTTGTTGTGAAAATATTGGTGTGTTGTTTTATGCAAGAAAAACCACTTTACAAAATAAAATGCATTATTATTCCCATACCATTATTACAGAGAATCAGACATACCCTCTGCCTATTGGCCACTTAGCTCATCTGCCTCAAAATACAACACTGTTTCCTTTAAAACAAGCTATTTTTTTAGTACCTTTACTTAACTAGTCAGTTAAGAACAAATTCTTATTTTCAATGACGGCCTAGAAACAGTGGGGTTAACTGCCATGTTCTGAGGCAGAACGACAGATTTGTACCTTGTCAGCTCCGGGGATTCGATCTTGCAACCTTTTCGGTTACTAGTCCAACGCTCTAACACACTAGGCTACCCTGCCCGCCCCTCTTTGCCTGACACGCTTTTCAAAGATGTGTAGAAATGTACATGTGTTGTGCTCTTGTAGGAAGTAATCACTCCCCCATTGTTGACCACAAATGATCTATAACTGGGATAATAACTCACTAACTAGCAAAGGATATGAACAACATGTTCACACGTGGCTACATGCAGCTCTCGCTTTGATCTCAAAACAAGCTCTTCTACTCACGACCGCTCATGCTGTAAACACAGTCCAGTTCAAAGTGAAATGGCACAGATCCATATATGGCAATGGTCTATTTGCATATAGGCCTACTGCAGCTCTGATTGGTTATTCCGCACCGTCTGTGTAGAGTACGGTCGGTCTGTGTAGAGTACGGTCGGTCTGTGTAGAGTACGGGCTGAGTAGTGCCAATAGAATCCTACTCCGATGTGTTCTGCCTACAACAAAATCTCTTGCATAGTTTGTTTTGTTTCGGTATGTTGCATTGAAAGTGGATAACATTGCATCACAATTCCCACAGTGAAGGGAAACGTCGATAGTGTTAACTAACAGGGAAAACTCTAGAAAGTTGAGTGAAGTTCAATCTCATGCTTCTCTCCGTGGGCTGATATTTGCTTCTGTGCTCGGCAGCGGCAGTCTCAGAGCTACTGCGCGCCCGCACACGTGCGCAGAGGGAACATTGCGCCCAACCCTAACACACACACACAAACACACACACACACACACACACACACACACCATCTTACAGCTGTATCTACTCAGCAGCAGACAGATATTAAACCAACATAGTGTCTTGTTAACTACCGCTGTATTCCTCTCTGTTACCAGTCCGACGCTCTAACCACTAGGCTACTGCTGTATTCCTCTCTGTGACCAGTCCAACGCTCTAACCACTAAGCTACCGCTGTATTCCTCTCCGTTACCAGTCCGACGCTCTAACCACTAGGCTACCGCTGTATTCCTCTCCGTTACCAGTCCGACGCTCTAACCACTAAGCTACCGCTGTATTCCTCTCCGTTACCAGTCCAACGCTCTAACCACTAGGCTACCGCTGTATTCCTCTCTGTACACTGGGCAGTGCAGTAACTGATCCTCTGTACCTCTTTATGGTAAAAACAACCTTCTGTGATTATTAATGTCAACCTTCTGTGATTATTAATGTCAACCTTCTGTGATTATTAATGTCAACCTTCTGTGATTATTAATGTCAACCTTCTGTGATTATCTCTCAGGAAGTTCTGGCCGGTCTCCGTCTCTGTGTTGGGCGAGAAGCAGCAGGTGGGCTCTAGATCTCTACGCTCTTCTTCTTATGTGACAGGTCTTTCCAGTCTTCTGAACCATCTCTTAGAATCCATCTCGCGTTCACCCATATGTAACTCTTTCTGTACTATGTAGCCTTTGTCCTCATGCAGTTGATCCTCTTTAGCTCTTCTAGGATCTTTGATCCGCTGAGGTAGCTTGAGCCCACGAGGTAGCTTGAGCCCCCGAGGTAGCTTGAGCCCCTCGAGGTAGCTTGAGCCCCCCCGAGGTAGCTTTGAGCCCCCCCCGAGGTAGCTTGAGCCCCCCCGAGGTAGCTTGAGCCCCCGAGGTAGCTTGATTTCATGAGATTAATAACAAACAAAACTTGTTACTGTATTACCACAGGGGATGTTATAGTACCCTATTTTCCGCCAGAGACTTTCCCCCCCTCTTGATATTTCCCGTCCTAGTCCCTTTCATCAATGTAGTCCACTTGATAAACGCCTGTTACTCAAACCTCTGATATATTTCTGCGATCAGGTCCTCCCCAGCACCAAAGATTCTTGCTTTGCTTCTGCAGTGGAGACTTTACAACAGATCAGGTAAGCGATGCTCCAGTGTGATATATTTCAGTTCGTCTGGTCATATCCCTCAGGACCCTCATTCCCTTTATAGTTGACTACTTTTGACCAGGGCCCATTTGGGAGGCAGATACAGTCTTGTATGTTGTATAAATCTTTTCTCTCTCATTGTGTTTGTTTGTTTGTTTGTTTGTTTACCTCTCGCAGCACCACCTTCACCCCGTCAGACAAGCTGCTTGTGATCCAGCATACCTTTGAGGAGCTGACACAGGAAGTACAAGCCCTGCTAGAGGGGGACTTCCTGTTGTCCATGGATGACCTCTTACCTCTCTTCCTCTACGTGGTGCTTAGAGCACGGTAAGGAGGCATTACTACTGAGGACAGGAGGCATTACTACTGATGACAGGAGGCATTACTACTGAGGGCAGGAGGCATTACTACTGAGGACAGGAGGCATTACTACTGAGGACAGGAGGCATTCCTATTGAGGACAGGAGGCATTCCTATTGAGGACAGGAGGCATTACTACTGATGACAGGAGGCATTACTACTGAGGGCAGGAGGCATTACTACTGAGGACAGGAGGCATTACTACTGAGGACAGGAGGCATTCCTATTGAGGACAGGAGGCATTCCTATTGAGGACAGGAGGCATTCCTACTGAGGACAGGAGGCATTACTACTGAGGACAGGAGGCATTACTACTGATGACAGGAGGCATTTACTACTGAGGGCAGGAGGCATTACTACTGAGGACAGGAGGCATTCCTACTGAGGACAGGAGGCATTCCTACTGAGGACAGGAGGCATTCCTACTGAGGACAGGAGGCATTCCTACTGAGGACAGGAGGCATTCCTACTGAGGGCAGGAGGCATTCCTACTGAGGGCAGGAGGCATTACTACTGAGGACAGGAGGAATTACTACTGAGGACAGGAGGCATTACTACTGAGGGCAGGAGGCATTACTACTGAGGACAGGAGGCATTACTACTGAGGACAGGAGGCATTCCTACTGAGGACAGGAGGCATTCCTACTGAGGACAGGAGGCATTCCTACTGAGGACAGGAGGCATTCCTACTGAGGACAGGAGGCATTCCTACTGAGGGCAGGAGGCATTCCTACTGAGGGCAGGAGGCATTCCTACTGAGGGCAGGAGGCATTACTACTGAGGACAGGAGGCATTACTACTGAGGACAGGAGGCATTCCTACTGAGGACAGGAGGCATTACTACTGAGGACAGGAGGCATTACTACTGAGGGCAGGAGGCATTACTACTGAGGACAGGAGGAATTACTACTGAGGACAGGAGGCATTTACTACTGAGGGCAGGAGGCATTACTACTGAGGACAGGAGGCATTACTACTGAGGACAGGAGGCATTACTACTGAGGACAGGAGGCATTACTACTGAGGACAGGAGGCATTACTACTGAGGACAGGTGGCATTACTACTGAGGACAGGTGGCATTACTACTGAGGACAGGTGGCATTACTACTGAGGACAGGAGGCATTACTACTGAGGACAGGTGGAATTATTCATGCTGACGACAGGCTGCAGATGTTATGTTTTAAATGTTATGTTTTAAAGCTAGTTTCCTACATTGCAGTCCCAGTCAACGTGAAGATAGCTTTGTCCCTGTTCTAGGATGAAGAACCTGGCTGCTGAGGTGAGTTTTATAGAAGATCTAATGGACCCCTCTTTGCAGCACGGAGAGCTGGGACTCATGTTCACCACACTCAAGGTAACACTCAGTACTTTTCCACACCTGAAACAAGCTAACACATTTCCTTTTCTATTTTGGAATGTGGATTTATTGATTAGCGTTTCTGAATTTGTTATGATGATCCATTGATTGACTTATTTTCTTGGCATGTCCAGGCTTGCTGTTTTCAGATCCAGCAGGAGAAGACCACATAAGGAAGAGGAGGTGTACTGCCTTCTACAACGGAGGTCGACGGAGTGTCCCATTCTTCACCCCGTCAACTCCGGACTATCCCGGGCTTAAGACATTTTCATTTTTTACCATTATTTATACAGGGAAGTCCCATTGAGTCCGACGTCTCTTTTGCAAGGGAGCCCTGCTTCACAAAAAGTAGCAAAACAATACAAAGTACACAAAAGGAATTTGTGAAAACAATTATAACAAAGGCCGGAGCATGAGAAATACAATTAATACTAAGATATAGTGAAAAGAGAGTTCTAGATTTCAGGTACTGCTGCCTCATGACAAAGGGAACTTTCATGCAACCACCCTGAGAAGATTGAAGAATCACACAGCCTTTTTTGGTTTTATCCTGACTATCTTTAATCCTGACTATCTTTAATCCTGACTGACTATCTTTAATCCTGATTATCTTTAATCCTGACTGATTATCTTTAATCCTGACTGATTATCTTTAATCCTGACTGATTATCTTTAATCCTGACTGACTATCTTTAATCCTGACTATCTTTAATCCTGACTGTCTGACTAGGGTTGCACATTTTGGGGAATATTCAGAGGTGTTAACTTTCCGTGGGAATTAACGGGAATATATGGGAATTAACGGGAAAATATGGGAATTAATGAAAATATATGCACATTTATATTAGTACCATTTCAATGTTAATGTTTTTTTGCATTGGATATATTTACCATATATGGAGACAGAAACATAAACCTTTTACCTTATTATAAGTAGACATAATTCCTTCCAATAGAAAAAATATATATATTTTAGTTACAAATTGAACTTTAATTAAATGAGTTAACCCTTCACATGGGATGATTTCACTGAACAGCAAAAGGGGAATATTGAATGATCACCAATGATCCATCGCATCACCCAAAAACGTTTTCAGCATACATCTGAAACTAAAGCTTTGGTTGTCTTCCTCTCAGGCTTCCATGTCTTCTCCCTGGACCTCCTCATTGTCCACCTCTTGAACATCAGACTCTGAGGCCTCATCTTCACTGTCACTTTCCAACCCTGTTGAGGATGGCTCGTTGTCAGGCTCAAAAAGCCTCAAATTTTCCCAGATGGCCACCAATTGTTCAACCCTTGTATTGGTCAGCCTGTTGCGTGCTTTGGTTTGTGTGTTCCCAAACAAGGACCAGTTGCACTCTGAGGCGGCTGATGTTGGTGGGATTTGGAGGATGATGGAGGCAACAGGGGAAAGAGCCTCAGATCCACAAAGTCCCTTCCACCAGGTGGCTGATGAGATATGTTGGCACGACTGCCATATTGCATCTCCATCCCAAAGCCCTTGCTTGGAAGTGTACTCGCCAGACTGCCAAGAACCTTGCCCTCATCCAGGCCAAGGTGGTGAGACACGGTAGCGATGACACCATAGGCCTTGTTGATCTCTGCACCAGACAGGATGCTCTTGCCAGCATACTTGGGGTCCAACATGTACGCTGCGGCGTGTATGAGCTTCAGGCAGAAGTCTTCACGCTTTTTGATGTATTTATGAACTGCAGTTTCCTCTGCTTGGAGCAACAGTGAAGTGGGCAGGGCAGTACGGATTTCTTCTCTTACATCTGCAAGCAGAGTCTGAACATCAGACATTGGCATTGTCTCCCTCAATCCGTGCAATGACTACAGCTACAGGTTTCAGGAGTTTCAGGCTGCTTACCACTCTCCCAAAATACATCATCCAGGAGGATCCTCTTGATGGGGCTGTCCATATCGGCAGACTGTGATATGGCCATTTCTTGGAGAGACTCCTTCACCCTCCAGGAGACAGTCAAACATGGTGACAACACCACCCCAACGGCTGTTGCTGGGCAGCTTCAATGTGGTGCTCTTATTCTTCTCACTTTGCTTGGTGAGGTAGATTGCTGTTGTAACTTGATGACCCTTCACATACCTAACCATTTCCTTGGCTCTCTTGTAGAGTGTATCCATTGTTTTCAGTGCCATGATGTCCTTGAGGAGCAGATTCAATGCATGAGCAGCACAGCCAATGGGTGTGATGTGAGGGTAGGACTCCTCCACTTTAGACCAAGCAGCCTTCATGTGATGTCCAATGGGTGTGATGTGAGGGTAGGACTCCTCCCCTTTAGACCAAGCAGCCTTCATGTGATGTCCAATGGGTGTGATGTGAGGGTAGGACTCCTCCCCTTTAGACCAAGCAGCCTTCATGTGATGTCCAATGGGTGTGATGTGAGGTAGGACTCCTCCCCTTTAGACCAAGCAGCCTTCATGTGATGTCCAATGGGTGTGATGTGAGGGTAGGACTCCTCCCCTTTAGACCAAGCAGCCTTCATGTTCGCAGCATTGTCTGTCATTCAGAACATTCAGAAATCTCTTCCAATACACATTGCCTGTGAGCATCAGAGGTGAACCAGTTACATACACAGCTCGAGCAAGACATTCATCAGCATTTCTCTGACTACATTCCTCCATTGAGTCAAAAAAACTTCTGATTCCAGGAGGACCATGAGCTGTTGCTATCGATATGGTGTCTGATTCATCATTTCACCTCGAATAAAAGTAGAGGGACTTTTGTCAGAGGTTGCTTGTTGTGAGTGCTGAGGGAACTTTATGCACTTGGCCAGATGATTCTGCATCTTTGTTGCATTCTTCACATATGATTTGGCACAGTATTTGCAAATGTACACAGCTTTTCCTTCTACATTAGCTGCAGTGAAATGTCTCCACACATCAGATAGTGCCCGTGGCATTTTCCTGTAAAGATTAGAAAAAAATGAGTAAAAACAACAAATACAATTCCATGTACAGAAACATAGTTAAGCAGTTAGATTAAACAACTCCTTTGTAAGATAAATGTTTTAAAATGAAACATGTATGGAAACAGGTGAATTAACACTCCTCAGTTAGCAGGCTCAAGCAAGCTAAAACCCACATGGTAGCAAAAACTAACTAGCAGAAATTGTTAACAAGTTGAAATTATTTTAACACACTTTGCTGTAGGCTACTATTTACTAGTTAACACAAAAAATCATGTTTGTCATATAAAATATTCAACCCTCACCCAGTATTGTAATCAAAACTTAACCGGAAAGCATGTAGTCCTTGGCTCAGACGGTGTAGTAATGTGGGCTCAATAGCATCTCATTAGTGTGCAAGATCTTGAGAATCAGCTGTACATGTGATGGAAGAGTGCACTTTGCATGCAGAGGGTTGCAATTCCAATGAATTGGGGTAAGTTTAACCAGAATATGTCACAAGACCTAGAATTGCCTTATGTGTATCCCACTAAAAAGGTTCACTGTTATAAGCTAACTTTTTTGATGACTTTTTAGCAAAATTCCCCAAATTCCAGGGCTTAACTTCCCATGGAAAAATTCAGGATATTTACCAGAACGTTTCTGACCCTTTGCAACCCTAATCCTGACGATCTTTTATCCCGACGATCTTTTATCCCGACGATCTTTTATCCCGACGATCTTTAATCCCGACGATCTTTAAACCCGACGATCTTTTATCCTGACGATCTTTTATCCCGACGATCTTTTATCCCGACGATCTTTTATCCTGACGATCTTTTATCCTGACTCAAAAATATCTTGATGGTTCTTGCAACTAACAACTATTGGAAAACTCCACGTTGAGTTGGAATGTGATTGTGTTAACACTGATAGGATTGTGCCAACTCATTCTAAGGAAATGCACAGATTTTTTTTTTTAAGGGAAAAGACAGATTTTAAAATCATGAAAGACACTGGAAAATGTTTACAAAATATTTAGAACAAAATTTATCAGGAGAAAAATATAGAATATATTTTATTGTGATTATATTAGAGTCTGTATGAAAGAGGGTGTATGAGTGAGTTGTAACATGTTAGCACTTTGAATAAAGGTCAACTAGGGGGAACTTATTTTTGTTCTGTTTCACTGCATGGACAAGTGGGTAACCTGTACGAGGTGTGAAATGGAAATATATATATTTTTTGCATATCCCACCTCCCCATGAGACACGCTCAGAGAGTGGGGTTCACGTCCGGGTGTCAGATATTTTTTCACCTAGTCGGCTCAGGGATTCAATCCAGCAACCTTTTTGGTTACTGGCCCAATGTTAACCGCTAGCCTATCTGCCGCCCTTAGAATGGGTACTGGGTTAAATTATCTTAGTAGTTTAGACACTGTAGACTGCCTTAAATCAAGACTGCTATTATTGTTAAACTGAATAACCCAAAGGCTCTTTGCAATTTGGCACACAGATGTGTCTTTATACTGTGACACAGTCTGGTTAGGAAGGCCTGGCGTGACAGTCTGGTTACGAAGGCCTGGCGTGACAGTCTGGTTACGAAGGCCTGGCGGGACAGTCTGGTTGGGAAGGCCTGGCGGGACAGTCTGGTTAGGAAGGCCTGGCGTGACAGTCTGGTTGGGAAGGCCTGGCGGGACAGTCTGGTTGGGAAGGCCTGGCGGGACAGTCTGGTTGGGAAGGCCTGGCGGGACAGTCTGGTTGGGAAGGCCTGGCGGGACAGTCTGGTTGGGAAGGCCTGGCGGGACAGTCTGGTTGGGAAGGCCTGGCGGGACAGTCTGGTTGGGAAGGCCTGGCGTGAGACAAGTACTAACACAGACTTCACTTTAAGCAAATTATGATTTATAAAAAAAATATCATAATCATATTACTACGCTGCTACTAGACTGACAATTAAAAATTGTCATTATGAGAGAGAGAGAGAGAGAGAGAGAGAGAGAGAGAGAGAGAGAGAGAGAGAGAGAGAGAGAGAGAGAGAGAGAGAGAGAGAGAGAGAGAGAGAGAGAGAGAGAGAGAGAGAGAGAGAGAGAGAGAGAGAGAGAGAGAGAGAGAGAGAGAGAGAGAGAGAGAGAGAGAGAGAGAGAGAGAGAGAGAGAGAGAGAGAGAGAGAGAGAGAGAGAGAGAGAGAGAGAGAGAGAGAGAGAGAGAGAGAGAGAGAGAGAGATCGATCGATCAAGGCATCATTTCATCATGCATTGGAAATATTGCACTGATACTCCTCAGGGGTTTAGGAAAAGATAATCTAGGTTCATTTAACCTGATAAAGGGATTGTATTCATGCAAAGGGGCATTCTGTTAAAGAAAGGTTGACATATATATATATAGACTATCTAAACAGAGGATCTGCCAGAGAAACATATTAGGGGGACAGACACGTGACTGGTGGATGCAGAAAAGGGCTCTGAAAGGCTTACCTGGTCACTATGTCATCCCTGGTAGGCATACCTGGTCACTATGTCATCCCTGATAGGCATACCTGGTCACTATGTCATCCCTGATAGGCTTACCTGGTCACTATGTCATCCCTGATAGGCATACCTGGTCACTATGTCATCCCTGATAGGCATACCTGGTCACTATGTCATCCCTGATAGGCATACCTGGTCACTATGTCATCCCTGATAGGCATACCTGGTCACTATGTCATAACTTGTTGATTCCAGCAGATCTATGTGAGTTTGTTATTGTGACAAAATGACTAACCTTTTTAACACTCAGTGATATGTTTCTAACACTTCATTAACTAAAATGTATGAAATGTCATGAACACTTAATTAACTAAAATGTATACAATCTGATTATGAAATGTGTACAATAAAATAAAATAAATGGCTGACAATAAAATAAATGGCTGAGACTAGAAGTTGTTTTATTACTTAATTTCCATGTGAACAAATAGCTATTGAATAATACAGGTCAGGGTAGTGGGGGGAATAATACAGGTCAGGGTAGTGGGGGGAATAATACAGGTCAGGGTAGTGGGGAATAATACAGGTCAGGGTAGTGGGGGAATAATACAGGTCAGGGTAGTGGGGATACTACAGGTCAGGGTAGTGGGGAATAATACAGGTCAGGGTAGTGGGGGGACACTACAGGTCAGGGTAGAGGGGGAATAATACAGGTCAGGGTAGTGGGGGAATAATACAGGTCAGGGTAGTGGGGGAATAATACAGGTCAGGGTAGTGGGGGGAATACTACAGGTCAGGGTAGTGGGGGGAATACTACAGGTCAGGGTAGTGGGGGAATAATACAGGTCAGGGTAGTGGGGGAATAATACAGGTCAGGGTAGTGGGGGAATAATACAGGTCAGGGTAGTGGGGGAATAATACAGGTCAGGGTAGTGGGGAATAATACAGGTCAGGGTAGTGGGGAATAATACAGGTCAGGGTAGTGGGGGAATACTACAGGTCAGGGTAGTGGGGGAATACTACAGGTCAGGGTAGTGGGGGGAATACTACAGGTCAGGGTAGTGGGGGGAATACTACAGGTCAGGGTAGTGGGGGGAATACTACAGGTCAGGTTTGTGGGGGAATAGAGCAAAGAAATATACATTTTTGTTTGGAATGTCAATCCAGAAAAAATTAAACGGGCCTATTTATATAATGAATATGAATTTGGAGGGCAGAAATTATTCAATATTAAAGCTATCCTCCAAAAGTCTTCACCTCACTGTGCGTGCAGATGCACTCACACCTGCCTGCTGCCATTCCTGAGCAAGCTCTGTACTGGTGGTTTCCCGCTGCTGAATCAACTTTAGCAGAATGTCCTTGCGCTTGCTGGACTTTCTCGGGCACCCTGAAGCCTTCATATCAACATTTGACCCTCTCTCCTTGAAGTTCTTGATGATCCGATAAATGGTTGATTTAGGTGCAATCTTCCTGGCAGCAATATCCTTGCCTGTGAAGCCCTTTTTGTGCAAATCAATGGTGACGGCACGTGTTACCTTGCAGGTAACCATGGTTGACAGAGGAAGAACAATGATTCCAAGCACCACCCTCCTTTTGAAGCTTCCAGTCTGTTATTCAAACTCAATCAGCATGACAGAGTGATCTCCAGCCTTGTCCTCGTCAACACTCACACCTGTGTTAACGAGAGAATCACTGACATGGGGGGGACAAGCCCTATCTCATGACATTCTGGAGTATATGCAAATTGCCATCATACAAACTGAGGCAGCAGACTTTGTGAAAATTAGTATTTGTGTAATTCTCAAAACGTTTGGCCACGACTATATACACTACCATTCAACATTTTGGGGTCACTTAGCAATGTCATTGTTTTTGAAAGAAAAGCACATTTGTTGTCCATTAAAATAACATCAAATTGATCAGAAATACAGTGTAGACATTGTTAATGTTGTAAATGACTATTGTAGGTGGAAACGGCAGATTTCTTTATGGAATATCTACATAGGCGTACAGAAGCCCATTATCAGCAACCATCACTCCTGTGTTCCAATGGCACGTTGTGTTATCTAATCCAAGTTTATCATTTTAAAAGGATAATTGATCATTAGAAAACCCTTTTGCAATTATGTTATCACAGCTGAAAACTGTTGTCCTGATTAAAGAAGCAATAAAACTGGCCTTCTTTAGACTAGTTGAGTATCTGGAGCATCAGCATTTGTGGGTTCGATTACAGGCTCAAAATGGCCAGAAACAAAACTTTCTACTGAAACTCATCAGTCTATTCTTGTTCTGAGAAATGAAGGCTATTCCATGCGAGAAATTGCCAAGAAACTGAAGATCTCGTACAATGCTGTGTACTACTCCTTTCACAGAACAGCGCAAACTGGCTCTAACCGGAATAGAAAGAGGAGTGGGAGGCCCCGGTGCACAACTGAGCAAGAGGACAAGTACATTAGTGTGTCTAGTATTGAGAAACAGACGCCTCACAAGTCCTCAACTGGCAGCTTCATTAAATAGTACCTGCAAAACACCAGTCTCAACGTCAGCTGTGAAGAGGCCAATAAAAAGAAACGATTAAGATGGGCACAGAACACAGACACTGGACAGAGGAACTCTGCCTAGAAGGTCAGCATCCCAGAGTTTCCGGAGTCTGCATGTCTGCATGCTACGTTCTGCTTGTCCTATGTTGCTCTGTCTGCGTGCTACGTGTTGCTTGTCCTATGTTGGTCTGTCTGCATGCTACGTGTTGCTTGTCCTATGTTTCTCTGTCTGCATGCTACGTGTTGCTTGTCCTATGTTTTTTGTCTGCATGCTACGTGTTGCTTGTCCTATGTTGGTCTGTCTGCATGCTACGTGTTGCTTGTCCTATATTGGTCTGTCTGCATGCTACGTGTTGCTTGTCCTATGTTCTTTGTCTGCATGCTACGTGTTGCTTGTCCTATGTTGCTCTGTCTGCGTGCTACGTGTTGCTTGTCCTATGTTGCTCTGTCTGCATGCTACGTGTTGCTTGTTCTGTGTTGCTCTGCGTGTGCTCACTGCTCATTGTTTGTCTGTATTGTTATTGTAATTGTTTTTAATTACCTGCCCAGGGACTGCGCTTGAAAATTAGCTGGCTGGCAAAAACAGGCACTTTTACTGAAACGTTGATTAATGTGCACTGTCCCTGTAAAAATTAAAAACGTACTCAAACTCAACCTGACAGAGCTTGAGAGGATCTGCAGAGAAGAACGGGAGAAACTCCCCAAATACAGGTGTGCCAAATGTGTAGCGTCATACCCAAGAAGACTTGAGGCTGTAATCGCTGCCAAAGGTGCTTCAGCAAAGTATGTCATGGAAAAAATTATCTTCAAATTATGACACTCATACAAGAAACTTGTGAATTCAATAAGACCTTTAATTCAGAGTAATCAAAGGCCGAGCTGCCCCGGGAAAACAGCTAACACCATTAATCCAAAACTTATGATGTATACCCTTACAGCATTTGAGTACAGCCCATATGTAAATGCAGTCACTCCTTCTTTCTCTCATGCCACCTATCATCTTTTGATCTGAGGTCTTGTTCACGCCCAGTAACGCCCCTATCTGTTCCAAGTTTAGATTATATGGTGGCATCCACTTCAATGTTATAACAATAATACATTTTACTGTGTACATATATTACTTGTGTTGGCCATTCTGCTGTCATCTTTTAGACCTTAATGGATTAAATTAGTATTATATCTCTACTTGATTTCTCTCATGGTTCCAGTTGTAATGATCTCTGTATATGAACATATCTTGTCTTTAACTCTCCTCACCACATTCTGTCTTAACACTTGCTTGCTGTCACTCACACACCTGACAGCTGCTTGGTCTGTATTCGTAGCCCTGCAACCGCCCAAGCCTTTATCCTAAATGTCTCTATACCTTATAAGTCCTTTTGTTTCTGTTCGCCTGTCTAATTTTACAGACCCTGTTACTTGACTCTGTCTGACTTTTAACGTATGTATTTACGGGTCTCAGTTATTCAGTCTTGTCACTAGTCCAGGACAACCCTCAACATGTGTTCTGCTGAACAGTGACAAGCCTACTAGTGTCATCCTGCTTTCTATGTGTCCTGTGTAATTAGTGATTTGCATGTTTGTTAAGGGAAAGGAGAAAAGACAATTAATGTCATCAAATTATCCCCTACAAGTACTGTGTGTAGATTTATGAGGAAACATTTTTTTAAGTAGATGTAAAATTTAGAATGCGTAATAGAATGCGAAGACAGCCAAAATCAGAGTAGGTGTGTCCAGACTATTGACTGGTACTGAATATACAGTTGAAGTGGGAAGTGTACATACACCTTAGCCAAATACATTTAAACTCAGTTTTTCACAATTCCTGACATTTAATCCTAGTAAAAAGATTTTCCAAGGTGCTGTTTAAAGGCACAGTCAACTTAGTGTATGTCAACTGCTGACCCACTTGAATTGAGATACAGTGAACCAAGTGCACCAAGTAGATGTCCTAATCGACTTGTCCTAACCGAAACTACAGTTTGTTAACAAGAAATTTGTGGAGTGGTTGAAAAACGAGTTTTAATGACTCCAACCTAAGTGTATGTAAACTTCCGACTTCAACTGTGTGTGTGTGTGTGTGTGTGTGTGTGTGTGTGTGTGTGTATATATATACTGTATATACACACACACACATACATACTACCGTTAAAAAGTTTGGGGTCACTTAGAAATGTCCTTGTTTTTAAAAGAAAAGCAAATTTTTTGTCCATTAAAATTAACATCAAATTCAAATCAAATCAAAGTGTATTTGTCACGTGCGCCAAATAGAACAGGTGTAGACCTAAAATAAAAACAACAGTAAAAAAAGACAGGCTATAAACAGTAGCGAGGCTATATACAGTAGAGGGGCTATATACAGTAGAGGGGCTATATACAGTAGAGAGGCTATACACAGTAGAGAGGCTATATACAGTAGAGGGGCTATATACAGTAGAGGGGCTATATACAGTAGAGAGGCTATATACAGTAGAGGGGCTATATACAGTAGAGAGGCTATATACAGTAGAGGGGCTATATACAGTAGAGGCTATATACAGTAGAGGGGCTATATACAGTAGCGAGGCTATATACAGTAGAGAGGCTATATACAGTAGCGAGGCTATATACAGTAGAGGCTATATACGGTAGAGAGGCTATATACAGTAGAGAGGCTATATACAGTAGCGAGGCTATATACAGTAGAGAGGCTATATACAGTAGTGAGGCTATATACAGTAGAGGCTATATACAGTAGAGAGGCTATATACAGTAGCGAGGCTATATACAGTAGAGAGGCTATATACAGCAGAGAGGCTATATACAGTAGCGAGGCTATATACAGTAGCGAGGCTATATACAGTAGAGAGGCTATATACAGTAGAGGGGCTATATACAGTAGCGGGGCTATATACAGTAGCGAGGCTATATACAGTAGAGGGGCTATATACAGTAGAGGGGCTATATACAGTAGAGGGGCTATATGCAGACACCGGTTAGTCAGACTGATTGAGGTAGTATATGTACATGTAGTTATGGTTAAAGTGACTATGCATATATGATGAACAGAGAGTAGCAGTAGCGTAGAAAAGGGGTTGGCGGGTGACAATGCAGATAGATAGCCCGGTTAGTCAATGTGCGGGAGCACTGGTTGGTCGGCCCAATTGAGGTAGTATGTACATGAAAGTATAGTTAAAGTTACTATGCATATATGATGAACAGAGAGTAGCAGCAGTGTAAAAGAGGGGTTGGGGCGGCACAATGCAAATGGTCTGGGTAGCCATTTAATTACCTGTTCAGGAGTCTTATGGCTTGGGGGTAAAAACTGTTGACAAGCCTTTTTGTCTTAGACTTGGCACTCCGGCACCGCCAGTCTATGACTGGGGTGGCTGGGGTCTTTGACAATTTTTAGGGACCTTCCTCTGACACCGCCTGGTATAGAGGTCCTGGATGGCAGGCAGCTTAGCCCCAGTGATGTACTGGGCCGTACGCACTACCCTCTGTAGTGCCTTACGGTCAGATGGAGATGGAGTTGCCATATCAGGCGGTGACGCAACCAGTCAGGATGCTCTCGATGGGGCAGCTGTAGAACCTTTTGAGGATCTGAGGACCCATGCCAAATCTTTTCAGTCTCCTGAGGGGGAATAGGTTTTGTTGTGTCTGCTTCACGACTGTCTTGGTGTGCTTGGACCATGTTAGTTTGTTGGTGATGTGGACAACAAGGAACTTGAAGCTCTCAACCTGCTCCACTGCAGGCCCGTCGATGAGAATGGGGGCGTGCTTGGCCCTCCTTTTCCTGTAGTCCACGATCATCTCCTTTGTCTTGATCACGTTGAGGGAGAGGTTGTTGTCCTGGCACCACACTGCCAGGTCTCTGACCTCCTCCCTATAGGCTGTCTCGTCATTGTCGTGATCAGGCCTACTACTGTTGTGTCATCGGCAAACTTAATGATGGTGTTGGAGTCGTGCCTGGCCTTGCAGTCATGAGTGAACAGGGAGTACATGTGGGGACTGAGTACGCACCCCTGAGGGGTGCCCTGTGTTGAGGATCAGCATGGCGGATGTGTTGTTACCTACCCTCACCACCTGGGTGTGGTCCGTCAGAAAGTCCAGGATCCAGTTGCAGAGGGAGGTGTTCAGTCCCAGGGTCCTTTAGTGATGAGCTTTGAGGGCACTATGATGTTGAACGCTGAGCTGTAGTCAATGAACAGCATTCTCACATAGGTGTTCCTTTTGTCCTGGTGGACATCGCTCTCTGTTTAGGTCCCAAATGGCACCCTATTCCCTATATAGTGCACTACTTTTGACCAGGGCCCTATGTACTATATAGGGAATAGGGGGGCCATTGGACTTTTTATTTTATTAAATGTTTTTACTCCTACACAACCCCCTACACAACATTTTAGATACACATTTTACATGGTTCAGTACTTTTATATAAAGCAGTCACATAACAATAGTACAATAGTACATTAGCTCTTTAATCCCTCAGCCACTCTCGACCCATCCCACCTATCACCATAGACCACCCCTCAGCCACTCTCGACCCATCCCACCTATCACCATAGACCACCCCTCAGCCACTCTCAGCCCATCCCACCTATCACCATAGACCATCCCTCAGCCACTCTCAACCCATCCCACCTATCACCATAGACCACCCCTCAGCCACACTCAGCCCATCCCACCTATCACCATAGACCTCCCCTCAGCCACTCTCAGCCCATCCCACCTATCACCATAGACCATCCCTCAGCCACTCTCAGCCCATCCCACCTATCACCATAGACCTCCTCTCAGCCACTCCCACCTAAAACCATAGACCATCCCTCAGCCACTCTCAGCCACTCCCACCTATCACCATAGACCACCCCTCAGCCACTCTCAGCCCATCCCACCTATCACCATAGACCATCCCTCAGCCACTCTCAGCCCATCCCACCTATCACCATAGACCTCCCCTCAGCCACTCCCACCTAAAACCATAGACCATCCCTCAGCCACTCTCAGCCACTCCCACCTATCACCATAGACCACCCCTCAGCCACTCTCAGCCACTCCCACCTATCACCATAGACCACCCCTCAGCCACTCCCACCTATCACCTTAGACCACCCCTCAGCCACTCTCAGCCACTCCCACCTATCACCATAGACCACCCCTCAGCCACTCCCACCTATCACCATAGACCATCCCTCAGCCAATCTCGACCCATCCCACCTATCACCATAGACCATCCCTCAGCCACTCTCAGCCCATCCCACCTATCACCATAGACCATCCCTCAGCCACTCTCGACCCATCCCACCTATCACCATAGACCGCCCCTCAGCCACTCCCACCTATCACCATAGACCGCCCCTCAGCCACTCCCACCTATCACCATAGACCACCCCTCAGCCACTCCCACCTATCACCATAGACCACCCCTCAGCCACTCCCCCATATCACCATAGACCACCCCCTCAGCCACTCCCACCTATCACCATAGACCACCCCTCAGCTACTCTCAGCCCATCCCACCTATCACCATAGACCATCCCTCAGCCACTCCCACCTATCACCATAGACCATCCCTCAGCCACTCCCACCTATCACCATAGACCATCCCTCAGCCACTCCCACCTATCACCATAGACCATATATTTTTCAATTGTGCTACGATGTTTATCATAATTTTTTAAAAATCTTTCTAGTCGTATAGTATCCACAGATTGAGCTAAACATGAAAACCTTTCCTAGGAGTATTATTATATTAGTTATTGACTGACTATGGCTTTCCAAATCGCCCAACATCGCTATTTGTAAGGTTAATTTTCAGTGCATGTTGTGATTTTTTTTTAACCATTCCTGAACCTGTGACCAGAAACAAGCTACATAGGGACAATACCAGAATAAATGATCTATTGATTCTGTCTCTTTGCAGCAAAATCTACAGAGCTGAGATAGTTGTATGCCCCATACTCATAGGAAATGCATTCTGTTAAAGGCAAGGATTTTATATAATAATTTAAATAGAAAAACTTGAAGTGTTGAATCAAGTGTTGTTTTTTTGTACCAGTTCATCAACCGTGTGCCAATGAATTGGTACATCGAAAATCTCCTCCCATTTATTCTGCAACCTGTAGGGCGCAGCTGTCAACATCTTTGTCCTCAGATGAAACTGCTATATTTTTCTATTTATGCCAGTTCCTTTCAGCCAATTTGTATCTTTAATGTACGGCAGGCAAACAAGTTCCCGACCTTCTCCCGTTTCCACTTGCCCCCTCCGTTTCCACTTGCCCCCTCACTTGCCCCCTCCTTCTCCCGTTTCCACTTGCCCCCTCCAAATTCTCAATTTGGATTGAGAATTTGGATATTCCAATATCTTTCTTCGATAGCTGCATATGTCACAAAACTCCTCCGTTTCTATTCATAATATCATTAATAAATATATATATACACATTTTCTTCTTTTTTTTATCCATAAATAATGTTTTTTTTATTAGTCAGTATATTTGAGTTTAACCATAACATTTGTTGGAATATTGGTTGTGTCTTTTCTGGAGGATGAGAAATTGTTTAAAGAAAGGGCGATACTTTAATCTGCATAAGGGCAAAAAAGGCCATTTTTGAACAAAGGATGAGCCTTTCTTAATAATCGACTGGAGAACCATTTTGGGTTTAAGTATAACTGATGAAGCTTTTACTGAGAGGTTTATAGCTTTAATATTTAATCATTTTAGCCCCCCAAACTCATATTCATTATCAAAAAATAGGAATGTTTAATTTTGTCTGACTTAGCATTCCAAATAAAATGAAATATGTTTTGCTCATATGATTTAAAAAACAAGTAGTCTGGAGTAGGCAGTGCCATTAGTCAGTCAACTGTGATAGGTTCATTAGTCAGTCAGTCAACTGTGATTGGACCATTAGTCAGTCAGTCAACTGTGATAGGACCATTAGTCAGTCAGTCAACTGTGATTGGACCATTAGTCAGTCAGTCAACTGTGATTGGACCATTAGTCAGTCAGTCAACTGTGATTGGACCATTAGTCAGTCAGTCAACTGTGATTGGACCATTAGTCAGTCAGTCAACTGTGATTGGACCATTAGTCAGTCAGTCAACTGTGATTGGACCATTAGTCAGTCAGTCAACTGTGATAGGACCATTAGTCAGTCAGTCAACTGTGATTGGACGATTAGTCAGTCAGTCAACTGTGATTGGACCATTAGTCAGTCAGTCAACTGTGATTGGACCATTAGTCAGTCAGTCAACTGTGATTGGACCATTAGTCAGTCAGTCAACTGTGATTGGACCATTAGTCAGTCAGTCAACTGTGATAGGACCATTAGTCAGTCAGTCAACTGTGATTGGACCATTAGTCAGTCAGTCAACTGTGATTGGACCATTAGTCAGTCAGTCAACTGTGATTGGACCATTAGTCAGTCAGTCAACTGTGATTGGAGTTAATCAATGTGATTTTTTTTCCATAAACAGTATTTACCTCTCCATGGTTTCAGAATCGTATCTATTTTTGCAACCTTTTTCTTGAAATTAATTGTGCTAAATTTATTTATATTTTTTGAGATGTGAATACCAAGTATGTCTACTACACCATCTGCCCATTTTATTGTTAAACTACAAGGTAGTGTAAACAGTCTTTTATCGATCCAATACGTAATATGGTACACTTGACATAATTAGGTTTTAATCCAGAGAGGCTAGAAATGAGACTGTGCCATTCCACTTGTTTCTGCCTGTCCTTAATGCCCAGCTGGCCCTCTGGCCGGGCTAAAAGCAGAAAGACTTGTTTCTGCCTGTCCTTAATGCCCAGCTGGCCCTCTGGCTAGGCTAAAAGCAGAAAGAGTTAAGAAGCTTTGTGTGCCCGCTCAGGATGGCCAGTGAAGAGCGCTCTACTCCCTGAGAGAGAGGGGGGAGGGGAGGAGAGGAGGGGGGAGGGGAGAGAGGGGGGAGGAAAGAGGGGGGAGATAGAGAAGAGGTAGCTCTGTTCATTCGGTCTGCTGCTGGCTCAGAGATTAACTGGGATAGAGAGGGATTACAGTCTGCCTTGCCCAGGAACGCTTTGTTGTAAAATCACAGACATGTTGTCACCAGGGCTGTGTACTGTGTTCTGAAACATGTTGTCCCCGGGGCTGTGTACCGTGTTCTGAAACATGATGTCATCGGGGCTGTGTACTGTGTTCTGAAACATTACCTAAAATATAAGGTGATTGTCACCGGATAGCTGCCTTACACCGAAGAGACCTGTTTCACGAGGTCAGGGGTGAAGGATCAAGGAAGTATCTGAGAAGGTAAGGTTTGAATTTTTACTTTTGTAAACATTGATTGTTAAGGTTGTTGTCAGTGATGGCTTGCCTGTATCAGAGAGAGTCAATTATTTGGATTAATTTAGCTATAACAATCAGCCATACCACTGATCACATATACAAAACACTCTAGTTATTTTGTTCCACTTTAGTCTTCCTCGGGCCATATTAAATTGTCGTTTTTCCTTTGTACTCAAACCAATAGCTATTCGTTTTAAGAAAGCACAGTACAATCTACCATCTGACCTCGCCCAAGGACTTTAAACACAGATAAATCCCTCATTAAACTATCTGAGGTTTGTTTTAGCATTTAATCCCAGATTTAAATGCAAATGGCAGTTAACTCTTAATTCTGGATGCTCCTAACTCTAACCCTGGATGCTCCTAACTCTAACCCTGGATGCTCCAAACTCTAACCCTGGATGCTCCAAACTCTAACCCTGGATGCTCCAAACTCTAACCCTGGATGCTCCTAACTCTAACCCTGGATGCTCCTAACTCTAACCCTGGATGCTCCTAACTCTAACCCTGGATGCTCCTAACTCTAACCCTGGATGCTCCTAACTCTAACCCTGGATGCTCCTAACTCTAACCCTGGATGCTCCTAACTCTAACCCTGGATGCTCCTAACTCTAACCCTGGATGCTCCAACTCGAACCCTGGATGCTCCTAACTATAACCCTGGATGCTCCTAACCCTAACCCTAATGGGTACAGGGTTAGTTGGTATAGTGGTGAGGTTTTAATGGGTGTTGGGTTAGTTGGTATAGTGGGGAGGTTTTAATGGGTGTAGGGTTAGTTGGTATAGTGGGGAGGTTTTAATGGGTGTAGGGTTAGTTGGTATAGTGGTAAGGTTTTAATGGGTGTAGGGTTAGTTGGTATAGTGGGGAGGTTTTAATGGGTGTAGGGTTAGTTGGTATAAAGGTTTTAATGGGTGTAGGGTTAGTTGGTATAGAGGTTTTAATGGGTGTAGGGTTAGTTGGTATAGAGGTTTTAATGGGTACAGGGTTAGTTGGTATAGAGGTTTTAATGGGTGTAGGGTTAGTTGGTATAGTGGTGAGGTTTTAATGGGTGTAGGGTTAGTGGGTATAGTGGGGAGGTTTTAATGGGTGTAGGGTTAGTTGGTATAGTGGGGAGGTTTTAATGGGTGTAGGGTTAGTTGGTATAGTGGGGAGGTTTTAATGGGTGTAGGGTTAGTTGGTATAGTGGGGAGGTTTTAATGGGTGTAGGGTTAGTTGGTATAGTGGGGAGGTTTTAATGGGTGTAGGGTTAGTTGGTATAGTGGTGAGGTTTTAATGGGTGTAGGGTTAGTTGGTATAGAGGTTTTAATGGGTGTAGGGTTAGTTGGTATAGTGGGGAGGTTTTAATGGGTGCAGGGTTAGTTGGTATAGTGGTGAGGTTTTAATGGGTGTAGGGTTAGTTGGTATAGTGGGGAGGTTTTAATGGGTGTAGGGTTAGTTGGTATAGTGGGGAGGTTTTAATGGGTGTAGGGTTAGTTGGTATAGTGGGGAGGTTTTAATGGGTGCAGGGTTAGTTGGTATAGTGGTGAGGTTTTATTGGGTGTAGGGTTAGTTGGTATAGTGGTGAGGTTTTAATGGGTGTAGGGTTAGTTGGTATAGAGGTTTTAATGGGTGTAGGGTTAGTTGGTATAGTGGGGAGGTTTTAATGGGTGTAGGGTTAGTTGGTATAGTGGTGAGGTTTTAATGGGTGTAGGGTTAGTTGGTATAGTGGGGAGGTTTTAATGGGTGTAGGGTTAGTTGGTATAGTGGGGAGGTTTTAATGGGTGTAGGGTTAGTTGGTATAGTGGGGAGGTTTTAATGGGTGTAGGGTTAGTTGGTATAGTGGGGAGGTTTTAATGGGTGCAGGGTTAGTTGGTATAGTGGTGAGGTTTTATTGGGTGTAGGGTTAGTTGGTATAGTGGGGAGGTTTTAATGGGTGTTGGGTTAGTTGGTATAGTGGGGAGGTTTTAATGGGTGTGGGTTTAGTGGTATAGAGGTTTTAATGGGTGTAGGGTTAGTTGGTATAGTGGGAGGTTTTAATGGGTGTGGGTTTAGTGGTATAGAGGTTTTAATGGGTGTAGGGTTAGTGGGTATAGTGGGGAGGTTTTAATGGGTGTAGGGTTAGTTGGTATAGTGGGGAGGTTTTAATGGGTGTAGGGTTAGTTGGTATAGTGGGTAGGTTTTAATGGGTGTAGGGTTAGTTGGTATAGTGGGGAGGTTTTAATGGGTGTAGGGTTAGTTGGTATAGTGGGGAGGTTTTAATGGGTGCAGGGTTAGTTGGTATAGTGGTGAGGTTTTATTGGGTGTAGGGTTAGTTGGTATAGTGGGGAGGTTTTAATGGGTGTTGGGTTAGTTGGTATAGTGGGGAGGTTTTAATGGGTGTGGGTTTAGTGGTATAGAGGTTTTAATGGGTGTAGGGTTAGTTGGTATAGTGGTGAGGTTTTAATGGGTGTAGGGTTAGTGGTATAGAGGTTTTAATGGGTGTAGGGTTAGTTGGTATAGTGGTGAGGTTTTAATGGGTGTAGGGTTAGTTGGTATAGAGGTTTTAATGGGTGTAGGGTTAGTTGGTATAGTGGGGAGGTTTTAATGGGTGTAGGGTTAGTTGGTATAGTGGGGAGGTTTTAATGGGTGTTGGGTTAGTTGGTATAGTGGGGAGGTTTTAATGGGTGTGGGTTTAGTGGTATAGAGGTTTTAATGGGTGTAGGGTTAGTTGGTATAGTGGGGAGGTTTTAATGGGTGTGGGTTTAGTGGTATAGAGGTTTTAATGGGTGTAGGGTTAGTGGGTATAGTGGGGAGGTTTTAATGGGTGTAGGGTTAGTTGGTATAGTGGGGAGGTTTTAATGGGTGTAGGGTTAGTTGGTATAGTGGGTAGGTTTTAATGGGTGTAGGGTTAGTTGGTATAGTGGGGAGGTTTTAATGGGTGTAGGGTTAGTTGGTATAGTGGGGAGGTTTTAATGGGTGCAGGGTTAGTTGGTATAGTGGTGAGGTTTTATTGGGTGTAGGGTTAGTTGGTATAGTGGGGAGGTTTTAATGGGTGTTGGGTTAGTTGGTATAGTGGGGAGGTTTTAATGGGTGTGGGTTTAGTGGTATAGAGGTTTTAATGGGTGTAGGGTTAGTTGGTATAGTGGTGAGGTTTTAATGGGTGTAGGGTTAGTGGTATAGAGGTTTTAATGGGTGTAGGGTTAGTTGGTATAGTGGTGAGGTTTTAATGGGTGTAGGGTTAGTTGGTATAGAGGTTTTAATGGGTGTAGGGTTAGTTGGTATAGTGGGGAGGTTTTAATGGGTGTAGGGTTAGTTGGTATAGTGGGGAGGTTTTAATGGGTGTAGGGTTAGTTGGTATAGTGGGGAGGTTTTAATGGGTACAGGGTTAGTTGGTATAATGGGGAGGTTTTAATGGGTGTATGGTTAGTTGGTATAGTGGGGTGGTTTTAATGGGTACAGGGTTAGTTGGTATAGAGGTTTTAATGGATGCAGGGTTAGTTGGTATAGTGGGGAGGTTTTAATGGGTACAGGGTTAGTTGGTATATAGGGGAGGTTTTAATGGGTGTAGGGTTAGTTGGTATAGTGGGGAGGTTTTAATGGGTACAGGGTTAGTTGGTATAGAGGTTTTAATGGGTGCAGGGTTAGTTGGTATAATGGGGAGGTTTTAATGGGTGTAGGGTTAGTTGGTATAGTGGGGAGGTTTTAATGGGTACATGGTTAGTTGGTATAGAGGTTTTAATGGGTGCAGGGTTAGTTGGTATAGTGGGGAGGTTTTAATGGGTACAGGGTTAGTTGGTATAGAGGTTTTAATGGGTGCAGGGTTAGTTGGTATAGTGGGGAGGTTTTAATGGGTGCAGGGTTAGTTGGTATAGTGGTGAGGTTTTAATGGGTGCAGGGTTAGTTGGTATAGTGGGGAGGTTTTAATGGGTGTAGGGTCAGTTGGTATAGTGGGGAGGTTTTAATGGGTGTAGGGTTAGTTGGTATAGTGGGGAGGTTTTAATGGGTGTAGGGTTAGTTGGTATAGTGGGGAGGTTTTAATGGGTGTAGGGTTAGTTGGTATAGTGGGGAGGTTTTAATGGGTGTAGGGTTAGTTGGTATAGAGGTTTTAATGGGTGTAGGGTTAGTTGGTATAGTGGTGAGGTTTTAATGGGTACAGGGTTAGTTGGTATAGTGGTGAGGTTTTAATGGGTGCAGGGTTAGTTGGTATAGTGGGGAGGTTTTAATGGGTGCAGGGTTAGTTGGTATAGTGGGGAGGTTTTAATGGGTACAGGGTTGTTGGTATAGAGGTTTTAATGGGTGTAGGGTTAGTTGGTATAGAGGTTTTAATGGGTGTAGGGTTAGTTGGTATAGTGGGGAGGTTTTAATGGGTGTAGGGTTAGTTGGTATAGTGGGGAGGTTTTAATGGGTGTAGGGTTAATTGGTATAGTGGTGAGGTTTTAATGGGTGCAGGGTTAGTTGGTATAGTGGGGAGGTTTTAATGGGTGCAGGGTTAGTTGGTATAGTGGGGAGGTTTTAATGGGTGTAGGGTTAGTTGGTATAGTGGTGAGGTTTTAATGGGTGCAGGGTTAGTTGGTATAGTGGGGAGGTTTTAATGGGTGCAGGGTTAGTTGGTATAGTGGGGAGGTTTTAATGGGTACAGGGTTGTTGGTATAGAGGTTTTAATGGGTGTAGGGTTAGTTGGTATAGAGGTTTTAATGGGTGTAGGGTTAGTTGGTATAGTGGGGAGGTTTTAATGGGTGTAGGGTTAGTTGGTATAGTGGGGAGGTTTTAATGGGTGTAGGGTTAGTTGGTATAGAGGTTTTAATGGGTGTAGGGTTAGTGGGTATAGTGGTGAGGTTTTAATGGGTGTAGGGTTAGTTGGTATAGTGCTGAGGTTTTAATGGGTGTTGGGTTAGTTGGTATAGTGGGGAGGTTTTAATGGGTGTAGGGTTAGTTGGTATAGTGGTGAGGTTTTAATGGGTGTAGGGTTAGTTGGTATAGTGGTGAGGTTTTAATGGGTGCAGGGTTAGTTGGTATAGTGGGGAGGTTTTAATGGGTGTAGGGTTAGTTGGTATAGTGGGGAGGTTTTAATGGGTACAGGGTTGTTGGTATAGAGGTTTTAATGGGTGTAGGGTTAGTTGGTGTAGAGGTTTTAATGGGTGTAGGGTTAGTTGGTATAGTGGGGAGGTTTTAATGGGTGTAGGGTTAGTTGGTATAGTGGGGAGGTTTTAATGGGTGTAGGGTTAGTTGGTATAGTGGGGAGGTTTTAATGGGTGTAGGGTTAGTTGGTATAGTGGTGGGGTTTTAATGGGTGTAGGGTTAGTTGGTATAGTGGGGAGGTTTTAATGGGTGTAGGGTTAGTTGGTATAGAGGTTTTAATGGGTGTAGGGTTAGTTGGTATAGTGGTGAGGTTTTAATGGGTGTAGGGTTAGTTGGTATAGTGGGGAGGTTTTAATGGGTGTTGGGTTAGTTGGTATAGTGGGGAGGTTTTAATGGGTGTAGGGTTAGTTGGTATAGTGGTGAGGTTTTAATGGGTGTAGGGTTAGTTGGTATAATGGGGAGGTTTTAATGGGTACAGGGTTGTTGGTATAGAGGTTTTAATGGGTGTAGGGTTAGTTGGTATAGTGGTGAGGTTTTAATGGGTGTAGGGTTAGTTGGTATAGTGGTGAGGTTTTAATGGGTACAGGGTTAGTTGGTATAGTGGTGAGGTTTTAATGGGTGCAGGGTTAGTTGGTATAGTGGGGAGGTTTTAATGGGTGTAGGGTTAGTTGGTATAGTGGGGAGGTTTTAATGGGTGTAGGGTTAGTTGGTATAGTGGGGAGGTTTTAATGGGTGTAGGGTTAGTTGGTATAGAGGTTTTAATGGGTGTAGGGTTAGTGGGTATAGTGGTGAGGTTTTAATGGGTGTAGGGTTAGTTGGTATAGTGCTGAGGTTTTAATGGGTGTTGGGTTAGTTGGTATAGTGGGGAGGTTTTAATGGGTGTAGGGTTAGTTGGTATAGTGGTGAGGTTTTAATGGGTGTAGGGTTAGTTGGTATAGTGGTGAGGTTTTAATGGGTGCAGGGTTAGTTGGTATAGTGGGGAGGTTTTAATGGGTGTAGGGTTAGTTGGTATAGTGGGGAGGTTTTAATGGGTACAGGGTTGTTGGTATAGAGGTTTTAATGGGTGTAGGGTTAGTTGGTGTAGAGGTTTTAATGGGTGTAGGGTTAGTTGGTATAGTGGGGAGGTTTTAATGGGTGTAGGGTTAGTTGGTATAGTGGGGAGGTTTTAATGGGTGTAGGGTTAGTTGGTATAGTGGGGAGGTTTTAATGGGTGTAGGGTTAGTTGGTATAGTGGTGGGGTTTTAATGGGTGTAGGGTTAGTTGGTATAGTGGGGAGGTTTTAATGGGTGTAGGGTTAGTTGGTATAGAGGTTTTAATGGGTGTAGGGTTAGTTGGTATAGTGGTGAGGTTTTAATGGGTGTAGGGTTAGTTGGTATAGTGGTGGGGTTTTAATGGGTGTAGGGTTAGTTGGTATAGTGGGGAGGTTTTAATGGGTGTAGGGTTAGTTGGTATAGAGGTTTTAATGGGTGTAGGGTTAGTTGGTATAGTGGTGAGGTTTTAATGGGTGTAGGGTTAGTTGGTATAGTGGTGAGGTTTTAATGGGTGTAGGGTTAGTTGGTATAGTGGGGAGGTTTTAATGGGTGTAGGGTTAGTTGGTATAGAGGTTTTAATGGGTGTAGGGTTAGTTGGTATAGTGGTGAGGTTTTAATGGGTGTAGGGTTAGTTGGTATAGTGGGGAGGTTTTAATGGGTGTAGGGTTAGTTGGTATAGAGGGGAGGTTTTAATGGGTGTAGGGTTAGTTGGTATAGTGGGGAGGTTTTAATGGGTGTAGGGTTAGTTGGTATAGTGGGGAGGTTTTAATGGGTGTAGGGTTAGTGGGTATAGTGGTGAGGTTTTAATGGGTGTAGGGTTAGTTGGTATAGTGGGGAGGTTTTAATGGGTGTTGGGTTAGTTGGTATAGTGGGGAGGTTTTAATGGGTGTAGGGTTAGTTGGTATAGTGGGGAGGTTTTAATGGGTGTAGGGTTAGTTGGTATAGTGGGGAGGTTTTAATGGGTGTAGGGTTAGTTGGTATAGTGGGGAGGTTTTAATGGGTGTAGGGTTAGTTGGTATAGTGGGGAGGTTTTAATGGGTGTAGGGTTAGTGGGTATAGTGGTGAGGTTTTAATGGGTGTAGGGTTAGTTGGTATAGTGGGGAGGTTTTAATGGGTGTTGGGTTAGTTGGTATAGTGGGGAGGTTTTAATGGGTGTAGGGTTAGTTGGTATAGTGGTGAGGTTTTAATGGGTGTAGGGTTAGTTGGTATAATGGGGAGGTTTTAATGGGTACAGGGTTGTTGGTATAGAGGTTTTAATGGGTGTAGGGTTAGTTGGTATAGTGGTGAGGTTTTAATGGGTGTAGGGTTAGTTGGTATAGTGGTGAGGTTTTAATGGGTACAGGGTTAGTTGGTATAGTGGTGAGGTTTTAATGGGTGCAGGGTTAGTTGGTATAGTGGGGAGGTTTTAATGGGTGTAGGGTTAGTTGGTATAGTGGGGAGGTTTTAATGGGTGTAGGGTTAGTTGGTATAGTGGGGAGGTTTTAATGGGTGTAGGGTTAGTTGGTATAGTGGGGAGGTTTTAATGGGTGTAGGGTTAGTTGGTATAGTGGTGGGGTTTTAATGGGTGTAGGGTTAGTTGGTATAGAGGTTTTAATGGGTGTAGGGTTAGTTGGTATAGAGGTTTTAATGGGTGTAGGGTTAGTTGGTATAGTGGTGAGGTTTTAATGGGTGCAGGGTTAGTTGGTATAGTGGGGAGGTTTTAATGGGTGCAGGGTTAGTTGGTATAGTGGTGAGGTTTTAATGGGTGTAGGGTTAGTTGGTATAGTGGTGAGGTTTTAATGGGTGTAGGGTTAGTTGGTATAGTGGGGAGGTTTTAATGGGTGTAGGGTTAGTTGGTATAGAGGTTTTAATGGGTGTAGGGTTAGTTGGTATAGTGGGGAGGTTTTAATGGGTGTAGGGTTAGTTGGTATAGAGGTTTTAATGGGTGTAGGGTTAGTTGGTATAGTGGTGAGGTTTTAATGGGTGCAGGGTTAGTTGGTATAGTGGGGAGGTTTTAATGGGTGCAGGGTTAGTTGGTATAGTGGTGAGGTTTTAATGGGTGTAGGGTTAGTTGGTATAGTGGTGAGGTTTTAATGGGTGTAGGGTTAGTTGGTATAGTGGGGAGGTTTTAATGGGTGTAGGGTTAGTTGGTATAGAGGTTTTAATGGGTGTAGGGTTAGTTGGTATAGTGGTGAGGTTTTAATGGGTGTAGGGTTAGTTGGTATAGTGGGGAGGTTTTAATGGGTGTAGGGTTAGTTGGTATAGTGGTGAGGTTTTAATGGGTGTAGGGTTAGTTGGTATAGTGGGGAGGTTTTAATGGGTGTAGGGTTAGTTGGTATAGAGGTTTTAATGGGTGTAGGGTTAGTGGGTATAGTGGTGAGGTTTTAATGGGTGTAGGGTTAGTTGGTATAGTGGTGAGGTTTTAATGGGTGTTGGGTTAGTTGGTATAGTGGGGAGGTTTTAATGGGTGTAGGGTTAGTTGGTATAGTGGTGAGGTTTTAATGGGTGTAGGGTTAGTTGGTATAGTGGGGAGGTTTTAATGGGTGTAGGGTTAGTTGGTATAGAGGTTTTAATGGGTGTAGGGTTAGTGGGTATAGTGGTGAGGTTTTAATGGGTGTAGGGTTAGTTGGTATAGTGGTGAGGTTTTAATGGGTGTTGGGTTAGTTGGTATAGTGGGGAGGTTTTAATGGGTGTAGGGTTAGTTGGTATAGTGGGGAGGTTTTAATGGGTGTAGGGTTAGTTGGTATAGAGGTTTTAATGGGTGTAGGGATAGTGGGTATAGTGGTGAGGTTTTAATGGGTGTAGGGTTAGTTGGTATAGTGGGGAGGTTTTAATGGGTGTAGGGTTAGTTGGTATAGTGGTGAGGTTTTAATGGGTGTAGGGTTAGTTGGTATAGTGGGGAGGTTTTAATGGGTGTAGGGTTAGTTGGTATAGAGGTTTTAATGGGTGTAGGGTTAGTGGGTATAGTGGTGAGGTTTTAATGGGTGTAGGGTTAGTTGGTATAGTGGTGAGGTTTTAATGGGTGTTGGGTTAGTTGGTATAGTGGGGAGGTTTTAATGGGTGTCGGGTTAGTTGGTATAGTGGTGAGGTTTTAATGGGTGTAGGGTTAGTTGGTATAGTGGGGAGGTTTTAATGGGTGTAGGGTTAGTTGGTATAGAGGTTTTAATGGGTGTAGGGTTAGTGGGTATAGTGGTGAGGTTTTAATGGGTGTAGGGTTAGTTGGTATAGTGGTGAGGTTTTAATGGGTGTTGGGTTAGTTGGTATAGTGGGGAGGTTTTAATGGGTACAGGGTTAGTTGGTATAGTGGGGAGGTTTTAATGGGTGTAGGGTTAGTGGGTATAGTGGGGAGGTTTTAATGGGTACAGGGTTAGTTGGTATAGTGGGGAGGTTTTAATGGGTACAGGGTTAGTTGGTATAGTGGGGAGGTTTTAATGGGTGTAGGGTTAGTTGGTATAGAGGTTTTAATGGGTGTAGGGTTAGTTGGTATAGAGGTTTTAATGGGTGTAGGGTTAGTTGGTATAGAGGTTTTAATGGGTACAGGGTTAGTTGGTATAGAGGTTTTAATGGGTGTAGGGTTAGTTGGTATAGTGGGGAGGTTTTAATGGGTACAGGGTTAGTTGGTATAGTGGTGGGGTTTTAATGGGTGTAGGGTTAGTTGGTATAGTGGTGAGGTTTTAATGGGTGTAGGGTTAGTTGGTATAGAGGTTTTAATGGGTGTAGGGTTAGTTGGTATAGTGGGGAGGTTTTAATGGGTGTAGGGTTAGTTGGTATAGAGGTTTTAATGGGTGTAGGGTTAGTTGGTATAGTGGGGAGGTTTTAATGGGTGTAGGGTTAGTTCGTATAGTGGGGAGGTTTTAATGGGTGTAGGGTTAGTTGGTATAGTGGGGAGGTTTTAATGGGTGTAGGGTTAGTTGGTATAGTGGGGAGGTTTTAATGGGTGTAGGGTTAGTTGGTATAGTGGTGAGGTTTTAATGGGTGTAGGGTTAGTGGGTATAGTGGTGAGGTTTTAATGGGTGTAGGGTTAGTTGGTATAGTGGGGAGGTTTTAATGGGTGTTGGGTTAGTTGGTATAGTGGGGAGGTTTTAATGGGTGTAGGGTTAGTTGGTATAGTGGGGAGGTTTTAATGGGTGTAGGGTTAGTTGGTATAGTGGTGAGGTTTTAATGGGTGTAGGGTTAGTTGGTATAGTGGGGAGGTTTTAATGGGTACAGGGTTGTTGGTATAGAGGTTTTAATGGGTGTAGGGTTAGTTGGTATAGTGGTGAGGTTTTAATGGGTGTAGGGTTAGTTGGTATAGTGGTGAGGTTTTAATGGGTACAGGGTTAGTTGGTATAGTGGTGAGGTTTTAATGGGTACAGGGTTGTTGGTATAGAGGTTTTAATGGGTGTAGGGTTAGTTGGTATAGTGGTGAGGTTTTAATGGGTGTAGGGTTAGTTGGTATAGTGGGGAGGTTTTAATGGGTACAGGGTTAGTTGGTATAGTGGTGAGGTTTTAATGGGTGTAGGGTTAGTTGGTATAGTGGGGAGGTTTTAATGGGTGTAGGGTTAGTTGGTATAGTGGTGAGATTTTAATGGGTGTAGGGTTAGTTGGTATAGTGGGGAGGTTTTAATGGGTGCAGGGTTAGTTGGTATAGTGGTGAGGTTTTATTGGGTGTAGGGTTAGTTGGTATAGTGGGGAGGTTTTAATGGGTGTTGGGTTAGTTGGTATAGTGGGGAGGTTTTAATGGGTGCAGGGTTAGTTTGTATAGAGGTTTTAATGGGTGTAGGGTTAGTGGGTATAGTGGGGAGGTTTTAATGGGTGTAGGGTTAGTTGGTATAGTGGTGAGGTTTTAATGGGTGTAATGGGTCCCTTTCTCCGTCTCTGTTCCGGTCCCCGTCTCTATCCCTGTCTCTGTCTCTTCTTCTGCCTGCCTGTCTCTATCTGTGTCTCTCTTACTGTGTCTGTTTCAGTCAATGTCTCTGTTCAGGTCCCTGTCTCTGTCCTTGTCTCTGTCTCTTCGTCTGCCTGACTCTGTCCCTCTCTCTGTTCCGGTATCTGCCTGCCTGTCTCTGTCTGTCTGTCTCTGTTCCATTCCCTGTCTCTGTCTCTGCCTGTCTCTGTCTGTCTCTGTTCCTGTCTCTGCATCTCAATCTAAATTGCTGGCTGTCTTTATCTCAATCTCTTCCCCTTGTCCCCCCAGGTCTGACAGAGATGCTGTCCAGTGTGGTAGAGGAGGTGAGGCTGGCTATCAACAGTGACATCAGTGGGTCTGAAGTCCTCTACAGCCTCCTCAGTGCCCCCTGGCTACAGTCCCTACTCAAGGTCTCAAATCTTATTTTTTGTATACAGTCTATGTCATCTGACTATTAATCCACCCCTTAACAGCAAAACATACATCAGCCAGATTTTGGCCGTACGTCTTGGTATTACCTGTTAATCCTCCTGCATATAATACTACCATAATGACAGCTCTAAGTGTTAGTTGGCTCCATATCAGCCATACATGCTGGTTTTACCTAATAATCCATACCTTTTAACACGTACGTGATAGTGACATGATACTGTTATGGAAATTTTGTGCTCAATGTTCACAAACTGAACTTCAATTAAACAAACTCTGTCTGTTACCCAGTATTTGTAAGATACTGGTTGAAATGAGACAAACAGAGGCCCGCGAGAGCTCTGATTTTCAAAGGTGTACACAATCTTTTTTTACTGTACAAATTGAAATACAAAAGATACAAATGCCCCACCCTCTCTAGGAAATAGTGTTTTCCCACAGTACCCATTCATTCCTTATCACAATCTTTGCAACTCAAGTCAACCTTGGACAGCTCCTAACAGTCCCTCCCGTCCCAAGGACCAGAAGCCTTCCCACATATGTCTGATTAGAACTAAGAACGCTTTGTTCTCACAGACTCCTTCTCGCAAGTCGTACCATCCTGTTCCACTCTCCACACAATATTCATTTCTAGACACACACACATCAATTGAATTACCATTTGTCTTTTTCAGAATGGAATGTTCTTAGTATGTTCTTACTAGTACAAACATTTAGTCATAAAACATATAATCCATAACAGATACATGTTAGCAGCTCTTGCTATTTATTCGCCAGTACTCTGGCTTGCTGCAAGAATTATGTGTATTGAATGCTTGTTATCTTAGTCGCTACGCTAGCCCTCTTTAATGTAATATTGGTGTTTCCTACAGTAGTCGCTACACTAGCCCTCTTTAATGTTATATCGCTATCTTGGTGTTTTCTACAGTAGTCGCTACGCTAGTCCTCTTTAATGTTATCTTGGTGTTTTCTACAGTAGTCGCTAGGCTTGTCCTCTAATGTTATCTTGGTGTTTTCTACAGTAGTCGCTACACTAGCCCTCTTTAATGTTAAATCGTTATCTTGGTGTTTTCTACAGTAGTCGCTACGCTAGTCCTCTTTAATGTTATCTTGGTGTTTTCTAAAGTAGTCGCTACGCTAGCCCTCTTTAAGTTATCTTGGTGTTTTCTACAGTACTCGCTACGCTAGCCCTCTTTAATGTTATCTTGGTGTTTTCTACAGTACTCGCTACGCTAGCCCTCTTTAATGTTATCTTGGTCTTTTCTACAGTACTTGCTACGCTAGCCCTGTTTAATGTTATCTTGGTCTTTTCTACAGTACTTGCTACGCTAGCCCTGTTTAATGTTATCTTGGTCTTTTCTACAGTAGTCGCTACGCTAGCCCTGTTTAATGTCATACCCAGTGCCTATCTGTCTGTTTTGTCTGTATAATGAACAGGTAAAGATGCATTGTATTTCATGTCTGTTCTCTCTACAGATCTACGAGTGTCTGCAGAAGTTCAGATGGCTTCCACCCAGTCCCTACCTGCCCTATGCCTCTGGTCTCTCTGACGAGGTCAGTACACACAGTCCCTACCTGCCCTATGCCTCTGGTCTCTCTGACGAGGTCAGTTCACCCAGTCCCTACCTGCCCTATGCCTCTGGTCTCTCTGACGAGGTCAGTACACCCAGTCCCTACCTGCCCTATGCCTCTGGTCTCTCTGACGAGGTCAGTACACCCAGTCCCTACCTGCCCTATGCCTCTGGTCTCTCTGACGAGGTCAGTACACCCAGTCCCTACCTGCCCTATGCCTCTGGTCTCTCTGACGAGGTCAGTACACCCAGTCCCTACCTGCCCTATGCCTCTGGTCTCTCTGACGAGGTCAGTACACTCGACTCTTAGTGAGCATCTGAAATGGCACCCTTTTCCTGATATAGTACCCTTCTTTTTTTACCGGGGCCTAAAGGGGTCTGGTCAGAAGTAGTGCACTATATAGGGAATAGGGCTCTGGTCTAAAGTAGTGCACTATATAGGGAATAGGGTAGCGTTTTGGACGTACCCTCACTATCCGACAGAGAACTAGATGACTTGGGCTAGCTGTGCAGCCCACAACATCATGAATGACAGCTAATGGTATCGGTCTTGTGTTTGTTTGTATGCCTGTTTAACAGATCCTGTCCGACATCAGAGCAGTTCCGTCCCCAGAGGCCAGACAGCTCTATAGTCTACTGAAGTCCCCCCATCTACAGGTAAGCTGTGGGAGCTTTCATTCACCTTATTCAGACCGTTGGGCTTTCACTGTCAGAACAGATTAGACTACTTGTGGCCTTCTCACACGAGCGTGTTAACCCGAACATTAGTGTGCTGTCTTGATTATTTTCCTTTCAATAAACTATTGTAGATGCGCAAAATGACCAGTGAAGTACAGCTTGGCTCGGCTCAGTTTAGCTTGGCTTAGTATTGTGAAAGAGGATAGGACTTATAGGACTTCCCTCTGTTGATCTGTGTTCCTCTTGCTGACTGACTGGCTGGCTGGCTAACTGGCTGACTGACTGGCTGACTGGCTGGTTGGCTGACTGGCTGGCTGGCCAACTGGCCGACTGACTGACTGGCTGGCTGGTTGGCTGACTGGCTAACTAGCTAACTGGCTGACTGACTGACTGACTGACTAGCTGACTGACTGGCTAACTGGCTGACTAACTGGCTGACTGGCTGACTGCCTGGCTGGCTGGCTAACTAGCTAACTGACTGGCTGGCTGACTGACTGGCTAACTGGCTGACTGACTGACTGGCTAACTGACTGGCTGACTGACTGACTGGCTGGTTGGCTGACTGACTGGCTAGCTGACTGGTTGGCTAACTGACTGACTGGCTAACTGACTGGTTGGCTGACTGGCTGACTGACTCACTGACTGGCTAACTGACTGGTTGGCTGACTTGCTGACTGACTGACTGACTGGTTGGCTGACTGGCTAACTGACTGACTGGCTGACTAGTTGGCCTACTTTCTGGCTGACTGCCTGTGTTCTTCCTCTCCCAGGCCCTCCTCTCAGCCCATGACATGGTGGCCCAGACGGACTATGAGCCAGTTCTCCCTCCGCTCCCTGAGGACCTGCCGGAGGACGAGGAGGCCATGAGGATCGTCTGTCTGGTCAAGAACAAACAGCCCCTGGTGAGTACTCTACTAGAACTCTACAATCCACACAACACCTCGCAATGCTGTTACACTCACACATGACAGTACTGTGACTGTAACTCTGTTACTGATGATGGCTCACAGTAGCTATAGTCACATATTTACGGGGAATATTCTGTGGCGTAAGTATTATGAACATGCAAAGCAGTAATCTCTATTTATACTGTCTGTTAGTCACTCTGAGGACAAATCAGATGCTTTACCCTGTAATGAACTGTAGTGGCTGCTTCTCTCTCTCTCTCTCTCTCTCGTACCTCCCCTAAAGACTTCTGTCTCATCCCTGGGGCTGGTAACTTGTTGACTGAGGTCCTAGTCCTAATGTAACCCAGACTCTGTCTCTACTTATAAGAACGGTGGACGAGGTAGTGCCAGTGGAGGGTTTATCCGTAGTCGTTGGGACAGCCTGCGGCGCATCACCCTCGAGAGACTGGTCCATGGGAGGAGAGCGTGGTCAGGGGAGCACTTAGCCGCGTCATGGGGGCACAGGGACAGTTATACCTCTGCTGACCTGCTGGCCCCCCTTCTCCCTGGTCAGTCCCGGCCCCTCGCCCGCTTTGAGTCCATCGGGTCGCGACCTCGTCCTCGCTATGACTCCATAGGCAGCTGCAAGCTGTGTCGCCAGCCAGGAAACCTCTGGGAGAGAGGCCTGAACCACTCTGCTCCCTCTGTCTGCAGCCCTGTACGCACAGATGGTAGGAGGACAGAGGGGACACAGGAAGCAACTACAACACGTGTTAGTGTATTGTAATGCTTCATATTTTCCTCTTGTCACTTTCATTACTTTCTTTCCAGGGAGTATTTTTAAATACGTGTGATTCGTCCTCATCGTCACTGTGCCAAGTTACTCTTTCTGCTGGGTTGGATCTTCTTGTTAATGATCATTAATGTTTTCTTTCTCTTCCATCTTCTCCTCTAACCTCTGACCTCTGACCTCTACGACCGTCTTCCTCATCCACCTGTGGAGATATAACCTCGCCTGAGGACAAACAGAACAGAGACAACAGGAATTACGACCTAGGAAAGGGGGACTATGCCTACTCTCCCTCTCACTGGAAGGGCCCCCTCCCCACCAACGCTAAATCCCCTGTCAGTCACTTCGCTTTGGGGGGCCATCCCCCCCGTAAGATCCTAACTCCTGGTAGTAGTGGTGGCCCCCCCCGGGCTTGGACGGCTCCTTCTAGCCCCATGACCAGGCGTCGGAGATGGCTAGGCTCCCAGAACAGAGCTAGCGGTGACCACTCTCTGGATATGACCAAGGAGTCCAGCATGGATGAGCTGAAGAGTACGGTCCAGGCTGTAGCCAGCAGCATAGAGAACAGCAGTAGTGATGTCCGTGACCTGGGCCAGAAGATGGTGTCCGCCACAGAGCTGATGTCAGATAGCGTGGATGAGAATGCTCTAGCTCTCAACCTGTTGGTTGAGGTGGTCGATAAACTGCAGGGACTCATTATTGAATCCAAGTCTCACGACACACCTCCAACGCCGCCTCCTCGACCCATACTCTTCCCTTCACCTCCCTCTCCTCCTCCACCACCTCCTCCTCGACCCATACTCTTCCCTTCACCTCCCTCTCCTTCTCCTCCTCCACCACCTCCTCCTCGACCCATACTCTTCGCTTCACCCCCCTCTCCACCACCTCCTCCTCGACCCATACTCTTTCCCTCACCTCCCTCTCCTTCTCCTCCTCCTCGTCCTCGAGTCAAACTCTTCCCATCTCCTCCCCCTAGCCACTTTTTCTCTTCCTCCTCCTCTTCCTCCTCCTCATCCTCCATCTGTGCCTATATGGATAGTCACCTCTCACCTCCAAGTTCCAGGAAGTCTTCTTCGGTCTCGGGTCAGAACGGCAGCAGTAAGAGGAGGGTGACCATCAGGAGTCCTCTTCAGAGACCTGGTAACGGACAGGCCCGTCTCTCCAACGGTGTTCTCCGGTTCAGGTTCTAGAACACTGGAGGGTTCTAGAGCAGATGAAGACCAGAACACCACAGGATGCTTTTCCAGGAAGAATAAGAAGAAGTAACCCTCAGGATGCTGGTCTCCTCTCCGCCTCCATCCGCTCTGCTGTCTTCAGCAACGAACATAACCGTGAAAGGTAAATAGACTGAATTCAGTTGACAGGGATTATCAGCCCTAGTGTTCTGCCTCCTGTGATCCGGACTGTTGACCTCCTGTGATCCGGACTGTTGACCTCCTGTGATCCGGACTGTTGACCTCCTGTGATCCGGACTGTTGACCTCCTGTGATCCGGACTGTTGACCTCCTGTGATCCGGACTGTTGACCTCCTGTGATCTCAGTCAAAGGTACAGCGGTACCATCCCTTCGTTCCAGTGTATAGCTTATTATCTGTCCTTCATCTTGTCTCCACCCGTTACTGGTTACTCTGTCTGACATTCTGGCATCTCTTCATTCTCACAAATTCGATTCATCTTTCCATCACCATCATTAATTTCCTCCTTTGGCCTGCTGTTCCATATCATTAATTTCCTCCTGATCACATCTGTTCCTACCTGCATCCTCACCTCCATCAGCTTGATAGGGCAGCTTTTGTCCATCGTCATCGCTTTCCTCTTTTCCTCTTTTCCCATGAACCGGAACGTGTCTAGTCTCCATTCACACAGGACACTTAAATTAGGGATTTGACCTTTTATGTAAAAATATAAGATGCATGTGATCACTTTTTTTCTCTTCTACCCACCAGGGAGCCACGATAAAGAAGGACGAGGAAACAGGAGAGATCTTCATAGCCCGGGTGATTCACGGAGGCCTTGCAGATCGCAGTGGTGAGTCTGTCTGACTGGGTTCATTCACACATAATATTGACATTCTCTTCTCAAATGTGACAATTCTGCCTGGTGCATTTACCTAGCCTTGACTTCCACCTAGCCCCTTGACTTCCACCCAGCCTTGACTTCCACCCAGCCATGACTACCACCTAGCCTTGACGTCCACCTAGCCTTGACGTCCACCTAGCCTTGACGTCCACCTAGCCTTGACGTCCACCTAGCCTTGACGTCCACCTAGCCTTGACGTCCACCTAGCCTTGACTTCCACCTAGCCTTGACTTCCACCTAGCCTTGACTTCCACCTAGCATTGACTTCCACCTAGCCTTGACTTCCACCTAGCCTTGACTTCCACCTAGCATTGACTTCCACCTAGCATTGACTTCCACCTAGCCTTGACTTCCACCTAGCCTTGACTTACACCTAGCATTGACTTCCACCTAGCCTTGACTTCCACCTAGCATTGACTTCCACCAACAATTGCCTGACTTGAGAGACTAGCATTCACCTGTACAGTCGTGATCATTTCTATAAAACCTCGTAGGGACTTGCTGCTGCCTGAGTCTGCAAGATCAAGTTGTCGATGTGAGGTTTCCTTACCAGTAAGTGTGTTTGTTGTGCAGGTCTTCTGCATCCAGGGGATATGCTGGTGGAGGTTAATGGGAACCCTGTAGAAGGACTGGACCCAGAACAGGTCATACAAATACTGGTCAGTTCTTCTCCTCTCTCCCTCTCTTTTTGTATCTCTTGTCTTCTCTCGTCTCTTCATTGTTCTGTTTTAAACTCATCCCTCTAGGTCCAATCTCAAGGCACTATTTTGTTCAAAGTGATTCCAAACACACCACAATCAACTAAGAGCCAGCAGCCAGCCCTGGTGAGGTCACCATAATAATCTCTCAAAAATCCAGTTCATTTCCTAATAGCATGTGTGTTGTTTGTTTTCTCATGTCCCTCCTCTCTTCTTCTTTTCTTCTTCTTCTCTCTCCTCAGCTGTATGTGCGGGCCATGGCAGACTACTGCCCCCTGCAGGACCCAGCTATCCCCTGTCCTGATGCTGGCATGGTCTTCAGTAGAGGAGACCTGCTAGAGATAGTTGACCAGACAGACATCCACTGGTGGCAGGCTCGGAAGCTGCCCAGTGCCTCAGCCTGCGCCGGCCTCATCCCCTCCACCAGTCTGATCAAGAGGTGGGGGTTACAGACAGACAGACATAAACACGACAGCCTTCACAAGAGGTGGGACACCACCTGGGATCTGTTCCATTTCAATTCAGTCAATCAGTTTACTTCCTTAATTGAATAAATGGAATTGACCCCAACCCTTGACCCCAACCCAGACCAACACAACACAGACATAGCATTCACTAAATTGAAGAAGTGTAGGTTCAGTGGGATCAAATCAGTGAAGAAGTATAGCTCCGTCACTGCGACGGGATTTCTGTCATATATACCGAACAAAAAATATAAACACAGCATGTAAATTGTTGGTCCCATATTTCACGTGCAGAAATAAAAAGATCCCAGAAATGTTCTATACGTTCTATAAATGTAGTGAACACATTACATCCCTGTTAGTCAGCATTTCTCCTCTCCCATCTGCTCTAGATAATCCATCCACCTAACATATCAAGAAGCTGATTAAACAGCAGGATCATTACACAGGTGCACCTTGTGCTGGGGACAATATAAGGCCACTCTGAAATGTGCAATTTTGTCACACAACACAATTCCACAGATGTCTCAAGTTTTGAGGGAGTGTGCACTTGTCATGCTGACCGCAGGAATTTCCACCAGAGCTGTAGCCAGAGAATTTAATGTTCATTTCTCTACCATAAGCCGTCTCCAACGTTGTTTTAGAGAATTTGTCAGTACGTCCAACCGGCCTCACAACCACACCAGCCCAGGACCTCCACAACCAGCTTCTTCACCTGCGGAATTGTCTGAGACAGCTGATGAAACTGAGGAGTACTTCTGCCTTTTTGTGGGGAAAAATCTATTCTGATTGGCTGGACCTGGCTCCCCAGTGGGTGGGCCTATTACTGAACTGTAACTCAGTAAAATATTTTTTTAATTATTGCATGTTGCGGGGGGGGGTTGTGGGGTTGGAGATGAGATAGTCTGTCTGTTCTACAAAATATTCCCAACATATTATAAATGTATTCTCAAATATTATATTTTCTCTGTTACGCTGTGTGCACTGAACTGACATGTGTGATTGTTGCTGACACTTCGATGTTCAACTGAAGGGAATTAACAAACTCACAAACTCACCATTCGTCGAAAGGCTTGCTATGCTTTGCAATTCTATGTGCAACGATGTAACTTGCCTTAGTTACCGATTCTTTGATAGAAGACTGTTTGGTAAAAAATATTTTGTTGGGCATGTTCGTGGCAAGTTTAGAGGCCTTGCCTTTTCCTGGGAGGACAGATTGCTAGCGTAGTTAGCATGCTTGCTTTAAAAAATGATGACAGAGGTTGTATTCCTTCAAAAATATCAGACTTTTACTGCCTTCTGTCGCACGGTATTGAAAAAGTATTTCTGGGATTTCACCCAACCCTCTCTTGCTCCACCTTCTCCAGCCCTTCCTCCAAGGGATCAAACACAGACGGAACGCTGGATTCTGGGATGAAGTCACCTGGGGAGCTTTGTCTTCCTAGACCTCTTCTTCCACGGACCGCTGGGTTCGAGGGTTGGGATAGGTTATAGATGTGGGGGATGTCAAGCATTCCCTCGTAGAACCCAGAGGCTTTCCTTGGAGCCAGTGTCATAAGTACCTGTAAGGACTTAGTCAGTTGGAACTGAACCCAGGTCAGTGTGCTCATCCTGGTCAGTTCCCATGGAAACCTCTGAGGTGCCCCTGCCTCCCTGCTCCACATGGTCATCTTGGTGTCCATTCCCTTATTGAACACACGACATTCAGAGTCCACCTTTCGCCTTTTTCTCCTCACTCATTAAGTTTCAGTCATGGGATTTTTTTCATTGTCAACGTTTTCAGGCATGGACTGTGAACGTAGATTCGAATTGAGAGCGTGAGCACAGTGACTGTCTGAATGTAGGCCTCATACCAGCAGCTACTAGGTTACAGCGCCATCTATCAGAGCATGGAGGAAGTCATTTTTAGGCCAAAAAAACCCCCCAACTCAGATACAATGACATTTATATATATATATATATATAAAAAACGTCCCGTTTTACATGAACAGGTAGGTTACTTTGGCTACGCAGACAATCGATCTGAGATCGACTTCAGTTTCAGGGGAATTTCTGTTGTTGTTGCTTTAACCCCCCTGACCTCTCTGGTCTCCATTGTGCAGCAAACAGAGGGAGACATGGTGGTCACAGCCTTTCCAGGCCCACACCTGCACCAAACCCTGTGAGTAACAGCAATAACATCCTACTCTCAGACTGTCTGTACACCTACACTATCACCTATGCCATACACTCTTGTTTTAATGACCACAAGTCTCGCTGTATTTATTAAGGATCCCCGTTTAGTTTCTGCCAAGGCAGCAGCTACTCTTCCTTGGGTTTATTATGGATCCCCATTAGTTCCTGCCAAGGCAGCAGCTACTCTTCCTGGGGTTTATTATGGATCCCCATTAGTTCCTGCCAAGGGAGCAGCAACTCTTCCTGGGGTTTATTATGGATTCCCATTAGTTCCTGCCAAGGCAGCAGCTACTCTTCCTGGGGTTTATTAGGGATCCCCATTAGTTCCTGCCAAGGGAGCAGCTACTCTTCCTGGGGTTTATTATGGATTCCCATTAGATTTCTGCCAAGGCAGCAGCTACTCTTCCTGGGGTTTATTATGGATCCCCATTAGTTCCTGCCAAGGGAGCAGCTACTCTTCCTGGGGTTTATTATGGATCCACATTAGATTTCTGCCAAGGCAGCAGCTACTCTTCCTGGGGTTTATTATGGATCCCCATTAGTTCCTGCCAAGGGAGCAGCAACTCTTCCTGGGGTTTATTATGGATCCCCATTAGTTCCTGCCAAGGCAGCAGCTACTCTTCCTGGAGTTTATTATGGATCCCCATTAGTTCCTGCCAAGGGAGCAGCTACTCTTCCTGGGGTTTATTATGGATCCACATTAGATTTCTGCCAAGGCAGCAGCTACTCTTCCTGGGGTTTATTATGGATCCCCATTAGTTCCTGCCATGCAGCAGCTACTCTTCCTGGGGTGTATTATGGATCCCCATTAGTTCCTGTCAAGGCAGCAGCTACTCTTCCTGGGGTTTATTATGGATCCCCATTAGTTCCTGCCATGCAGCAGCTACTCTTCCTGGGGTTTATTATGGATCCCCATTAGTTCCTGTCAAGGCAGCAGCTACTCTTCCTGGGGTTTATTATGGATCCCCAATAGTTCATGCCAAGGGAGCAGCAACTCTTCCTGGGGTTTATTATGGATTCCCATTAGTTCCTGCCAAGGCAGCAGCTACTCTTCCTGGGGTTTATTAGGGATCCCCATTAGTTCCTGCCAAGGGAGCAGCTACTCTTCCTGGGGTTTATTATGGATTCCCATTAGATTTCGGCCAAGGCAGCAGCTACTCTTCCTGGGGTTTATTATGGATCCCCATTAGTTCCTGCCAAGGAGCAGCTACTCTTCCTGGGGTTTATTATGGATCCACATTAGATTTCTGCCAAGGCAGCAGCTACTCTTCCTGGGGTTTATTATGGATCCCCATTAGTTCCTGCCAAGGGAGCAGCAACTCTTCCTGGGGTTTATTATGGATTCCCATTAGTTCCTGCCAAGGCAGCAGCTACTCTTCCTGGAGTTTATTATGGATCCCCATTAGTTCCTGCCAAGGGAGCAGCTACTCTTCCTGGGGTTTATTATGGATCCACATTAGATTTCTGCCAAGGCAGCAGCTACTCTTCCTGGGGTTTATTATGGATCCCCATTAGTTCCTGCCATGCAGCAGCTACTCTTCCTGGGGTTTATTATGGATCCCCATTAGTTCCTGTCAAGGCAGCAGCTACTCTTCCTGGGGTTTATTATGGATCCCCATTAGTTCCTGCCATGCAGCAGCTACTCTTCCTGGGGTTTATTATGGATCCCCATTAGTTCCTGTCAAGGCAGCAGCTACTCTTCCTGGGGTTTATTATGGATCCCCATGTACAAAATAGTAAAAATAAAGAAAAACCCTTGAATGAGTAGGTGTTCCAAACCTTTGACCGGTAGTGTATATCCATTGAGCTATAAAACAACGGTATTGCCTCCACCGTCAGGTCCGAAAATGCCATAACGAGCTCAAACTCATTTTGTGTTGCCAAAGGAATAGCGCCTTGGCATATCTTTCCTGTTCTCATATTCTGAGAATTCTCAGCCAAAATAATTAGCCAGAATTCTAATTCAAGGAAAAAGACACACTCTCTCACGACGTAAGTCCCGTCCTTAACGAATTCCCGCGTGATTTCAACACTTCCGGGTATACCCTTTGTGTGTCACGCTTGAAAGACGTAATCCCCTGTGTAAATTCACTGTGAAGACTGTTGTTGATGTAAATGTTAATGATAACTACTGATACAGTTCATTCTCTATGTCAAAACCCTTAACGGTGCCCCTCTTAAGTAATTTCTTTTGAAAGGATAAACAAATTAATTAAATAAATCTGATAATTTACTGAACAATGACTTGAATAATTAATTTATCTTGAATATCCACAGCCAAATTCACAACACTCTATAGTTTATGAATGATAGATAAGATGCGTAGAGCTTCTGTAAAAGAAGGACCACAATGCTTCACCCTTTTGCGTGTTTGGTGTTTCAAGTCAGGTTGCCCAAATGTCTTAACATGAGTTTTGTTTTCCTTTGTCTTCTCTGCTGACCCTAAGTGAGCATGGCTGGTGATGGTACGTACAGTATATACTGTATATATGTATGCATTTTTTTTTTTTGGGAGGGGGCGACTTGGATTTGTCTTGATCTAGACAGTAGCAGTATCTCTGTTTGATCCTGGACTTTCTGTTTTCTCGTCCAGAGGACGACGTTAAGGCCAACAATGGGAATGGTGCCATAGCAGGTAACCACATCATCATCCTCATTCCATTTCATATCACTCTTATAATAATCTGTTCTATACTAACTACTGTTGCTACGTAATAACAGGCAGTGAATTGACCCGTTTTTCTATAGATGAAGAAGATTTTGAATCCGGTAGGTGAGTCTTTACAGAGTCGTGGTTTTGGTTTTTAGATCATGTAGATTTCTCTGATTTCTTTCAATATAGTGTTCATTTGTTATCTATTGTGGTTCAGATGTACAATGAAAAGACAGGAGACTGTTATTCATGAGGTTTTCTTCTCTTTATGTTCCACCGATGTGATATATTCTAGAGGACCTCAGAGAAGGTCAATATACCAATTAATACTTCTTGCTGTGAATTGTTTTGTCAACGTATCATTTGACTGTTTACTGTAGTGGATATTTACCTGTATTCTCTTGGTTTGGATGAAAATGAAATAATATTGTAATGAATTTTCCCAGTGTATTCAGAAGAGGATACTATATAATAATATTATAATGAATTTTCCCAGTGTATTCAGAAGAGGATAATATATAATAATATTATAATGAATTTTCCCAGTGTATTCAGAAGAGGATACTATATAATAATATTATAATGAATTTTCCCAGTGTATTCAGAAGAGGATAACATATAATAATATTATAATGAATTTTCCCGGTGTATTCAGAAGAGGATAATATATAATAATATTATAATGAATTTTCCCGGTGTATTCAGAAGAGGATAATATATAATAATATTATAATGAATTTACCCAGTGTATTCAGAAGAGGACAATACAGTGCCTTCATAAAGTATTCACACCCCTAGACTTTTTGTTGTTGTTGGTTTACAGCCTGAATTTAAAATGGATTATATGTAGATTTTTTGGTCATTGGCCTACACACAATACCCCGTAATGTCAAAGTGGATTTATGTTTTTATAATAAAAAGTCACTGAAGTAGAACTGTATAATAAATGTGGCAAAGAAATTAACTTTGTGTTATGTTTGGAGGAAATACAATACGTTACTGAGTACCACTCTCCATATTTTCAAGCATGGTGGTGGCTCATGTTATGGGTTTGCTTGTCATCGTTAAGGACTGGGGAGTTTTTCAGGATAAAAAATGAACAGAATGGAGCTAAGCACAGGCAAAATCCTGGGGAACAACCTGGTTCAGTCTGCTTTCCAACAGACACTGGGAAATGAATTCACCTTTCAGCAGGACAATAACATAAAACACAAGGCCAAATCTACACTGGAGATGCTTATAGAGTTATTGATTTGACTTAAATCTACTTGAAAATCTGTGACAAGACCTGAAAATGGTTATATAATAATGATCAACAACCAATTTGACAGAACTTGAAGAATTTGGAAAAGAATCATGTGCAAATGTTGCACAATCCAGGTGTTCTTATAGACCCAGAAGGCTCACAGCTCTTATAGACTTACCCAGAAGGCTCACAGCTCTTATAGACTTACCCAGAAGGCTCACAGCTCTTATAGACTTACCCAGAAGACTCACAGCTCTTATAGACTTACCCAGAAGACTCACAGCTCTTATAGACTTACCCAGAAGACTCACAGCTCTTATAGACTTACCCAGAAGGCTCACAGCTCTTATAGACTTACCCAGAAGACTCACAGCTCTTATAGACTTACCCAGAAGGCTCACAGCTCTTGTAGACTTACCCCGAAGGCTCACAGCTCTTATAGACTTACCCAGAAGACTCACAGCTCTTATAGACTTACCCAGAAGACTCACAGCTCTTATAGACTTACCCAGAAGACTCACAGCTCTTATAGACTTACCCAGAAGGCTCACAGCTCTTATAGACTTACCCAGAAGGCTCACAGCTCTTATAGACTTACCCAGAAGACTCACAGCTCTTATAGACTTACCCAGAAGACTCACAGCTCTTATAGACTTACCCAGAAGGCTCACAGCTCTTATAGACTTACCCAGAAGACTCACAGCTCTTATAGACTTACCCAGAAGACTCACAGCTCTTATAGACTTACCCAGAAGGCTCACAGCTCTTATAGACTTACCCAGAAGACTCACAGCTCTTATAGACTTACCCAGAAGACTCACAGCTCTTATAGACTTACCCAGAAGACTCACAGCTCTTATAGACTTACCCAGAAGACTCACAGCTCTTATAGACTTACCCAGAAGGCTCACAGCTCTTATAGACTTACCCAGAAGACTCACAGCTCTTATAGACTTACCCAGAAGACTCACAGCTCTAATCGCTGCCAAAGGTGCTTCTACAAATATTTGACTCAGCGGTGTGAATACTTATGCAAATGAGATATTTCTGTATTTCATTTTCTATAAATGTGTAAAAAATGTTTTCACTTCGTCATTATGGGGTATTGTTGGTAGATGAGTGAGACTTAAAAAAACTATATTTATTCCATTTTGAATTCAGGCTGTAACACAACAACATGTGGAATAAGTCAAGGGGTGTGAATACTTTCTGAAGGCACTGTACATAATAATATTGTAATGAATATTCCCAGTTTATTCAGAAGAGGCCGAAGAAGGAACCCATATGATGGACGGCATCTACATCTGTAAGCTGTTTTTAATTGACACTTTTATTAATCAATCATTCTTCTTTCCGTAAGCTAACGATGCATGTCTCCTCTATGTCTCCTCTATGTCTCCTCTATGTCTCTACAGCTTTGTTGTTGTTGTTGTTGATGATGTTAATCTTGTAGTCGTTTATGTTGTTGTTATTTTTCCGATGTTGTTTCCAGCGGGATTCCGGCGTAGCTTCCGTCTGTGGCGGAAGAGGACCCACCGTCGCCAGTCCTGCTACTCCTGTTCTCCCAGCACCTCGGCTCTGTCTGGCCCCTACGAAGAGGTGGTCAGCTACCAGAGACGAGCTGACGACCCGCACAGACTGATCATCCTCGTAGGTGAGGAGCTCACTGCTTATATATTGTTTATATTCTGAATCAGAATATGACGATAATAAATTATTTGTTATTGTCCATTGTCAGAGGGAAACAGAAATGTGTTTCTACAGGTCCTTCTGGTGTAGGGCTGACACAGTGTGTGTTTCTACAGGTCCTTCTGGTGTAGGGCTGACACAGTGTGTGTTTCTACAGGTCCTTCTGGTGTAGGGCTGACACAGTGTGTGTTTCTACAGGTCCTTCTGGTATAGGGCGGACACAGTGTGTGTTTCTACAGGTCCTTCTGGTGTAGGGCTGACACAGTGTGTGTTTCTACAGGTCCTTCTGGTGTAGGGCTGACACAGTATGTGTTTCTACAGGTCCTTCTGGTGTAGGGCTGACACAGTGTGTGTTTCTACAGGTCCTTCTGGTGTAGGGCTGACACAGTGTATTTTTCTACAGGTCCTTCTGGTGTAGGAGTGAATGAGCTGAGGAAAAGACTGATCAAACTCAACCCACACACCTTCCAGGGAGCTGTGCCTCGTACGTTTATATTCCATCTGTAGTGTCTAGTATCACATGTTATATTCCATCTGTAGTGTCTAGTATCATATGTTATATTCCATCTGTAGTGTCTTGTATCATATGTTATATTCCATCTGTAGTGTATAGTATCACATGTTATATTCCATCTGTAGTGTCTAGTATCATATGTTATATTCCATCTGTAGTGTCTAGTATCATATGTTATATTCCATCTGTAGTGTCTAGTATCACATGTTATATTCCATCTGTAGTGTCTTGTATCATATGTTATATTCCATCTGTAGTGTCTAGTATCATATGTTATATATTCCATCTGTAGTGTCTTGTATCATATGTTATATTCCATCTGTAGTGTCTAGTATCATATGTTATATTCCATCTGTAGTGTCTAGTATCATATGTTATATTCCATCTGTAGTGTCTAGTATCATATGTTATATTCCATCTGTAGTGTCTAGTATCATATGTTATATTCAGTGGTGGGAAAAGTACCCAAGTGTCGAGTAAAAGTAAAGATACCTTCATAGAAAGTTACTCAAGTAAAAGTGAAAGTCACTGAGTAAGATACTACTTGAGTAAAAGTCTAAAAGTATTTGTTTTAAATATACTTAAGTATCAAAAGTAAAAGTATAAATCGTTTCAAATTCCTTCAATTAAGCAAAGCAGACGGCACCATTTTGATGTTTTTAAAATGTACGCGTAGCCAGGGGTAAACACCAAAACTCAGACATTATTTACAAACGATGCATTTGTGTTTAGTGAGTCTGCCAGATCAGAGTCCGTAGGGATGACCACGTGTTCTCATGAGAAGTGCGTGAATTGGACCACTTTCCTGTCCTGCTAAGCACTCCACATGTAACGAGTACTTTGTGTTGTCAGTATTTTGTTTTTTTTATGTATTACTTCTTACATTATTACCCCGGGAAATATTAAGTTTTATTACATACAGCCGGGAAGAACTATTGGATATAAGAGCAACGTTAACTTACCCAACATTACGACCAGGAATACGACTTTCCCAAAGTGGATCCTCTGTTTGGTCCACCAACCAGGACAATAGACCGGATCCCATCCAGTGACCCAAAACAATGTCGCCGCAGGAGAAGGGGCAGACGGGGCGGTCTTCTGGTCAGGCTCCGTAGACGGGCACATCGCGCACCGCTCCCGAGTATACTACTTGCCAATGTCCAGTCTCTTGACAACAAGGTAGACAAAATCCGAGCAAGGGTTGCCTTCCAGAGAGACATCAGAGATTGCAACGTTCTTTGCTTCACGGAAACATGGCTCACTCGGGATAGGTACAGCCACCTGGTTTCTTCACGCATCGCACCGACAGAAACAAACATCTATCTGGTAAGAAGGGTGGGGGTGTATGCCTTATGATCAACAAGACGTGGTGTGATCATAACAACATACAGGAACTCAAGTCCTTTTGTTCACCTGACATAGAATTCTTTACAATCAAATACCGACCGCATTATCTACCAAGAGAATTCTCTTCGATTATAATCACAGTCGTGTATATCCCCCCTCAAGCTGACACATCGACGGCCCTGAATGAACTTCATTGGACTCTATGTAAATTGGAAACCACATATCCTGAGGCTGCATTTATTGTACCTGGGGATTTTAACAAGGCTAATCTGAAAACAAAGATCCCTAAATTTTATCAGCATATCGAATGTGCGACCCGGGCTGGCAAAATCCTAGATCATTGTTATTCTAACTTCCTCGACGCATACAAAGCCATTCCCCGCCCCCCTTTCGGCAAATCTGACTCCATTTTGTTGCTCCCAGCCTATAGACAGAAACGAAAACAGGAAATGCCCGTGCTCAGGTCTGTTCAACGTTGGTCCAACCAATCTGATTCCACGCTTCAAGATTGCTTCAATAACGTGGACTAGGATATGTTCCGGCATTGCGTCGGACAATAACATTGATGAATACGCTGATTAGGTGAGCGAGTTTAATAGCAAGTGCATCAGTGATGTGGTACCCACAGCGACTATTAAAACCTTCCCCAACCAGAAACCGTGGATTGATGGCAGCATTCGCACAAAACTGAAAGCGCGAACCACTGCTTTTAATCAGGGAAAGGCGACTGGAAACATGACTGAATACAAACAGTGTAGCTATTCCCTCCGCAAGGCAATCAAACAAGCTAAGCGTCAGTATAGAGACAAAGTAGAGTCACAATTCAACGGCTCAGACACAAGAGGAATGTGGCAGGGTCTACAGTCAATCACGGACTACAAAAAGAAAACCAGCCCCGTAGCGGACCAAGACGTCCTGCTCCCAGACAAACTAAACAACTTCTTTGCTCGCTTTGAGGACAATACAGTGCCACCGACACGGCCCGCTACCAAAACCTGCGGGCTCTCCTTCACTGCAGCCAACGTGAGTCAAACATAAAAATGTGTTAACCCTCGCAAGGCTGCCGGCCTCAGAGCATGCGCAGACCAGCTGGCTGGTATGTTTACGGACATATTTAATCAATCCTTATCCCAGTCTGCTATTCCCACATGCTTCAATAGGGCCACCATTGTTCCTGTTCCCAAGAAAGCTAAGGTAACTGAGCTAAATGACTATCGCCCCGTAGCACTCACTTCCGTCATCATGAAGTGCTTTGAGAGACTAGTCAAGGATCATATCACCTCCATCCTACCTGACACCCTAGACTCACTCCAATTTGCTCACCCTCCCAATAGGTCCACAGACGACGCAATCGCAATCACACTGCACACTGTCCTAACCCATCTGGACAAAAGGAATACCTATGTAAGAATGCTGTTCATCGACTCCAGCTCAGCATTTAACACCATAGTACCCTCCAAACTCGTCATTAAGCTCGAGACCCTAGGTCTTGACCCCGCCCTGTGCAACTGGGTCCTGGACATCCTGACGGGCCGGCCCCAGGTGGTGAGGGTAGGAAACAACATCTCCACCCTGCTGATCCTCAACACTGGGGCCCCACAAGGGTGCGTTCTCAGCCCTCTCGTGTACTCCCTGTTCACCCATGACTGCGTGGCCAAGCACGCCTCCAACTCAATCATCAAGTTTGCAGACGACACTACAGTGGTAGGCTTGATTACCAACAACGACGAGACGGCCTACAGGGAGGAGGTGAGGGCCCTCGGAGTGTGGTGTCAGGAAAATAACCTCTCACTCAACGTCATCAAAACAAAGGAGATGATCGTGGACTTCGGGAAACAGCAGAGGGAGCACCCTATCCACATCGACGGGACAGTAGTGGAGAAGGTGGAAAGTTTTAAGTTCCTCAGCATACACATCACGGACAAACTGAAATGGTCCACCCACACAGACAGCGTGGTGAAGAAGGCGCAACAGCGCCTCTTCAACCTCAGGAGGCTGAAGAAATTCGGCTTGTCACCAAAAACACTTGCAAACTTCTACAGATGCACAATCGAGAGCATCCTGTTGGGCTGTATCACCGCCTGGTACGGCAACTGCTCCGCCCACAACCGTAAGGCTCTCCAGAGGGTAGTGAGGGCTGCACAATGCATCACCGGGGGTAAACTACCTGCCCTCCAGGACACCTACACCACCCGATGTCACAGGAAGGCCAAAAAGATCATCAAGGACAACAACCACCCGAGCCACTGCCTGTTCACCCCGTTATCATTCAGAATGCGGGGTCAAAACAGCTTCTACCTCAAGGCCATCAGACTGTTAAACAGCCGTCACAAACATAGAGTGGCTGCTGCCAACATACAGACTCAATCTCTAGCCACTTTAATAATTAATAATTGGATGTAATAAATGTATCACTAGCCACTTTAAATAATGCCACTTTGTATAATGTTTACGTATCCTACATTACTCATCTCATATGTATATACTGTACTCTATACCATCTACTGCATCTTGCCTATGCCGTTCGGCCATCGCTCATCCATATATTTATATGTACAAACTCGTATTCATTCCTTTACTCTTGTGTGTATAAGGTAGTTGTTGTGAATTTGTTAGATTACTTGTTAGATACTACTGCATGGTCGGAACTAGAAGCACAAGCATTTCGCTACACTCGCATTAACATCTGCCAACCATGTGTATGTGACAAATAAAAATTGATTTGATTTGATTTGCATGTCTCCTCAATGTCTCCACTATGTATCTCTGTACTCTATGTCTCCTCTATGTCTCCTCTATGTATCTCTGTACTGTATGTCTCCTCTATGTCTCCTCTGTGTATCTCTGTGCTGTATGTCTCCTCTATGTCTCCTCCGGGGATCTCTGTGCTGTATGTCTCCTCTATGTCTCCTCTGTGTATCTCTGTACTGTATGTCTCCACTGTGTATCTCTGTACTGTATGTCTCCTGTATGTCTCCTCTGTGTATCTCTGTACTGTATGTCTCCTGTATGTCTCCTCTGTGTATCTCTGTACTGTATGTCTCCTCTATGTCTCCTCTGTGTATCTCTGTGCTGTATGTCTCCTCTATGTCTCCTCTGTGTATCTCTGTACTGTATGTCTCCACTGTGTATCTATGTACTGTATGTCTCCTGTATGTCTCCTCTGTGTATCTCTGTACTGTATGCCTCCTCTATATAGGGGGGGCAGGTAGCCTAGTGGTTAGAGCGTTGGGCCAGTAACTGAAAGGTTGCTAGATCAAATCCCGAGCTGACATGGTAAAAATCTGTCCTTCTGCCCCTGAACAAGGCACTTAACCCACTGTTCCCCGGTAGGCCGTCGTTGTAAATAAGAATTGGTTCTTACCTAGGTTAAATAAGCAAGTGTCTCTCTGTACTGTATGTCTCCTATCCCCGCTATGGTGTTTTATGTTGTCACATAACTGGACTCTGTTCTGACTGATGTTGTAGAGGTTGTCCTCTGTGGTGTATGTTGTGATGTGATGGGATACAGGTTGGCTGTAAATTCTGTATCGATGGGTTTTCTTTTATCGTCCTCAGACACAACGCGACCAGCCAGAGACGGAGAGGAGACTGGAAAAGAATATAACTTTGCGACCAAAGAGCTGTTTGATCACATGGTGTGCAACCACAGGTAATGCGAGAGATTTGTTTTCATATTAGTTCTAATAATTTACTAGTAGCCTAGCTCTTAGACTAGCGGTTAAGAGCATTGGGCCAGGTTGCTGGTTTCGAATCCCTGAGCCGACAACGGGGAACAATCTGTAGATATCCTTAACCCTAGTTGTTCATGTAACTCACTCTGGATAGGAGCGTCTGTTAAATGACTCAAATGTAAAATGTGATATTATACGGTGCATTCGGGAAAGTACCCCTTCCCCTTTTCCCACATTTTGTTACGCCACAACCTTATTCTAAAATGGAATAAATACAAAAAAATTGCCATCAATCTACACACAATGCCCCATAATGACAAAGCAAAAACAGGTTTTTAGAAATGTTTGCAAATGTAAAAAAGAAATATATATATATATATATATATATGAAATACCACATTTACATAAGTTTTCAGGCCCTTTACTTAGTACTTTGTTGAAGCACCTTTGGCAGCGATTACAGCCTTGAGTCTTCTTGGGTATGATGCTACAAGCTTGGCACAGCTGAAATTTCTCACATTCCTCTCTGCAGATCCTCTCAAGCTCTGTCAGGTTGGATGGGGAGCCTTGCTGTACAGCTATTGTCAGGTCTCTCCAGAGATGTTCGATGGGGTTCAAGTCCGGGCTCTGGCTGGGGCACTTAAGGACATTCAGAAACTTGTCCCGAAGCCACTCCTGCGTTGTCTTGGCTGTGTGCTTAGGGTTGTTGTCCTGTTGGAAGGTGAACCTTTGCCTCAGTCTGAGGTCCTGAATGATCTGGAGCAGGTTTTCATGAAGGATCTTTCTGTACTTTGTTCCATTGAACTTTCCCTCGGTCCTGACTAGTCTCCCAGTCCTTTCCGCTGAAAAACATCCCCACAGCATGATGCTGCCACCACCATGCTTCACCGTAGGGATGGTGCCAGGTTTCCTCCAGACGTGACGCTTGGCATTCAGGCCGACGATTTCAATCTTGGTTTCATCAGATCAGAAAATCTTGTACAGTGGGGCAAAAAAGTATTTAGTCAGCCACCAATTGTGCAAGTTCTCCAACTTAAAAAGATGAGAGAGGCCTGTAATTTTCATCATAGGTACACTTCAACTATGACAGACGAAATGAGAAAAAGAAATCCAGAAAATCACATTGTAGGATTTTTAATGTATTTATTTGCAAATTATGGTGGAAAATAAGTATTTGGTCAATAACAAAAGTTTATCTCAATACTTTGTTATATACCCTTTGTTGGCAATGACAGAGGTCAAACGTTTTCTGTAAGTCTTCACAAGGTTTTCACACACTGTTGCTGGTATTTTGGCCCATTCCTCCATGCAGATCTCCTCTAGAGCAGTGATGTTTTGGGGCTGTCGCTGGGCAACACGGACTTTCAAAGATTTTCTATGGGGTTGAGATCTGGAGACTGGCTAGGCCACTCCAGGACCTTGAAATGCTTCTTACGAAGCCACTCCTTCGTTGCGGGCGGTGTGTTTGGGATCATTGTCATGCTGAAAGACCCAGCCACGTTTCATCTTCAATGCCCTTGCTGATGGAAGGAGGTTTTCACTCAAAATCTCACGATACATAGCCCCATTCATTCTTTCCTTTACACGGATCAGTCGTCCTGGTCCCTTTGCAGAAAAACAGCCCCAAAGCATGATCTTTCCACCCCCATGCTTCACAGTAGGTATGGTGTTCTTTGGATGCAACTCAGCATTCTTTGTCCTCCAAACACGACGAGTTGAGTTTTTACCAAAAATTTATATTTTGGTTTCATCTGACCATATGACATTCTCCCAATCCTCATCTGGATCATCCAAATGCTCTCTAGCAAACTTCAGACGGGCCTGAACATTTACTGGCTTAAGCAGGGGGACACGTCTGGCACTGCAGGATTTGAGTCCCTGGCGGCGTAGTGTGTTACTGATGGTAGGCTTTGTTACTTTGGTCCCAGCTCTCTGCAGGTCATTCACTAGGTCCCCGTGTGGTTCTGGGATGTTTGCTCACCGTTCTTGTGATCATTTTGACCCCACGGGTGAGATCTTGCGTGGAGCCCCAGATCGAGGAAGATTATCAGTGGTCTTGTATGTCTTCCATTTCCTAATAATTGCTCCCACAGTTGATTTCTTCAAACCAAGCTGCTTACCTATTGCAGATTCAGTCTTCCCAACCTGGTGCAGGTCTACAATTTTGTTTCTGGTGTCCTTTGACAGCTCTTTGGTCTTGGCCATAGTGGAGTTAGGAGTGTGACTGTTTGAGGTTGTGGACAGGTGTCTTTTATACTGATAACAAGTTCAAACAGGTGCCATTAATACAGGTAATGAGTGGAGGACAGAGGAGCCTCTTAAAGAAGAAGTTACAGGTCTGTGAGAGCCAGAAATCTTGCTTGTTTGTATGTGACCAAATACTTATTTTCCACCATAATTTGCAAATAAAAACATTACAAATCCTACAATGTGATTTTCTGGATTTTTTTTCCTCATTTTGTCTGTCATAGTTGAAGTGTACCTATGATGAAAATTACAGGCCTCTCTCATCTTTTTAAGTGAGAGAACTTGCACAATTGGTGGCTGACTAAATACTTTTTTTCCCCACTGTATATCCCCCCTCAAGCTGACACATCGACGGCACTGAAAGAACTTCATTGGACTCTATGTAAACTGGAAACCACATATCCTGAGGCTGCATTTATTGTAGCTGGGGATTTTAACAAGGCTAATCTTGCACAATTGGTGGCTGACTAAATACTTTTTTTCCCCACTGTATCTCATGGTCTGAGAGTAATTTAGGCCTGATTGGTGGAGTGCTGCAGAGATGGTTGTCCTTCTGGAATGTTCTCCCATCTCCACAGAGGAACTCTAGAACTCTGTCAGAGTGACCATCGGGTTCTTGGTCAACTCCCTGACCAAGGCCCTTCTCCCCCGATTGCTCAGCTTGGTCGGGCGGCCAGCTCTAGGAAGAGTCTAGGTGGTTCCAAACTTCTTCCATTTAAGTATGATGGAGGCCACTGTGTTCTTGGGTACCTTCAATGCTGCAGAAATGTTTTGGTACCCTTCCTCATATCTGTGCCTTGACACAATCCTGTCTTGGAGCTCAATGGACAATTCCATCAACCTCATGGCTTGGTTTTTGCTCTGTCATGCACTGTCAACTGTGTGCCTTTCCAATTCATGTCCAATAAATTGAATTTACCAAAGGTGGTAAACTCCAATCAAGTTGTAGAACCATCTCAATGAGGATCAATGGAAACAGGATGCACCTGAGCTCAATTTCGAGTCTCATAGCAAAGGGTCTGAATGCTTATGTAAATAAGGTATTTAAAAAAAAATGTATACATTTGCAAACATTTCTAAAAACCTGTTTTATCTTTGTCATTATTGGGGTATTGTGTGATTGATAGATTGATGAGGGATTTTATTTATTTAATCCATTTTTAGAATAAGGCTGTAACGTACCAAAATTACCCTTTTGGAGTTAGAAACCTCTTTTGCGACCTGGCAAGGATTGACCTCACTTCCTGTTTCTGAATCAACAATGATGGATTTCATAGGTTTATCATAGTAATATATAATATATAATATAATAATATAATATATATAAGTGGTTGTACTATAGTTGTAATACAGTTCATGTCAATCTATTTTTATAATCAATTTTTTATATATCTTTGATCTTTGGTCCTAGGTTCCTGGAGTATGGTGAATATAAAGGCCATCTCTACGGGACCAGTATTGATGCTGTCAAAGATGTGATAGACGGTGGAAGGATGTGTGTTATTGACATTGAGCCACATGTAAGTTCCTCCTGTATCTATAGGAAGGTTTTTTTACACTACCGATATCACAGCAGGAAAAAACGATGAGTTGTGGATTAACAGTAATGACAACTTTATAACGGGTTGGTTTAACATGAAGTAGTTAATACAGTTGAAGTTTACATACACCTTAAACAAATACATTTAAACTCAGTTTTTCACAATTCCTGACATTTAATCCTTGTAAAAATTCCCTGTCTTAGGTCAGTTAGGATCACCACTTTATTTTAAGAATGTGAAATGTCAGAATAATAGTAGAGAAAATGATTTATTTCAGGTTTTATTTATTTCATCACATTCCCAGTGGGTCAGAAGTTTACATACACTCAATTAGTATTTGGTAGCATTGCCTTTAAATTGTTTAACTTGGGTCAAACGTTTCGGGTAGCCTTCCACAAGCTTCCCACAATAAGTTGGATGAATTTTGGCCCATTCCTCCTGACAGAGCTGGTGTAACTGAGTCAGGTTTGTAGGCCTCCTTGCTCGCACACGCTTTTTCAGTTCTGCCCACAAATTTTCTATAGGATTGAGGTTAGGGCTTTGTGATGGCCACTCCAATACCTTGACTTTGTTGTCCTTAAAACCTCTTAGGGATACAAACCCGTGAACGGGATCGATTTTGCCAACATCTGGTGAAATGCAGAGCGCGCCAAATTCAAATTACAAAAATACAAATTTTAAACATTCCAGAAAATACAAGTGATGCACACCATTCAAAAGCTTAGAATATTGTTAATCTAACAGCGTTGTCAGATTTCAAAAAGGCTTTACGGCGAAAGCAGAACATTTGATTGTCTGAGGACAGCGCCCCCGCTCAAATATTCAATTAGCATAATAACATAACCAGCAGAGGTGTCACAGATCTCAAAAATAGCATAAAATAAATCGCTTACCGTTGAAGATCTTCATATGATGGCATACCCAAGCGTCCCGGTTACACAATGAAAGGTCCTTTTGTTCAATAAAGTCCCTCTTTGTATCCATAAAGCTCAGTTTGGTTGGCGCGTTCTGTTCAGTAATCCACCTGCCCAAAGGCGTTTATCCATGCAGACAAACAATATCCCAAAAGTACCGGTAAAGTTCATTGAAAAAGTCAAGCAGCGTTTGTAATCAATACTCAGATACCCTAAAATGAATATAAACTATAATATTTCAGATGGAATATAACCTGCTGAATAGAAGAGAAAAAGAGCTAAGCGCGCACTCCCTGTTACGCGCAAAATCCATAACAGTACACTTGACCAGAACTTGTCTTACTCCATGGTTATTCAAGATAAAAGCTTGAAACCTTTTTCCAAAGACTGTTGACATCTAGTGGAAGCCATAGGAACTGCAATCTGGGAGCTATTGCCCTATATAACCAATAGGCCTTCAAATGAAAACTGGTCACCTCAAAAAATCCCACTCCCTGGATGGATTTTGCTCGGGTTTTCGCCTGCCGTATCAGTTCTGTTATACTCACAGACATTATTTTAACAGTTTTAGAAACTTCAGATTGTTTTCTATCCAAAGTTATATGCAAATGCTAGCTTCTGGGCCTGAGTAACAGGCAGTTTACTTTGGGCACGTTTTTCATCCGAACTTCAAAATACTAACCCCTTGCCCAAACAGGTTAAGCCATTTTGCCACAACTTTGGAAGTATGCTTGGGGTCATTGTCCATTTGGAAGACCCATTTGCGACCAAGCTTTAACTTACTGACTGATGTCTTGAGATGTTGCTTCAATATATCCACATACTTTTCCTGCCTCATGATGCAATCTATTTTGTGAAGTGCACCAGTCCCTCCTGCAGCAAAGCACCCCCACAACATGATGCTGCCACCCCCGTGCTTCATGGTTGGGATGGTGTTCTTTGGCTTTTCCTCCAAACATAACGATGGTCATTATGGCCAAACAGTTATATTTTTGTTTCATCAGACCAGAAGACATTTCTCCAAAAAGTACGATCTTTGTCCCCATGTGCAGTTGCAAACCGTAGTCTGGCTTTTTTATGGCGGTTTTGGAGCAGTGGCTTCTTCCTTGCTGAGCGGCCTTTCAGGTTATGTCAATTTAGGACTCGTTTTACTGTGGATATAGATACTTTTGTACCTGTTTTCTCCAGCATCTTCACAAGGTCCTTTGCTGTTGTTCTGGGATTGATTTGCACTTTTCGCACCAAAGTACGTTCATCTCTAGGAGAGACAGAACGCGTCTCCTTCCTGAGCAGTATGACGGCTGCGTGGTCCCATGGTGTTTATACTTGCGTACTATTGTTTGTACAGATGGACGTGGCACCTTTAGGCATTTGGAAATTGTTCCCAAGGATGAACCAGACTTGTGGAGGTCTACACATTTTTTCTGAGGTCTTGTCTGATTTCTTTTGATTTTTCCATGATGTCAAGCAAAGAGGCACTGAGGTTGAAGGTAGGCCTTGAAATACATCCACAGGTACACCTCCAATTGACTAAAATTATGTCAATTAGCCTATCAGAAGCTTCTAAAGCCATGACATCATTTTCTGGAATTTTCCAAGCTGTTTAAAGGCACAGTCAACTTAGTTTATGTAAACTTCTGACCCACTGGAATTGTGATACAGTGAATTATAAGTGAAATAATCTGTCTGTAAACAATTGTTGGAAAAATGACTTGTGTCATGCACAAAGTAGATGTCCTAACAGACTTGTCAAAACTATAGTTTGTTAACAAGAAATTTGTGGAGTGGTTTATAAACAACTTTTAATGGCTCCAACCTAAGTGTATGTAAACTTCCCACTTCAACTGTACATGACTGCCATTTATTCATTTATAATTTTATTTTATACCATATGTGTGAATGTATTGTGTCTTTCAGAGCATCCTGTCCGTGAGGAATAAGAAGTTTAAGCCTTATATCATCTTCATAAAGCCTCCCAGTACAGAACGACTGAGACAGACACGGAGGGATGCACGTATCATCACCAGCTATGTTGTCAACAGACCTTTTAAAGTGAGATGAATGTGTTGACACTGTCAGGCCATCCCTTTTGGAGGTAGATAATTAGGCTTGTAAAGATTCACCCGGTCCCGATTAAAATATTTCAGGTCCCGATTAAAATATTTCAGATAGCACTGTTACAAATCGCCAGATTCAATCAAAATGTTTTACTCATACTTTCTTTCTACCATTTTCCGAAAATACATCATCTTTTGTGTAAACTGACGCGTCCTCACTGTGCTGACATACATTGATCTACAAGTCATTTTGCACGCCGAACAACATCCAGCCAATATCAGTAGCCTAGTCAAACTGCACGCTGTGCCCAGCTTCGCCCGACTGACCAACATGAGGTAACGGAAGGCAGCGTGCTCCTGATCTATGCGGCACCTTCAAGCATTGAAATCCTCAAATGGCTTGCGGGATATTAGGCTTTATTAGTTGAGTGACAACCTCTGTAATTGGTTATTTCTATCTACGCGCTGTTGGGTTAGGGAGAGGAGGAGGAGGAGGAAGGCCAGAATAATTGAAAGCTAACTGAGACACAACTCTCATCTGGCTGTAGTTACTGAACAGGGTTTACAATATATTATATTTTGATTGTTCATGTTCACCATCAGCAATAGTTTTGGTCGTTTTCCTATAAACAATCTGTGTATATTGTTGTTTTTTAGATAAACAGGGTAAAGTTGAAAATGTAATAACGAGAACAGCAATGACTTTGCGAGGCGCACTGCACGGCCAAAGCAGGCGGAGAAAATAATCTCATTAAAACTCACAAATGGGGCTGTAATCCACAGTTGTCCTACAGTATATATTCACAGGCTATGTCATAGCTAATCCGTAAACAATCAATATTAATTCATTACTAACTCAAACACTTAATCTGCAAAAATGACAAGTTAATTAGTGATGGTGATTTCAACGTGGGGGGGGACAAAAACACATAGGCACATAGTCTCCCTTATGGCTCTAATCTGATAGTGGTAGTGGGGTGGTAGATGTCTAGTCTCCCTTATGGCTCTAATCTGATAGTGGTAGATGTCTAGTCTCCCTTGTGGCTCTAATCTGATAGTGGTAGATGTCTAGTCTCCCTTATGGCTCTAATCTGATAGTGGTGGTGGGGTGGTAGATGTCTAGTCTCCCTCATGGCTCTAATCTGATAGTGGTAGATGTCTAGTCTCCCTCATGGCTCTAATCTGATAGTGGTAGTGGGGTGGTAGATGTCTAGTCTCCCTCATGGCTCTAATCTGATAGTGGTAGTGGGGTGGTAGATGTCTAGTCTCCCTTATGGCTCTAATCTGATAGTGGTAGATGTCTAGTCTCCCTTGTGGCTCTAATCTGATAGTGGTAGATGTCTAGTCTCCCTTGTGGCTCTAATCTGATAGTGGTAGATGTCTAGTCTCCCTCATGGCTCTAATCTGATAGTGGTAGTGGGGTGGTAGATGTCTAGTCTCCCTCATGGCTCTAATCTGATAGTGGTAGATGTCTAGTCTCCCTCATGGCTCTAATCTGATAGTGGTAGTGGGGTGGTAGATGTCTAGTCTCCCTTATGGCTCTAATCTGATAGTGGTAGATGTCTAGTCTCCCTCATGGCTCTAATCTGATAGTGGTAGTGGGGTGGTAGATGTCTAGTCTCCCTTATGGCTCTAATCTGATAGTGGTAGTGGGGTGGTAGATGTCTAGTCTCCCTTATGGCTCTAATCTGGTAGTGGTAGTGGGGTGGTAGATGTCTAGTCTCCCTTATGGCTCTAATCTGGTAGTGGTAGTGGGGTGGTAGATGTCTAGTCTCCCTTATGGCTCTAATCTGGTAGTGGTAGATGTCTAGTCTCCCTCATGGCTCTAATCTGATAGTGGTAGTGGGGTGGTAGATGTCTAGTCTCCCTTATGGCTCTAATCTGGTAGTGGTAGATGTCTAGTCTCCCTTATGGCTCTAATCTGGTAGTGGTAGATGTCTAGTCTCCCTCATGGCTCTAATCTGATAGTGGTAGTGGGGTGGTAGATGTCTAGTCTCCCTTATGGCTCTAATCTGATAGTGGTAGATGTCTAGTCTCCCTTATGGCTCTAATCTGGTAGTGGTAGTGGGGTGGTAGATGTCTAGTCTCCCTTATGGCTCTAATCTGATAGTGGTAGATGTCTAGTCTCCCTCATGGCTCTAATCTGATAGTGGTAGATGTCTAGTCTCCCTTATGGCTCTAATCTGATAGTGGTAGGGGGGTGGTAGATGTCTAGTCTCCCTCATGGCTCTAATCTGGTAGTGGTAGTGGGGTGGTAGATGTCTAGTCTCCCTTATGGCTCTAATCTGATAGTGGTAGATGTCTAGTCTCCCTTATGGCTCTAATCTGATAGTGGTAGTGGGGTGGTAGATGTCTAGTCTCCCTTATGGCTCTAATCTGATAGTGGTAGATGTCTAGTCTCCCTTGTGGCTCTAATCTGATAGTGGTAGTGGGGTGGTAGATGTCTAGTCTCCCTCATGGCTCTAATCTGGTAGTGGTAGTGGGGTGGTAGATGTCTAGTCTCCCTCATGGCTCTAATCTGATAGTGGTAGTGGGGTGGTAGATGTCTAGTTCTCCCTTATGGCTCTAATCTGATAGTGGTAGTGGGGTGGTAGATGTCTAGTCTCCCTCATGGCTCTAATCTGATAGTGGTAGTGGGGTGGTAGATGTCTAGTTCTCCCTTATGGCTCTAATCTGATAGTGGTAGATGTCTAGTCTCCCTCATGGCTCTAATCTGATAGTGGTAGATGTCTAGTCTCCCTTATGGCTCTAATCTGATAGTGGTAGTGGGGTGGTAGATGTCTAGTCTCCCTTATGGCTCTAATCTGATAGTGGTAGGGGGGTGGTAGATGTCTAGTCTCCCTTATGGCTCTAATCTGATAGTGGTAGTGGGGTGGTAGATGTCTAGTCTCCCTCATGGCTCTAATCTGATAGTGGTAGATGTCTAGTCTCCCTCATGGCTCTAATCTGATAGTGGTAGTGGGGTGGTAGTTGTCTAGTCTCCCTTATGGCTCTAATCTGATAGTGGTGGTGGGGTGGTAGATGTCTAGTCTCCCTTATGGCTCTAATCTGATAGTGGTAGATGTCTAGTCTCCCTTATGGCTCTAATCTGATAGTGGTAGTGGGGTGGTAGTTGTCTAGTCTCCCTTATGGCTCTAATCTGATAGTGGTGGTGGGGTGGTAGATGTCTAGTCTCCCTTATGGCTCTAATCTGATAGTGGTAGATGTCTAGTCTCCCTTATGGCTCTAATCTGATAGTGGTAGTGGGGTGGTAGATGTCTAGTCTCCCTCATGGCTCTAATCTGATAGTGGTAGATGTCTAGTCTCCCTCATGGCTCTAATCTGATAGTGGTAGTGGGGTGGTAGATGTCTAGTCTCCCTCATGGCTCTAATCTGATAGTGGTAGATGTCTAGTCTCCCTCATGGCTCTAATCTGATAGTGGTAGTGGGGTGGTAGATGTCTAGTATACCTTATGGCTCTAATCTGATAGTGGTAGATGTCTAGTCTCCCTCATGGCTCTAATCTGATAGTGGTAGATGTCTAGTCTCCCTCATGGCTCTAATCTGATAGTGGTAGTGGGGTGGTAGATGTCTAGTCTCCCTCATGGCTCTAATCTGATATTGGTAGTGGGGTGGTAGATGTCTAGTTCTCCATTATGGCTCTAATCTGATAGTGGTAGATGTCTAGTCTCCCTCATGGCTCTAATCTGATAGTGGTAGATGTCTAGTCTCCCTCATGGCTCTAATCTGATAGTGGTAGTGGGGTGGTAGATGTCTAGTCTCCCTCATGGCTCTAATCTGATAGTGGTAGTGGGGTGGTAGATGTCTAGTCTCCCTCATGGCTCTAATCTGATAGTGGTAGATGTCTAGTCTCCCTTATGGCTCTAATCTGATAGTGGTAGTGGGGTGGTAGATGTCTAGTTCTCCCTTATGGCTCTAATCTGATAGTGGTAGATGTCTAGTCTCCCTCATGGCTCTAATCTGATAGTGGTAGATGTCTAGTCTCCCTCATGGCTCTAATCTGATAGTGGTAGTGGGGTGGTAGATGTCTAGTCTCCCTCATGGCTCTAATCTGATAGTGGTAGTGGGGTGGTAGATGTCTAGTCTCCCTTATGGCTCTAATCTGATAGTGGTAGATGTCTAGTCTCCCTTGTGGCTCTAATCTGATAGTGGTAGATGTCTAGTCTCCCTTGTGGCTCTAATCTGATAGTGGTAGATGTCTAGTCTCCCTCATGGCTCTAATCTGATATTGGTAGTGGGGTGGTAGATGTCTAGTCTCCCTTATGGCTCTAATCTGATAGTGGTAGTGGGGTGGTAGATGTCTAGTCTCCCTCATGGCTCTAATCTGATAGTGGTAGTGGGGTGGTAGATGTCTAGTCTCCCTCATGGCTCTAATCTGATAGTGGTAGTGGGGTGGTAGATGTCTAGTCTCCCTTATGGCTCTAATCTGATAGTGGTAGATGTCTAGTCTCCCTTGTGGCTCTAATCTGATAGTGGTAGATGTCTAGTCTCCCTTATGGCTCTAATCTGATAGTGGTAGATGTCTAGTCTCCCTTATGGCTCTAATCTGATAGTGGTAGTGGGGTGGTAGATGTCTAGTCTCCCTCATGGCTCTAATCTGATAGTGGTAGATGTCTAGTCTCCCTTATGGCTCTTATCTGATAGTGGTAGTGGGGTGGTAGATGTCTAGTCTCCCTCATGGCTCTAATCTGATAGTGGTAGATGTCTAGTCTCCTCATGGCTCTAATCTGATAGTGGTAGATGTCTAGTCTCCCTCATGGCTCTAATCTGATAGTGGTAGTGGGGTGGTAGATGTCTAGTCTCCCTCATGGCTCTAATCTGATAGTGGTAGATGTCTAGTCTCCCTCATGGCTCTAATCTGATAGTGGTAGATGTCTAGTCTCCCTCATGGCTCTAATCTGATAGTGGTAGTGGGGTGGTAGATGTCTAGTCTCCCTCATGGCTCTAATCTGATAGTGGTAGATGTCTAGTCTCCCTCATGGCTCTAATCTGATAGTGGTAGATGTCTAGTCTCCCTTATGGCTCTAATCTGATAGTGGTAGATGTCTAGTCTCCCTCATGGCTCTAATCTGATAGTGGTAGTGGGGTGGTAGATGTCTAGTCTCCCTCATGGCTCTAATCTGATAGTGGTAGATGTCTAGTCTCCCTCATGGCTCTAATCTGATAGTGGTAGTGGGGTGGTAGATGTCTAGTCTCCCTCATGGCTCTAATCTGATAGTGGTAGATGTCTAGTCTCCCTCATGGCTCTAATCTGATAGTGGTAGATGTCTAGTCTCCCTCATGGCTCTAATCTGATAGTGGTAGATGTCTAGTCTCCCTTATGGCTCTAATCTGATAGTGGTAGTGGGGTGGTAGATGTCTAGTCTCCCTCATGGCTCTAATCTGGTAGTGGTAGTGGGGTGGTAGATGTCTAGTCTCCCTTATGGCTCTAATCTGATAGTGGTAGTGGGGTGGTAGATGTCTAGTCTCCCTCATGGCTCTAATCTGATAGTGGTAGATGTCTAGTCTCCCTCATGGCTCTAATCTGATAGTGGTAGTGGGGTGGTAGATGTCTAGTCTCCCTCATGGCTCTAATCTGATAGTGGTAGATGTCTAGTCTCCCTCATGGCTCTAATCTGATAGTGGTAGATGTCTAGTCTCCCTCATGGCTCTAATCTGATAGTGGTAGTGGGGTGGTACACAAACACAGAGTGGCCCAGCCCATGAGCTCCATCAGCAGCAGGTTTTAATGGAGAATGTGTTTTATGCAACAAATGTTAGTTTATTGAATCGATTCGTTCGTGAATCGATTCGTTCTCTAATCAAACCAAATCCCCGTGAATCGATTCGTTCTCTAATCAAACCAAATCCCCATGAATCGATTCGTTCTCTTTAATCAAACCAAATCCCCGTGAATCGATTCGTTCTCTAATCAAACCAAATCCCCATGAATCGATTCGTTCTCTAATCAAGACAAATCCCCGTGAATCGTATCGTTCCTGTATCGTATCGGAGCCCAGATGCACATCCCTATAGATAAAACCTGTTGGACCCCATCTTTCCATGACATAGACTCAGGAAGGCTTTCTTAATGGTTTGTACACTCAGTGTATATATTTGATGTTGATGTGTTAAAATATACTATAGTATACAATACTGACCCGCCTGCTCATGTTGATACGTTCAAATATACTATAGTGTATTATACTGACCCGTCTGCTCATGTTGATACGTTCAAATATACTATAGTGTATTATGCTGACCCGCCTGCTCATGTTGATACGTTCAAATATACTATAGTATACTATACTGACCCGCCTGCTCATTTTGATACGTTCAAATATACTATAAAATACTATACTGACCCGCCTGCTCATGTTGATACGTTCAAATATACTATAAAATACTATACTGACCCGCCTGCTCATATTCTGTCTTGGATAATCAAACTAGTCAGACACGCTTGAGTTCCTCTGTTTTATAACGCTGTCTGGCCCCTCCACCGCTCCTCCCTGGCCCCTCCTCCGCTCCTCCCTGGCCTCTCCTTCCCCTCCACCCCTCTTCCTCCTCCCCCTCAGGATGTTGACTTTGAGGAGATGGAGGATGCTGCCAGGTTCATGGAGGGGAAGTACGGTCAGTACTTCGACCGCGTCATAGTCAACGAGGGGCTGCAGGATGCCTGTATGCAGCTGTTCAATACCATACAGCTGGCTCAGGAGGGAGCACAGTGGATACCTGCTGCATGGCTCAGTACTGAGGACTAGAGAGAGGAGAGGGAGGGCAGGAGAGGAGGGGAGAGGGGAGCAGGAGAGGAGAGGAGAGGAGGGGAGAGGAGGAGAGAGGAGGGGAGAGAGGGGGCAGGAGAGGAGGGAGGGGAGAGGAGGAGAGGAGAGGAGGAGAGAGGAGGGGAGAGAGGGGGCAGGAGAGGAGGGGAGGGGAGAGAGGAGGAGAGGAGAGGAGGAGAGGAGAGGAGAGGAGAGGGGGCAGGAGAGGAGGGGAGAGGAGGGGGCAGGAGAGGAGAGGAGGGGAGAGGAGGGGAGAGAGGGGGCAGGAGAGGAGGGGAGGGGAGAGGAGGGCAGGACAGGAGTGGAGAAGAGAGGAGGGCAGGACAGGAGGGAGTGGAGGGCAGGAGAGGAGGGAGAGGGGGCAGGAGAGGAGGGGTAAGGGGGGCAGGAGAGGAGAGGAGGGCAGGAGAGGAGGGGAGAGGAGGGGCAGGGCAGGAGAGGAGAGGAGGGGAGGGGAGGGCAGGAGAGGAGGGGAAAGGGAGGGGAAAGGGAGGGGTAGGGCAGGAGAGGAGAGGAGGGGAGGACAGGAGAGGAGAGGTGGGGTAGGGCAGAGCAGGGCAGGAGAGGAGAGGAAAGGGAGGGGTAGGGCAGGGCAGGAGAGGAGAGGAGGGGAGGGCAGGAGAGGAGAGGAGGGGAGAGGTGGGGAGGGCAGGACAGGAGAGGAGAGGAGGGGAGAGGTGGGGAGGGCAGGAGAGGAGATGGAGGGATGGCCCAGGAGGAACAGTGGATCCCTGCTGCATGACTCAGATCCGGAGAGGCGTTGTTGAACAGGATCATTCAGATGGCGGATGATTCAGATGAACTAGGAGGGAGAGACAGCAAACGATACATTGAAATTAAAACTAGAAAGTAGGGTCCAGAGTAGTTAGAAGGTGCCTTTATGTACTGTATATTTGTATTGTACCTCAGATGTATGTGACAATAAATCATATATATATATATATATATATATATATATGGATATATATATCAAGGTTTTTTCTTTATTTTTACTATTTTCTACAGAAAATGACAGAATGCCAAGAGTGTGCAAAGCTGTCATCAAGGCAAACGGTGGCTACTTTGAAGAATCTCAAATATAAAATATATTTTGATTTGTTAAGACTTTGTTGGTTACTACATTATTCCACATGTGATATTTCATAGTTTTGATGTCTTCAGTATTATTCCACAATGTAGAACATAGTAAAATAAAGAAAAACCCTTGAATGAGTAGGTGTCCAAACTGTTGACTAATACTGTACATATTGTATATCTATTTTAGAAATGTTATGTGTTATTAAGGTAGGTTTACTTTGGATTGCTTGAGTGCTGAGCAGAGAGGCTGTGTTGTGCCATCGTAGTAAACACTCATAACACTGATAGAGACATCTCCCTTCATATATATATCTCTCTCTCTCTCTCTCTCTCTCTCTCTCTCTCTCTCTCTCTCTCTCTCTCTCTCTATATATATATATCTCTATCTATCTATCTATCATCTATCATCTATCATCTATCTATCTATCTATATCACTCACTCACTCTCTCTCTCTCTCTCTATCTATCTGAGTGAGTGATATAGAGAGATAGATAGATAGATAGAGAGTGATATAGATAGAGAGATAGATAGATAGATAGATAGATAGATAGAGAGTGAGATAGAGAGTGAGAGATAGATAGATAGATAGATAGATAGATAGATAGATAGATAGATAGAAAGAGCGATAGATATGTCTCTTATCTCGGTTGTAACCACTGAAGCAGTTTATGTCCTGGGGACTGCTCCTCTAAATATGTGACTGTCATGGATTCACCATACTCAATATGATGTATTTCTCAGGTGATGTACTGTGTATTTCAAATAAAATAAAACTTTATTTGTCGCGTACACACATTTGCAGATGTTATCTCAGGTGCAGTGAAATTCTGTTTCTAGATCCAACAGAGCAGAAATAATAACACGAAGGGGGAGAAGGAGAGGGAGGGCAGGAGAGGAGGAGGATGGGGAGGAGGAGGGGGAGGAGAGGAGTAGGATGGGGAGGAGAGGAGGAGGGCAGGATAGGAGGAGGAGGGGTAGGTTCCTTCCGTATCGGCCAACGTTGTGATGGCATCGCCGGGGTCTACGGTGGGTTCTGTTTCACTGGGGTCTACGGCGGGCTCTGTTTCACCGGGGTCTACGGTGGGTTCTGTTTCACCGGGGTCTACGGTGGGTTCTGTTTCACCGGGGTCTACGGTGGGTTCTGTTTCACCGGGGTCTACGGTGGGTTCTGTTTCACCGGGGTCTACGGTGGGTTCTGTTTCACCGGGGTCTACGCCGGGCTCTGTTTCACCGGGGTCTAAGGTGGGTTCTGTTTCACCGGGGTCTACGGCGGGTTCTGTTTCACCGGGGTCTACGGTGGGTTCTGTTTCACTGGGGTCTACGGCGGGCTCTGTTTCACCGGGGTCTACGGTGGGTTCTGTTTCACCGGGGTCTACGGTGGGTTCTGTTTCACCGGGGTCTACGGTGGGTTCTGTTTCACCGGGGTCTACGGTGGGTTCTGTTTCACCGGGGTCTACGCCGGGCTCTGTTTCACCGGGGTCTAAGGTGGGTTCTGTTTCACCGGGGTCTACGGCGGGTTCTGTTTCACCGGGGTCTACGGCGGGTTCTGTTTCACCGGGGTCTACGGCGGGCTCTGTTTCACCAGGGTCTACGGTGGGCTCTGTTTCACCGGGGTCTACGGTGGGTTCTGTTTCACCGGGGTCTACGGCGGGCTCTGTTTCACCGGGGTCTACGGCGGGCTCTGTTATTCCTGTCATTTGTACCTCCAGTCCTTAACAATTGGAATTGTTGGCTTTATGTCACGACTTCCGCTGAAGTCGGTCCCTCTCCTTGCTCGGGCGGCGTTCGGCGGTCGACGTCACTGGTCTTCTAGCCATCGCCGATCCACTTTTCATGTTCCATTGTTTTTTGTCTTTGTTTTACACACCCGGTTTCAATCCCAGAATTACTTGTTCATTGTTTAACCCTCTGTTCCCCCATGTTTGTTTGTGAGTGATTGTTTGTTATGTTCATACGGTCCGTTAATGTGGGCTCGGTATATGTGATTTTTGAATTTGTGATTTTTTGTAGTAAATATGTTTACCACTCGTACCTGCTGTCCTGTGCCTGACTCCTCTTCACCAGCTACACACAGGGATCCTCAACACTTTAAGACTTCAGTTGGGTGTACTAAATGAACTCACTGATTTATTTGCCATTTTTACTACCCCCAGGGGTGTTGATCGCTGCATGGGGATTCTGACTGTTTAAATGATTTTTTGTACTGATCTAAATTTGACCCAGCTGATTTACGAAGCCTACTCTTCCAAACTTAAAGGACCCTACGAAATCGACTTTGATTTATCTCATATTTACAAATACTCCAGAGAAATATGCTGGGAGTGGGATATTTGCTTTGGATATTAGTGACCACTGTTCCATTGTATGTGTCAGGGATATACGGCCTTCAGGGGGGGGAGTCCTAGCTATACGCGGGCGCGGTATAATCTTTTGACCAGACAGACATACAAACAGGTCATATTATGTATTTTCCATGTCAAGTAATCTATGCTTTAAGTTGATTGGAGAATAATTTCTTGTTAGATATAAGAAAAATAAGCCTTTTCGTTGCACCATAACCCTGGATCTCATTAAATGTTTTTGCCTTTTGGAAACTTTGAATGTGGACTGTATGCGTCCAAAACAACCCCGCTTCAGACTTGGGCAGTGGCGATGGTCAATTGGAAAGGAAGCCACTACACTGTTTATGGTTTCAGAATTATCTTAGCGACAGAACTCAGGCCATCTTGACAGATTGGGTTAATTCTGAAATTCAAAAAGGTGTTCCTCAGGGTTCGATTTTGGGTCCATTATTGTTCACTTTGTATGTTAATGACATAGGAAACACTGTTAACTTGTAGCATTCATCTCTATGCAGATGACACAGTGTTGTATTCCTGTGCCACCTCGGTACAGCAGGCCATTCGTGAACTTCAGCATGACTTCAGCAACAGAGCTCATGCTGTTCTCTAGGTCACTAAATGTTGACCCTGAGGACCTGCATATTTGGGTGTCTGGAGTGATGACAAGTTGTCCTTTGTAACGTATGTAAGAAAATCTGACTAAAAAGCTCAAATCCAAGATTGTTTTTTTATATAGAAATAAATAATGCCTTAACATTAAATATAGGAGAAAGATTGTACAAACAACGCTTCTCCCTGCATTGGACTTTGGTGGTATTGTTTACATTCATGCGGCAACCTCTGTTTTAAAACCTTTGGACTCAGTCTACCATTCCGCAATACGTTTTATCACAGGGGACAACTTTAGGACTCATCACTGTAGTCTGTATAGAAATGTGGGATGGACCTCTCTGTCTGTGAGACGAGAGCTGCTTTCTCTTGTATTTATTTCCAAAGCAATCTGACAGAAACTCCCCCTCCATATGTAACTTCACTAATTAAGATAAGAATCATAAGTTACCAAAACCCGTTAACAGGAATGGATAACACTAAAGATCCCTCCAGTCTCCACAGATTTGGGGAAAATCAGAATTTTTTGTTTCTTTTTTTTTGCCCCACATTTGTGGAACAATCTGCAGAGTTCACTGCAGCTAGATGTGCTGGTGCCACTCAGAGGCAGTTTAAATGATTGACTGAGGACCTCTTATGTAGTTGAATGTGATTGCTTTTATTAAATATGTTTATTTAGTTATTGTGTGCTGAATTATATTGTTTTATACACGTATGTGTGTGTTATTATTCTGTTTTTATTGTAATATATACAGGGCTCTCTTGTAAAAGAGATGTTTCATCTCAATGTGAATGTTTAAATAAAAGTTAAATAAATAAAATACATTCCTTTTATATATTTTGATCAGAACCCAGGTGCCATTTCGGACACACCCAACAGATCTGTTATGTTGTGTTTTTTCATAGCACTTGTTTGAAGTGACTGACTAGTTTGATAAACTGGAAAATCTTGACTCGAGTTTCAGACATGAGAACGTAATGATGTCAGCTGGTCCTTTTGTGGCAGGGCTGAAATGCAGTGGAAATGTGTTTTTTTTTTTAGGAATTCAGTTTATTTGCATGGCAAAGAGAGACTTTGCAATTCATTGCAATTCATCTGATCCCTCTTCATGACATTCTGGAGTATATGCAAGTTGCCGTCATACAAACTGAGGCAGCAGACTTTGTGAAAATGAATATTAAAACTTTTGGCCACGACTGTACTGTTGTCTAATGCAGAATAGCTGTCTATGTAGCTTGTATAAAATTCACGTTTCTATTTGAGTGTCTTTTATATGTATTGATATGCAATACTGTACATGTATTGATGTATTCATTAAATGTCATCGAAACAATTTCTTTTTTTTTTTCAGTTGTTATGGTTGTGGTGTATTTTTTACGAGAATGTGACACAAGACAAAAGTCTGTTGAAACAGAATACGGTAATGCAGTCATGGGAGAAGAGACCAGAGGATGATGATGATGATGATGATGATGATGATGATGTCATGTTGGGCTGCTGTTACCAGGCAACTCAGACAAGGCGGTCTGTGATTCTCCCCTATCCTACTTTCTCTGTTCACAATCACACACGTGACAATGACCACAGGAGTCGGCAACATAGCACCAACAGATCTGGGACAAGGCTAACCCTTCTCCATTCCCCAGACCTGCAGTCAGTGTGATCTCTGCCTCAGATGCCTCAGCGGTAATCCTCTCCTATGAGGATTTAACCAGGATTAGGCAGCAGTATCCTCAGCTGGGAGCTGCCCTCCCCCACCGACTACTGGGGTAGGCAGACACCATTTTCCCTGTAGTACACTATATAGGAAAAAGGGTGCCTTTTGGGACACAACCATATCGGCCCTGAGCCGTGCTAGAATGGGGAGAGAACAGGCAGTAAGTACCAGACGATAAGTAACAGGCGGTAAGTCACAGGTGGTAAGTAACAGACGATAAGTCACAGGTGGTAAGTAACAGATGATAAGTCACAGGTGGTAAGTAACAGGTGGTAAGTCACAAGCGGTAAGTCACAGGTGGTAAGTAACAGACGATAAGTAACAGGCGGTAAGTCACAGGCGGTAAGTCACAGGTGGTAAGTCACAAGCGGTAAGTCACAGATGGTAAGTAACAGACGGTAAGTAACAGGCGGTAAGTCACAGACGATAAGTAACAGGCGGTAAGTAACAGGTGGTAAGTAGTTCTATTACCATTAGAAGTTCTATTCCCATGCCCAGGTTAGTAGTTCTATTCCCATGCCCAGGTTAGTAGATCTATTCCCATGCCCAGGTTAGTAGTTCTATTCCCATGCCCAGGTTAGTAGTTCTATTTCCGTGCCCAGGTTAGTAGTTCTATTCCCATGCCCAGGTTAGTAGTTCTATTTCCGTGCCCAGGTTAGTAGTTCTATTCCCATGCCCAGGTTAGTAGTTCTATTCCCATGCCCAGGTTAGTAGTTCTATTCCCATGCCCAGGTTAGTAGATCTATTCCCATGCCCAGGTTAGTAGTTCTATTCCCATGCCCAGGTTAGTAGTTCTATTTCCGTGCCCAGGTTAGTAGTTCTATTCCCATGCCCAGGTTAGTAGTTCTATTTCCGTGCCCAGGTTAGTAGTTCTATTCCCATGCCCAGGTTAGTAGTTCTATTTCCGTGCCCAGGTTAGTAGTTCTATTCCCATGCCCAGGTTAGTAGTTCTATTTCCGTGCCCAGGTTAGTAGTTCTATTCCCATGCCCAGGTTAGTAGTTCTATTCCCATGCCCAGGTTAGTAGTTCTATTCCCATGCCCAGGTTAGTAGATCTATTCCCATGCCCAGGTTAGTAGTTCTATTTCCGTGCCCAGGTTAGTAGTTCTATTCCCATGCCCAGGTTAGTAGGTCTATTCCCATGCCCAGGTTAGTAGTTCTATTCCCATGCCCAGGTTAGTAGTTCTATTCCCATGCCCAGGTTAGTAGTTCTATTCCCATGCCCAGGTTAGTAGTTATATTCCCATGCCCAGGTTAGTAGATCTATTCCCATGCCCAGGTTAGTAGTTCTATTTCCGTGCCCAGGTTAGTAGTTCTATTTCCGTGCCCAGGTTAGTAGTTCTATTTCCGTGCCCAGGTTAGTAGTTCTATTCCCATGCCCAGGTTAGTAGGTCTATTCCCATGCCCAGGTTAGTAGGTCTATTTCCGTGCCCAGGTTAGTAGTTCTATTCCCATGCCCAGGTTAGTAGTTCTATTTCCGTGCCCAGGTTAGTAGTTCTATTTCCGTGCCCAGGTTAGTAGTTCTATTTCAAAACAACTCTGCGTTATTTATTTTCTCTTTGACGAGCACGATCCAAAATGACAATTACTACCTTCTATATGTGATTGTGTTGGTGTGTTGGTGATGTCAGCTGATGTGGTGCCACCCTCGTAGTGTCATCTAATATGGTCCACCCTCGTAGTGTTAGCTAATATGGTCCACCCTCGTAGTGTTAACTAATTATGTCCACCCTCGTAGTGTCAGCTGATGTGGTCCACCCTCGTAGTGTTAGCTAATATGGTCCACCCTCGTAGTGTCAGCTGATGTGGTCCACCCTCGTAGTGTTAGCTAATATGGTCCACCCTCGTAGTGTCAGCTGATGTGGTCCACCCTCGTGGTGTCAGCTCATGTGGTGCAACCCTCATAGTGTCAGCTGATTTGGTGCCACCCTCGTAGTGTCAGCTGATGTGGTGCCACTCTCGTAGTGTCAGCTAATATGGTTCACCCTCGTGGTGCCAGCTGATGTCACCGTAGTGTCATCGTTGATCCCTTGTATACGTGAAAAGCAGACTATAGGAGAGATAATAGGATCCCTTCCTATAGACCTAAATGACTCTAGTTTGCTTGTGGCCTCTCTCCTCTCTCTCCCCATCTCTCTCTCTCTCTCTCTCTCTCTCTCTCTCTCTCTCTCTCTCTCTCTCTCTCTCCCCCTCTCCCTTCTCTCTCGCTAGCTGCCTCCCCCCTCTTCTTTCTCTCTGAAGCCCAGGTAGAGTTGGCCTCTCCATAGGTGGAATGGGGAGGAGGTAATTATCATAGACCTGGTTTACCTAGTTAATACACTCATTGTGGGCTATATCAGTTACGGGTCTGGTACAGGTTTGAAAGCTAGCCAACCGATAGGCTGTCGCAAACCTAATCAACCTGCTTACAGCCAACCAATAGGCTATCACAACCAACCTGCTTATCCTCGGGTCAATCTAAGCTGTTTCTGAGAAGAGATAGTCTCATCTCAGTGCTAGGAGACAGTACAGTGGATAACAACGTAAGGAGACGTACGGTCGGAGAGGGAAGCCAAGAGGTGGTACCTTTTGGATGATTGAAGTGGACTAACATACCTTTGTTCATTGTATCTGATATTATTGTTGTTGTTGTTGACTTCTCCTCTGGACTCTTTTCATGGTTGTTGCCGAACGCAGTCAAGACAGAGCCGGTGAGTTAGGTCTTGTCCGTCCGTCCGTCTGTCTGTGTTTGTCGTCTGTCTTGTACTGTTACTCTGAAAGACACGTTTCCGTTGTTTACCAGACGGTCTATACCACGTACTTACTAGAAGATGTACTGTACATATCATACATACACGGAGTGGACTAAACATTAGGAACACCTGTTCTTTCCATGACAAGAGACTGACCAGGTGAAAGCTATGATCCCTTATTGATGTCACCTGTTAAATCCACACCACTCAGTGTAGATGACGGAGAGGAGACGGGTTAAAGAAGGATGTTTAAATTGAGACATGGATTGTGTATGTGTGTCATTCAGAGGGTGAATGGGGAAAGACAAAAAACTGTAAGTGCCATTGAACGGGGTATGGTAGTAGGTGCCAGGCTCGCCGGTTTGTGTCAAGAACTGCAACTCTGCTGGGTTTTTCCACGCTCAACAGTTTCCTGTGTGTATCAAGAATGGTCCACCACCCAAAGGACAACTTGACACAACTGTGGGGAAGCATTGGAGTCAACATGGGCCAGTATCCCTGTGGAACGCTTTGGACACCTTGTAGAGTCCATGGCCCGACGAATTGAGGCTGTTCTGAGGGCAAAAGATCAGGGGTGCAACTTAGCATTAGGAAGGTGTTCCTAATGTTTTGTACACTCAATGTAGGATTGAAAGCATTGACTTGCGTTTGTTTAGTCTGTTCAGGGGTCTGCAAGGTCCATCCTGCCGCTGCCCTCAGATACATTATCTATGTATGTTAACGAGAGCTTAGCTACTAAAACCTTAGTAAGAGTTTGGATCAATGAACTTAATTGTTTGATTGATCCATCCAGACGTGATGCCGATCACCAAATCAACCAAGAAGAAGAAATGGAAGAAGGATGCCGGTGATGTGGAGGACCCAGAAGGTGGGTGGGCTGATAAGGATTACATACTATGCATAAATGGCCAATCTGCAATTGAGACAATTACAAAGTGGACAATGTCATGAGAATTTTGTTCTCAACTATAGACATAAACTATCAATCAGGCTTTGAATAATTCCCAGAGGTTGAAAAGCTTTAGTTAATGAAAAAATTAGACAAAGTCCCAATTCTGCAATAGGTCAGGTTTGTTTATTCATGAGAGTTCTGAATCCCAAATGTGAACACAGTCTTTTTATATTGTACAAGCTTTAAGCTGAACACAAATGATACAAATGCTCCACCCTCTCTAGGCAATTGAACTTTCCCACAGTACACATTCATTGGCTTATCACTTTCCTGTGACATAAATCAATCTGGACAGCTCCTAGCCGTTCCTCCCTTCCTGAAGACGAGAAGGCCTCTTTTCTGTAGTCTGGTTTCACAAAGAATTCTTTGTTCTCCCAGATACTCCTTCTTACATTGCAAGATTGTACCACCATGTTCCACTCTCTATACAATAAACATTTCTAGACACACACACACACATCAATTGGATTATCATTGTCTTATAACCCTATCCCTATTGCATACATTTTCAGAATGGAATATTCTTAGTCATTACTTAAACATACACATTTCCCTATCAGACAACCCGCCTCTGTTTTGGTTAAAACGCTTTATTTTAACCAATCACCAGTAATCTGAGTCAGTGCAGTACAAGTTGAGTCTCTATGTGCATGGTGAAAGTAAGTAGTTAACTTGTTCTCTGAAAAAGAATTGCATTTGGTCAAAGACAATTCTCTCCATTGTACTAACAGCAGGCAGCAAACTGATTGGACGGCTGTTAGTCAGCAAAAGGTGCTTTACTATTTCCAGGCACTTTAATTACTTTGGCTTCCTGTGGGGACACACTCCTTTAGGCTTTGATTAAAGATATAGCAAGTAGGGGTGGCAATAACAGTCTGCTACCATTCTCAATAGTTTCCCATCAAGGTTATCTGTACCTGGTGGTACATTATTGATATATAGTGCCAGTCAAAGGTTTGGACACACCTACTCATTCAATGTTTTTTCTTTATTTTTTACTATTTTCTACATTGTAGAACAATAGTGAAGACATCAACACTATGAAATAACACATATGGAATCATGTAGTAACCAACAAAAGTGTTAAACAAATCAGAATATATTTTATATTTGAGATTCTTCAAAGTAGCCACCCTTTGCCTTGATGACAGCTTTGCACACTCTTGACATTCTCTCAACATGAGGTAGTCACCTGTAATTTGCCTTATTAAAAGTTTGTTTGTGAGCCAATCAGTTGTGTTGTGACAAGGTAGGGGGATCTACCGTCCTGTAGGTTTTCAGTCCAACCCTCTTCCTGGAGATCTACTGTTCTGTAGGTTTTCAGTCCAACCCTCTTCCTGGAGATCTACTGTCCTGTAGGTTTTCAGTCCAACCCTCTTCCTGGAGATCTACTGTCCTGTAGGTTTTCAGTCCATCCCTAATGTAGCGGTTCTGATTCAGCTAGTTAAGGTCTTGTTCAGTAGCTAGTTAGTAGAATCAGGTGTGTTAAATTAGGGTTGGACTGAAAACTCACAGGACGGTAGGAAGAGGGTTGGGCAGCCCAGGTATAAATCACAAAAAAAATATATATATTATTAAAACAATTATATTATCATCCCAATGTTACATAAAACCCTAACTAGAACTTAATGGGAATCTTAACTAATGTTATGGGAATGTTCCCCGTTTGCTGGAATGACATAATTTCCAACGAACTCTGAACTATTGACACCAGCAAAAAATGATCATCAACACACATATTAGTTAAAATAAATTAAAGTGTGTAAACATGGAAAGGATATTTAATGCTGAAACATATTAAACATGAACCGTATTCACTAAGTAGATGGGTTATATTTAGGATAATGTTTTACAGCTTTGTCATTCTATTTTTATATATTAACATTAATGTATTCTTTTTTTTTTTACTTGACATGTTATGAAAATTCCATAAAATCCTAAAAGTTTTCACATTTCTGCCACTTTACTGGTAACCCTTTGCCAACTCATGTCTATATACTGAACTAAGTGTCCTCCTCAGTGTGTGCTGCTGTCCCAGGCAGCCCTCCAGAGCCAGGTATTGAGATGGAGGGGCGGGCCAGTAGGAGGCAGTCAGAGACGGTCCCTCTGACCCCTGAACCACAGGAAGTCCCACCACAGAAGAGGAAGAAGAAAAAGAAAGCTCAGACCCAAGGTACCCTAGGTTCTGTTACTCTAGGTTCTGTTACCCTAGTACCCTAGGTTCTGTTACCCTAGTACCCTAGGTTCTGTTACTCTAGGTTCTGTTACTCTAGGTTCTGTTACCCTAGTACCCTAGGTACTGTTACTCTAGGTTCTGTTACTCTAGGTTCTGTTACTCTAGGTTCTGTTACCCTAGTACCCTAGGTACTGTTACTCTAGGTTCTGTTACTCTAGGTTCTGTTACCCTAGTACCCTAGGTACTGTTACTCTAGGTTCTGTTACTCTAGGTTCTGTTACCCTAGTACCCTAGGTACTGTTACTCTAGGTTCTGTTACCCTAGTACCCTAGGTACTGTTACTTTAGGTTCTGTTACTCTAGGTTCTGTTACCCTAGGTTCTGTTACCCTAGTACCCTAGGTTCTGTTACTCTAGGTTCTGTTACCCTAGTACCCTAGGTACTGTTACTCTAGGTTCTGTTACTCTAGGTTCTGTTACCCTAGTACCCTAGGTACTGTTACTCTAGATTCTGTTACCCTAGTACCCTAGGTACTGTTACTTTAGGTTCTGTTACTCTAGGTTCTGTTACTCTAGGTTCTGTTACCCTAGTACCCTAGGTGCTGTTACTCTAGGTTCTGTTACTCTAGGTTCTGTTACCCTAGTACCCTAGGTTCTGTTACTTTAGGTTCTGTTACTCTAGGTTCTGTTACCCTAGTACTCTAGGTACTGTTACTTTAGGTTATGTTACTCTAGGTTCTGTTACTCTAGGTTCTGTTACTCTAGGTTCTGTTACCCTAGTACCCTAGGTTCTGTTACCCTAGTACCCTAGGTTATGTTACTCTAGGTACTGTTACCCTAGGTTCTGTTACCCTTGTACCCTGGGTTCTGTTACACTAGGTACTGTTACCCTAGGTTCTGCCTGCAGAGGGTAGCATAATTTGTCTGATTCTCTGTAATAATGGTATGGGAATAATAATACATTTTATTTTGTAAAGTGGTTTCTTGCCTCAAACAACATGTTCAGTCACCTCCTTGTCTGAATGACAAGTGGATAAACAGGTTAATGTCACACCCTGCATGTTTTTTCAAGTCCCCATGGAATGTAGGCCTACATTGAACACCACACATTGGCTGCTGCTGGAGGCTGAATGATAGAACAGCTATTTCCATGGTAAAAGGTTATGGGATGCATTTTTTCTCCATTCGTTTTTTTACGGTAGCCCACTGTGGTAGATACAAGAGCTTTTACAAGACCATTTCATTGTGCAATAATTCTAAATGCAACTGCGTATAAAAAAAAAACAGTTTTGGTGATTAAAAAAATATATTTTTTTATTTCTCAACTGTTAATTGAGGCAACATCTCCCATTCACAATTCAGGCAACAGGCTATCAGCGAGTCACTCACCACTTTGCAATGTCAGCTGGAGGCGGTAGGCATGAATGTTTTATTTCATATTATGAGGCATGTCTTACCTTGCATCAAAGTAGCCTATGGGAAGTATCCAACCAGGGAAATGGGGAGGCAATTATTTTATAAAGACTTCAAAAGGTCGGAGCGTGAGTTTGGGGAAGCTTACTATTTATCCTACCGGTTCTACCGTTCTGCGTTCCGGTCATGATTATCACATGCACATTTTAGTGGAACAAGTTTAAATTTCAATAATAACGTTTTAAGTTTCTCAAAAAATAATTGCAACGCATAAAAAAATCGGAATTAAAATGTTAAAAAAATCTCAAAGCTAAAAGTCAACTAATGTGAGATCACCAAGCCCTTTGATCTGATTGGCGGCTAAAGAAATTACCTCATGGAACTCATAGCCTATCAAATCAAATCGTATTCGTCACATGCGCCGAATACAACAGGTGTAGGCCTTACCGTGAATTGCTCACTTACAAGCCCCTAACCTGCAATGCACTTTTAAGAAAATGAGAGTTAAGAAAATATTTACTAAATAAACTAAAGTAAACAAAGTAACACAATAAAAATAACAATAACGAGGTTATATACAGGGTGGTAGCAGTACCGAGTCAGGGTGTAAGGGTACAGGTTAGTCGAGGGAATTGAGGTAATGTGTACATGTAGGTAAGAGTAAAGGGACTATGCATAGTACAGCAGTAGCAGCAGTGTAAAACATGCAAACAGTCTTCTGGCTTGGGGGTAGAAGCTGTTAAGGAGCCTTTTTGGACCCAGACTCGGCGCTCCGTGTGGTAGCAAAGAGAAGGTGGCTGGGGTCTTTGACAATTTTTCGGGCCTTCCTCTGACACCGCCTGGAGTTGAAGTCGGAAGTTTACATACACTGAGGTTGGAGTCATTAAAACTTGTTTTTTTTCAACCACTCCACAAATTTCTTGTTAACAAAATATAGTTTTGGCAAGTCGGATAGGACATCTACTTTGTGCATAATACCCTAACCCTAAGTCATTTTTCCAACAATTGTTTACAGACAGATTCACTGTATCACAATTCCAGTGGGTCAGAAATGTACATACACTAAGTTGACTGTGCCTTTAAACAGCTTGGAAAATTCAAGAAGATGATGTCATGGCTTTAGAAGCTTCTGATAGGCTAATTGACATAATTTGAGTCAATTGGAGGTGTACCTGTGGATGTATATCAAGGCCTACCTTCAAACTCTGCCAAATAGGCAGAGGCCTACCACACCATCCCAACCGTGAAGCACGGGGGTGGCAGCATCATGTTGTGGTGGTGCTTTGCTGCAGGAGGGACTGGTGCACTTCACAAAATAGATGGCATCATGAGGGAGGAAAATTATGTGGATATATTGAAGCAACATCTCAAGACATCAGTCAGGAAGTTAAAGCTTGGTTGCAAATGTGTCTTCCAAATGGACAATGACCCCAAGCATACTTCCAAAGCTTAGCCCCACTGATGTTCTGGGCCATACGAACTACCCTCTGTAGGTCGGATGACCAGCAGTTTCCATACCAGAGGGGGATGCAACCGGTCAGGATGCTCTCGATGGTGCAGCTGTAGAACTTTTTGAAGATCTGGGGACCCAAGCCAAATATTTTCAGTCTCCTGAGGGGGAATACGTGTTGTCGTGCCCTCTTCACGACAGTCTTGTTGTGTTTGGCCAATGCAACAGTAGGCCTATAACTTCCATTGCTCTTTCAAACCGAAGACTGGTGATTATTGAGGGGGAGATTCATAAATTATGGTTATGAAATAAACAAAAAACTAGTTTCTCACAAATGTATCAGGTTGTGAACTCCACAGAGAACATTAGACATGCGAGAATGAAAACGGGGGAAATTACTGTAATTAATACACGCATTAACACAAATTAATGTAACCAAATGACAGGGATGAATGGTATACTTACTCCTGGTGACATACGTAATGGAGAATTGATACAAAATCTACAATCAAAGGGCAAACAATTCACACAATGAATGCGCATAAATTGTCTGGAGACGGTGGAGAATATTCTGGAGAGAGAGACCTCTCCCTTTCTTCTTGTATTGACATTTTAAATGATACACCGTTATCTTCACATATTTTAGATGTTTTTCACAGACATCCGCAGCTCAATAATCAGCCAGGGGCTTATTGCCACGCGTGCTGCCCAAACTGTGGGCTTCCCAAATAGGCAGAGGCCTACAAACTTGTGATCTGAAATAATCCACAGCACTTTTTTTTGTTAAAGAAGCTAATGATTCTCGATTCCTCTGTGGCAAAGTCATGCTTTCTGGTATATTTTTTTATTTATTTTTTATTAAACCTTTATTTAACTAGGCAAGTCAGTTAAGAACAAATTCTTATTTACAATGACGGCCTACCAAAAGGCAAAAGACCTCCTGCGGGGACGGGGGCTGGGATTAAACATCTAGGACAAAACACACATCACAACAAGAGAGACAACACAACACTACATAAAGAGAGACCTAAGACAACAACATAGCAAGGCAGCAACACATGACAACACAGCATGGTAGCAACACAACATGACAACCACATGGTAGCAACACAGCATATCAACAACATGGTAGCAGCACAAAACATGGTACAAACATTATTGGGCACTGACAACAGCACAAAGGGCAAGAAGGTAGAGACAACAATACATCACACAAAGCAGCCACAACTGTCAGTAAGAGTGTCCGTGATTGAGTCTTTGAATGAAGAGATTGAGATAAAACTGTCCAGTTTGAGTGTTTGTTGCAGCTCGTTCCAGTCGATAGCTGCAGCGAACTGAAAAGAGGAGCGACCCAGGGATGTGTGTGTTTTGGGGACCTTTAACTGAATGTGACTGGCAGAACGGGTGTTGTATGTGGAGGATGAGGGCTGCAGTAGGTAGCTCAGATAGGGAGGAATAAGTATAAGTATCAACCAGTGGGTCTTGCGACGGGTATACAGAGATGACCAGTTTACAGAGGAGTATAGAGTGCAGTGATGTGTCCTATAAGGAGCATTGGTGGCAAATCTGTATAGACAGGAGTAATTATATAATTTTGGCAAATGTATTTCCATTTACTACCCTACTGGACCCACCACTATGTCATTACTCTCCTGTTCTACTGGACCCACCACTATGTCATGTCTCTCCTGTTCTACTGGACCCACCACTATGTCATTTCTCTCCTGTTCTACTGGACCCACCACTATGTCATTTCTCTCCTGTTCTACTGGACCCACCACTATGTCATTTCTCTCCTGTTCTACTGGACCCACCACTATGCCATTTCTCTCCTGTTCCATTGGTTTTCATATCAGCTTTATTTTGTTGTCCAGAAGCCAAAGCCACAATCCTAGTCATGTTATCAACCCATCCTAGTTGTTGTAACCTTTACATCTCCCCTCTTTCTAAGTTTCTAACAGAGGTGTGGGTCCCAGGTGTGCTGTTTAGAATGGTGTTTCCCCCAGGTGTGCTGTTTAGAATGGTGTTTCCCCAGGTGTTCTGTTTAGAATGGTGTTTTCCCCAGGTGTGCTGTTTAGAATGGTGTTTCCCCCAGGTGTGCTGTTTAGAATGGTGTTTCCCCCAGGTGTGCTGTTTAGAATGGTGTTTCCCCAGGTGTGCTGTTTAGAATGGTGTTTCCCCCAGGTGTGCTGTTTAGAATGGTGTTTTCCCCAGGTGTGCTGTTTAGAATGGTGTTTTCCCCAGGTGTGCTGTTTAGAATGGTGTTTTCCCCAGGTGTTCTGTTTAGAATGGTGTTTCCCCCAGGTGTGCTGTTTAGAATGGTGTTTCCCCAGGTGTGCTGTTTAGAATGGTGTTTCCAGGTGTGCTGTTTAGAATGGTGTTTCCAGGTGTGCTGTTTAGAATGGTGTTTTCCCCAGGTGTGCTGTTTAGAATGGTGTTTCCCCCAGGTGTGCTGTTTAGAATGGTGTTTTCCCCAGGTGTTCTGTTTAGAATGGTGTTTCCCCCAGGTGTGCTGTTTAGAATGGTGTTTCCAGGTGTTCTGTTTAGAATGGTGTTTCCAGGTGTGCTGTTTAGAATGGTGTTTCCAGGTGTGCTGTTTAGAATGGTGTTTCCCCCAGGTGTGCTGTTTAGAATGGTGTTTTCCCCAGGTGTGCTGTTTAGAATGGTGTTTCCCCCAGGTGTGCTGTTTAGAATGGTGTTTCCCCCAGGTGTGCTGTTTAGAATGGTGTTTCCCCCAGGTGTGCTGTTTAGAATGGTGTTTCCAGGTGTGCTGTTTAGAATGGTGTTTCCCCCAGGTGTGCTGTTTAGAATGGTGTTTCCCCCAGGTGTGCTGTTTAGAATGGTGTTTCCCCCAGGTGTGCTGTTTAGAATGGTGTTTTCCCCAGGTGTGCTGTTTAGAATGGTGTTTCCCCCAGGTGTGCTGTTTAGAATGGTGTTTCCCCCAGGTGTGCTGTTTAGAATGGTGTTTCCCCCAGGTGTGCTGTTTAGAATGGTGTTTTCCTGTGAATTGCATTTTGGCAAATGTTTAAAAAAAAAATTGGGCTGCTTCATTACATGAGTTACCAGTTCTGTTAAGAAACATTACCATAATGTAAATGTTCTGTTAAGACACATTACCATAATGTAAATGTTCTGTTAAGACACATTACCATAATGTAAATGTTCTGTTAAGACACATTACCATAATGTAAATGTTCTGTTAAGAGCCATTACCATAATGTACATGTTCTGTTAAGATATATTACCATAATGTAAATGTGATTTCTGTCATTCTGAATGCTGTGTCAGGACACCCTATTGGGTTATGCACCCAATGCATATGGATCTGTTAAATTTCTCTAATGGATCCGGGAAATTGATAAACATCTTCACGGTCACGTTGTCCGGCGCAACACATCTCCCTAACGGAAACCCTTCTGCTTTCTGTCTCCTACTTTGTGGCCTGGTTTTCCAGACACCAAATGTAGCCTGGACTAAAAATCTCTCCATTGAGAATCCTTTTAGTTCTAGACTAGGCTTAAAGTCATGCTTTACAGCTTTTGTATAATTTTAGCCAGTAGTGCTTACAAGCCAAAACTGGTCTCTGATAATTGTGCACAATTGTGTACTATGTCATCAATTTCATATATGTTATGTCCTATATACACTGCTCAAAAAAATAAAGGGAACACTTAAACAACACAATGTAACTCCAAGTCAATCACACTTCTGTGAAATCAAACTGTCCACGTAGGAAGCAACACTGATTGACAATAAATTTCACATGCTGTTGTGCAAATGGAATAGACAACAGGTGGAAATTATAGGCAATTAGCAAGACACCCCCAATAAAGGAGTGGTTCTGAAGGTGGTGACCACAGACCACTTCTCAGTTCCTATGCTTCCTGGCTGATGTTTTGGTCACTTTTGAATGCTGGCGGTGCTTTCACTCTAGTGGTAGCATGAGACGGAGTCTACAACCCACACAAGTGGCTCAGGTAGTGCAGCTCATCCAGGATGGCACATCAATGCGAGCTGTGGCAAGAAGGTTTGCTGTGTCTGTCAGCGTAGTGTCCAGAGCATGGAGGCGCTACCAGGAGACAGGCCAGTACATCAGGAGACATGGAGGAGGCCGTAGGAGGGCAACAACCCAGCAGCAGGACCACTACCTCCGCCTTTGTGCAAGGAGGAGCACTGCCAGAGCCCTGCAAAATGACCTCCAGCAGGCCACAAAGGTGCATGTGTCTGCTCAAACGGTCAGAAACAGACTCCATGAGGGCCCAACGTCCACAGGTGGGGGTTGTGCTTACAGCCCAACACCGTGCAGGACGTTTGGCATTTGCCAGAGAACACCAAGATTGGCAAATTCGCCACTGGCGCCCTGTGCTCTTCACAGATGAAAGCAGGTTCACACTGAGCACGTGACAGACGTGACAGAGTCTGGAGACGCCGTGGAGAACGTTCTGCTGCCTGCAACATCCTCCAGCATGACCGGTTTGGCGGTGGGTCAGTCATGGTGTGGGGTGGCATTTCTTTGGGGGGCTGCATAGCCCTCCATGTGCTCGCCAGAGGTAGCCTGACTGCCATTAGGTACCGAGATGAGATCCTCAGACCCCTTGTGAGACCATATGCTGGTGCGGTTGGCCCTGGGTTCCTTCTAATGCAAGACAATGCTAGACCTCATGTGGCTGGAGTGTGTCAGCAGTTCCTGCAAGAGGAAGGCATTGATGCTAAGGACTGGCCCGCCCGTTCCCCAGACCTGAATCCAATTGAGCACATCTGGGACATCATGTCTCGCTCCATCCACCAACGCCACGTTGCACCACAGACTGTCCAGGAGTTGGCGGATGCTTTAGTCCAGGTCTGGGAGGAGATCCCTCAGGAGACCATCCGCCACCTCATCAGGAGCATGCCCAGGCGTTGTAGGGAGGTCATTCAGGCACGTGGAGGCCACACACACTACTGAGCCTCATTTTGACTTGTTTTAAGGACATTACATCAAAGTTGGATCAGCCTGTAGTGTGGTTTTCCACTTTAATTTTGAGTGTGACTCCAAATCCAGACCTCCATGGGTTGATAAATTTGATTTCCATTGATAATTTGTGTGATTTTGTTGTCAGCACATTCAACTATGTAAAGAAAAAAGTATTTAATAAGATTCTTTCATTCATTCAGATCTATGATGTGTTATTTTAGTGTTCCCTTTATTTTTTTGAGCAGTGTATATATGTGTTTATTCGTACAATATGTTGCGAATTTTGTAAGTGCTTAAGACCCCCCTGGACTGCATTTTGAATCTGTGTCTAGGTAACTGGCCCTATATATCTAAGCCTTTAATTGATCAAACTACAGCCCAAAGAAGAGATTATCTGCCTGGTATGTAGACTGTAGTCACCGATGGTTGCAGCTGGACATAGTTTCTCATTCGATAGTTGGTCCTGATTTAACACGAAGAGTCTACCACGGACTGTGCTACTCGATAACTAGTTGACTGTAGTTGGACAGATGCATAGAAAGCCTATTTTTTTTTTTTAAACTCTCTCATCTCCGTGTGTTAATTGTGTTAATTATCTATTCTCAAATGGCTGGTAAATTATGGCTATCTATCTATTTTCAAGACATGGAGGATCCGGAGCTGGTTAACGGGGACGGGATGGACCAGCACACGGACGGGGAGGAACAAGTCGTCACCCGGACAAAAACCAAGAGGAAGAAGTGAGTGCTGGACTGCTGCAGGCCATAGCTTGGTACCAGATCTGTTTGTGCGGTTGTGGTCATTGTGACCATAGGAAAACAGCACAACCAGATCTGGGACCAGGCTAGACCCACCGTGTCTGTGCTGCTGTATATACGGTGGGGGTTATTCAACGCTCTCTAAAGCAACTGCTACAGAACATATTTTAAAAGGGAGAGCATTGTGATCGAACTACGGTGACGTTCCAGGTCGCCTACGTTGAAAATGTGTTTCAGGAAACACCCCGTCAATATGACTTAATGACCTGTTGACGACACGTCTGCATGGTAAGCAACCAGGAAAGTCTTCAGAATCTCCGTCTTGACACGTTACGATCTGCACCCGTCCTCTTTTTTTTCCACAACAGGAAGTCCAAGATTGACATGCATTACACCAATGACCTGGGTGTGGAGGATGGTGACATTGTCAGTGGTTTGCATCATGCTATCCCCCAGCATTCCCTGTTCTCTTCTCCTCTGGGCCACAGCCAGCCTGTCGGCAAAGTGTTTGTGGAGAGAAACAGTGAGTGTCCTGTCTCTCCTATCTTAACATAAGACTGGAACGTACAACCAAATCTCACTGTGTCGGCTGAGACTTATAACTCATACCCAAACAATGGTACAATGGCGCTGCAAACTCTCAAAAAAAAAACAACGATTTAACTTCTTAAAGTAATCACTAGTTCTGGACTGATAAACAATTTCAATGGAGAGCATGCTTCCTTGGTCCAGGACTAGACTGAATCTGTGTCCCGGGGAAACTGGCCCTCTCCTTTTTGAACTCAGACCCTGGTCAGGCGCTAACCAGTTGTTGTCTCCGATTCCTTCAGAGCGTTTCCAGGCGACCGACCCGCCCAAACACAATGCACATCTGCCTGACCACATGGAGGATTACATGGAGGTCAGGCCCCTCTGGACAACCAGGGACGTAGCCATGAGAGTACACAGTGGGTTCAGGTGAGTTACATGCCTTGCAGAGGCTTGGATGTGATAACTGACACTTTATCTAATTCTCTCTGTCTGTGTGCGTGTGTGTTTGTGTCTCTGTGTGTGTGTGTGTGTGTGTGCGCCTCTTTCCAGAGTGATAGGTCTGTTCTCCCATGGTTTCCTGGCTGGCTATGCAGTGTGGAACACCGTGGTGGTGTATGTTTTAGCTGGGGAGCAGTTCACCACCCTACCAAACCTGCTACAGCAGTACCACTCCTTGGCCTACCCTGCCCAGTCTCTCCTCTACCTACTGCTGGCTATCAGCACAGTGTCTGCCTTCGACAGGTAAGGGCCTACCCTGCCCAGTCTCTCCTCTACCTACTGCTGGCTATCAGCACAGTGTCTGCCTTCGACAGGTAAGGGCCTACCCTGCCCAGTCTCTCCTCTACCTACTGCTGGCTATCAGCACAGTGTCTGCCTTCGACAGGTAAGGGCCTACCCTGCCCAGTCTCTCCTCTACCTACTGCTGGCTATCAGCACAGTGTCTGCCTTCGACAGGTAAGGGCCTACCCTGCCCAGTCTCTCCTCTACCTACTGCTGGCTATCAGCACAGTGTCTGCCTTCGACAGGTAAGGGCCTACCCTGCCCAGTCTCTCCTCTACCTACTGCTGGCTATCAGCACAGTGTCTGCCTTCGACAGGTAAGGGCCTACCCTGCCCAGTCTCTCCTCTACCTACTGCTGGCTATCAGCACAGTGTCTGCCTTCGACAGGTAAGGGCCTACCCTGCCCAGTCTCTCCTCTACCTACTGCTGGCTATCAGCACAGTGTCTGCCTTTGACAGATAAGGGCCTACCCTGCCCAGTCTCTCCTCTACCTACTGCTGGCTATCAGCACAGTGTCTGCCTTCGACAGGTAAGGTCCTACCGTGCCCAGTCTCTCCTCTACCTACTGCTGGCTATCAGCACAGTGTCTGCTTTTGACAGATAAGGGCCTACCCTGCCCAGTCTCTCCTCTACCTACTGCTGGCTATCAGCACAGTGTCTGCCTTCGACAGGTAAGGTCCTACCCTGCCCAGTCTCTCCTCTACCTACTGCTGGCTATCAGCACAGTGTCTGCCTTCAACAGGTAAGGTCCTACCCTGCTCAACGTCTGTTCTCAGCACAGTATCTGCCATCGACAGGTATGGATTGCATGGACAGAGGCAGACTTTCTGTTTCTGTATCTCTCTGTGAGCACTTTGATATAGAAACGTTGTCCTCTCGTGTCAGAGGTTGGTCTAGTGGTCCACACAGCCGGCCTGGACATGTCCCCCAACAGGTTGGTCTGGTGGTCCACACAGCCGGCCTGGACATGTCCCCCAACAGGTTGGTCTAGTGGTCCACACAGCCGGCCTGGACATGTCCCCCAACAGGTTGGTCTGGTGGTCCACACAGCCGGCCTGGACTACACATGTCCCCAAACAGGTTGGTCTGTTCTGATAATAAACATTACCATAATGTAAATGTTCTGTTAAGATACATTACAATGTAGTCTAGTTTCTATACTGTCCCTGGAGTCTAGTTTCAATAATGTCCCTGTAGTCTAGTTTCTATACAGTCTCGGTAGTCTAGTTTCTATACTGTCCCTGTAGTCTCGTTTCTATACTGTCCCTGTAGTCTAGTTTCTATAATGCCCCTGTAGTCTAGTTTCTATACTGTCCCTGTAGTCTAGTTTCTATACTGTCCCTGTAGTCTAGTTTCTATACTGTCCCTGTAGTCTAGTTTATATACGGTCCCTGTAGTCTCGTTTATATACGGTCCCTGTAGTCTCGTTTCTATAATGTCCCTATAGTCTAGTTTCTATAATGTCCCTGTAGTCTAGTTTCTATACTGTTCCTGTAGTCTAGTTTCTATACTGCCTGATCTCCATGCTCTGTGTTGCAGGGTGAACCTGGCTAAGGCCTCCATGGCTCTAAGAGGATTCCTCACTCTGGACCCGGCTGCTCTGGCCTCCTTCTGTAGGTTCCTCTTCTTACACGTTCATGACATCCCATGATCTGTAGCCTCTTCTGTTAGTTAACCACGTAGTAGACAAAGACAAAACATATTCTGTGAGATATGATGTCTCTCCTTCCTTCTCTGGTGTTTCCAGTGTACTTTACAGCGCTCATCCTATCTCTCAGTCAGCAGATGACCAGCGATCGCATTAACCTCTACCCCACTGCCAACGAGACCCTGTGGTGAGCACTGCACTGCTCCATGGTTGAGGCCTAAAATGGCAACCTATTCCCTATATAGTGGTCAGGGCCCACAGCACACTATTCACAATATAGTGACCAGGGCCCATAGCACCCTATCCCTATATAGTGACCAGGGCCCACAGCACACTATTCCCTATATAGTGACCAGGGCCCATAGCACCCTATTCCCTATATAGTGACCAGGGCCCATAGCACCCTATGGGCTTCAGACTGTCACCCTGACACATGGCTGTAGACTGCTATTGGGTTACTAATACTGAAGCTTCAGACTGTCACCCTGACACATGGCTGTAGACTGCTATTGGGTTACTAATACTGAAGCTTCAGACGGTCACCCTGACACATGGCTGTAGACTGCTATTGGGTTACTAATACTGAAGCTTCAGACTGTCACCCTGACACATGGCTGTAGACTGCTATTGGGTAACTAATACTGAAGCTTCAGACTGTCACCCTGACACATGGCTGTAGACTGCTATTGGGTAACTAATACTGAAGCTTCAGACTGTCACCCTGACACATGGCTGTAGACTGCTATTGGGTTACTAATACCGAAGCTTCAGACTGTCACCCTGACACATGGCTGTAGACTGCTATTGGGTTACTAATACTGAAGCTTCAGACTGTCACCCTGACACATGGCTGTAGACTGCTATTGGGTAACTAATACTGAAGCTTCAGAAAGCTATTCAGAACACCTACTGTGTTTTTCCTAATGACTCGCCTTCCCTTTGGAAATATTGACAAAACATCAACAGCAAGTGTAATAAACACTGTATATGTAACGATGAGCACGAGGTGCAACAGAGACATTATTTAAAGCAGAACAGCTGAGTAGAGGGGCAATGGAGACATACAACAGGACATGTGAGACACAAGCAGTCATCATGGGTCACCTGTTACGTCACCTTCCATCTGTAGCTAGGACAATCCTAATTACCAGCAGGAAACTGTCTGAGTCTGAGCTTTGTGGTGTCTCTGTTGTCTCTGTCCCCGTGCACCCCTCGCTCTCTCTCAATTCATTTCTAGGGGCTTTATTGGCATGGGAAACATACGTTAACATTGCCAAAGCAAGTGAAGTAGATAATTCTCTCTCTCTCTCTCCCTCTCCCTCTCCCTCTCCCTCCAGGCCCCCTGGCTCAGAGCACCAAATCCTCCAGCCCTGGATAGTGGTCAACCTGGTGATAGCTCTGTTAGTAGGTCTGGCCTGGGCCTTCGTCTCCACGCGACCAGACATGGACTACACCGAGGGTGAGAGCTTTATGAACTCAACTTAGTTATCATGTGAACTATCATTACCACAGGCAGTTAGGAAAGCTAAGGCTAGCTTTTTCAAACAGAAATGTGCATCCTGTAGCACAAACTCCAAAAGGTTCTGGGACACTGTAAAGTCCATGGAGAATAAGAGCATCTCCTCCCAGCTGTCCACTGCACTGAGGCTAGGAAACACTGTCACCACCGATAAATCCACGATAATTGAGAATTTCAATAAGCATTTTTCTACGGATGGCCATGCTTTCCACCTGGCTACCCCAACCCCGGTCAACAGCCCTCACCCCCCACAGCAGCTTTCCCAAGCCTCCCTATTTCTCCTACACCCAAATCCAGTTAGCTGATGTTCTGAAAGAGCTGCAAAATCTGGACCCCTACAAATCAGCCGGGCTAGACAATTTGGACCCTCTTTTTCTAAAATTATCCGCCGAAATTGTTGCAACCCCTATTACTAGCCTGTTCAACCTCTCTTTCATATCGTCTGAGATCCCCAAAGATTGGAAAGCTGCCGCGGTCATCCCCCTCTTCAAAGGGGGTGACACTCTAGACCAAAACTGCTACAGACCTATATATAATCTACCCTGCCTTTCTAAGGTCATCGAAAGCCAAGTTAACAAACAGATCACCGACCATTTCGAATCACACCGTACCTTCTCCACTATGCAATCTGGTTTCCGAGCTGGTCATGGGTGCACCTCAGCCACCACTGCGACCTGTATGCTCTCGTTGGCTGGCCCTCGCTTCATATTTGTCGCCAAACACTCTGGCTCCAGGTCATCTATAAGTCTTTGCTAGGTAAAGCCCCGCCTTATCTCAGCTCACTGGTCACCATAGCAACACCCGCCCGTAGCACGTGCTCCAGCAGGTATATTTCACTGGTCACCCCCAAAGCCAATACCTCCTTTGGCCGCCTTTCCTTCCAGTTCTCTGCTGCCAATGACTGGAACGAACGGCAAAAATCACAAGCTGGAGACTCATATCTCCCTCACTAGCTTTAAGCACCAGCTGTCAGAGCAGCTCACAGATCACTGCACCTGTACATAGCCCGTCTGTTAATAGCCTATCCAACTACCTCATCCCCATACTGTTATTTATTTTAGCTCCTTGGCACCCCAGTATCTCTACTTGTACACTCATCTTCTGCACATCTACCATTCCAGTGTTTAATTGCTATATTGTGATTATTTCACCACCATGGCCTATTTATTGCCTCACATTCCTTATCTTACCTCATTTGCACACATTGTATATAGATTTGTTTTTCTACTGTATTATTGGCTGTATGTTTGTTTTATTCCATGTGTAACTCTGTTGTTGTATGTGTCGAACTGCTTTGCTTTATCTTGGCCAGGTAGCAGTTGTAAATAAGAACTTGTTCTCAACTGGCCTACCTGGCTAAATAAAGGTGAAATAAATAAATATAACATTCACCACAATAACTAGTTAGTTATTATGATAACTATCACTAATTACAAATATCTTACAAATGTATAACGTCTGTTCATAACTATCAACTTTTAACTAGTCCAAGTAACAATTATTCCCATGGCTTGTCTCGACATTAGAGTTTTTGATGGCGATGGAAGTTGAAGACCTCTACCCAAGACATGATGACAACCCGGATCTTTCAGCCTGAAACTCAGTCCGTTGTGTTCTGGTTGGTTCCACATCAGTTGTAAAGAAGAAGGTGAAAACGTTTTTTTTTTTTTTTCCATTATGTGTACCATAAAATGATAAGAGATTCCACAATGTCATTTCAACATTAAACAGGTGACAATAACAATAACTGTGTCTGTTTACTGCTGACCTCTAGAGGGATCGTCTGATGCTGCAGTGAACTACATGATGAGTCCATGTGTTCTTTATGCTGGTAACCAGTTTATAATAGCAATAAAGCACCTCGGGGGGTTTGTGGTATATGGGGCCAATATACCACGGCTAAGGGCTGTATGCAGGCACTCAGCTTCCTGTTGTATCAAATGCTGTAGTTTAGAGTATACCAGGTATACGCCGTTTGTTTTGCAAACTCCATCTAAACACTGCTAACCAAACAACAGTGCTAGGTGGCTGTACTACAGAAACACCGCTAACCCAACAACAGTGCTAGGTGGCTGTACTACAGAAACACCGCTAACCAAACAACAGTGCTAGGCGGCTGTACTACAGAAACACCACTAACCAAACAACAGTGCTAGGCGGCTGTACTACAGAAACACCGCTAACCAAACAACAGTGCTAGGTGGCTGTACTACAGAAACACCGCTAACCCAACAACAGTGCTAGGTGGCTGTACTACAGAAACACCGCTAACCAAACAACAGTGCTAGGCGGCTGTACTACAGAAACACCACTAACCAAACAACAGTGCTAGGTGGCTGTACTACAGAAACACCGCTAACCCAACAACAGTGCTAGGCGGCTGTACTACAGAAACACCACTAACCAAACAACAGTGCTAGGTGGCTGTACTACAGACACACCGCTAATCAAACAACAGTGCTAGGTGGCTGTACTACAGAAACACCGCTAACCAAACAAACAACAGGGTTTCAAGTTCAAATCCCAGAGCTGACATGGTAAAAAAATCTGTCGTTCTGCCCCTGAACAAGGCAGTTAACCCACTGTTCCCCGGGCGCTGAAGACGTGGATGTTGATTAAAGGCAGCCCCCCGCACCTCTCTGATTCAGAAGGGGTTGGGTTAAATGCGGAAGACACATTTCGGTTGAAGGCATTCGGTTGGACAACTGACTAGGTACCCCCCCCTTTTCCCACATAGTTTGAGGATGTTATGAAGAGATTGTTGTTCACTAAGGGTAGAAAAACATTGAAATTAATTCGACTATAGACCTTTGCACTCGACTTTAAAACCATTGCCAGGTTTTCCAAAAACAACCGTGCAGATGAAGCTGGAACCAATTCAGTTTTGTTCCCAGAACTTCCCACAACAACCTGTTGTAAATCACAGTATGTATTCAGGATAATGGGGTAACTGACACTCACTTTTGTCTGTCATTTTAGATCCATTACTAGTTAAAGGTTAAATAAATAAAAACGTTCGTTCCCTGGGGGGACCTCAACACCAAGGTCCTCTGCAAAATTGCTACCAATGATGTTCTCTACCACTGCAGCTTGAGAGGCAGGAGGGAGGAGCTGGTGACCTGGTGATTTGCAGGTAACCAGTAGGTTCAATACTAACCTACACTGAGAGTGTACAAAACATTAACAACACCTTTCTAGTATTGAGTTGCGCACCCCCTCCCCTCAGAACAGCCTCAAGTCGTCGGGGCATGTTGACTCCAATGGTTCCCCACGGTTGTGTCCAGTTTGCAGGATGTCCTTTGGGTGGTGGACCATTCTTGATACACACAGGAAACTGTTGAGCGTGGAAAAACTCAGCAGTGTATCAGTTCTTGACACAAACCGGTGCGCCTGGCACCTACTACCATACCCCCGTTCAAAGGCACTTCAATATTTTGTCTTGCCCATTCATCCTCTGAATGACACACATACACAATCCATGTCTCAATTTAAACATCCTTCTTTAACCTGTCTCATTCCCTTCATTTACACTGAGTGGTGTGGATTTAACAAGTGACATCAATAAGGGATCATAGCTTTCACCTGGATTCACCTGGTCAGTCTCTGTCATGTAAAGAGCAGGTGTTCCTAATATTTTGTCCACTCAGTGCACACACACACACACACACACACACACACACACACACACACACACACACAATACATTACACGACACACACACAACCTTTCAGAGGCTCATCCAAAGAAATACAAGTTGAAACTGTGAGACTTCTTAAGAGTCAGACGCAAACAAAATGCATCGAAACATGCAGAGGAATGATTTACACATTTTTATTGTTCAGTTTAAATGCATTTTAGGTTTTTATTTTCCCTGTTACGGCAAAGTATCAAAGAATATTCCTGACGTTAAAAAGCTAGTTTGGCCTTCAGATACAGATAATAATAACGTTTAGGCTGTTTTTCACTGTTTACTCTTCGTTGTTCTTGTTCTGAAATGACTGAAGACCTGAAATGAAGGACAGCACTGTTTACATGCTGCTGATGTCACTTCCTGTTTACAGAGGTAAAAGGCAGAGGTATGATGATGCAGTACACAGGATCACCTTCCACTCTACACATGTTGTGTATGATGTAGTACACATGATCACCTTCCACTCTACACATGTTGTGTATGATGTAGTACACATGATCACCTTCCACTCTGCACATGTTGTGTATGATGTAGTACACATGATCACCTTCCACTCTGCACATGTTGTGTATGATGTAGTACACATGCTCACCTTCCACTCTGCACATGTTGTGTATGATGTAGTACACATGATTACCTTCCACTCTGCACATGTTGTGTATGATGTAGTACACATGATCACCTTCCACTCTACACAACATTTCAGTTTGGCTGATCTCTAATGACCTTAGTGATTCTAATTGGTAGGTACTGCCTGACTAGATATGGGCCTGACTAGGGTTAAGTAAACAACACGGAGACAGATAGGTATGCAGACAGACAGAGGGACCACAGACAGATTTGGTCTTAGTTCATGCTACAGCCTCTTCTTACTACTGAGAACGTAACAACTACTGGGAGACACAGTCCCCATCCACAAACACACAGTATGCGTCTCAAACGGCCCAATATTACCTGTATAGTAAGTAAGCCTCGTCAGAGCCAGAAAAGGCTGGCTCTGTTTCTCCGGTTTCTGTAGCGTGAGGCAGCTTGATGTACAAGTACAACCCCCTAAACAGGACGCTAGTCTATCGCAAGGGCCTATGGACAGTGGTCTGGTCAAAAGTAGTGCACCACATAGGGAATACCGGTGCCATTTGGGACACAATGACAGTACAATAGAAGGCGTTAGTGTGAAACAAGTGTCCGTCCACCCTCAATCACGAGCTACATGGCCAACTGGTCCGGTCTAGAGATGGTTCTAGAACCAGCACTTCATTCTAGAATTGTTCTGCCATGTGACCTAGCACTTCCTGTAGTTTAGTGTACTTCCTGTCTGTACCGCAGCCATAAAGCCAGGGCATTGGCTATATCGTAAAAAGTCATGAAAACAAACGTGTGCTTTTTGGTCTTCGTTTAAGGCTGGACATTAGGTTATCAGTGTGGTTAGGGTTAGGTTTAAAATCCCATTTTAACAATAAACATTTTAGAAATAGGCTGGGTTTAGACATAATTATGACTTTGTGGCTGTATTAACTAGTAACAACCAAAAGGAGGCCTTTCGAGACAGTATCTGCGTTTACAGACAGACGGATCACTAATGTGACCAATAGAAACAGAGAGAGAGAGCAGGTCAGACCCCCCTCTCATCAACATAACAGCCATTCACAGAGGTGGACCTTCATTGTGCACCATTTCATCCCGTCCAATCAAAGCAGTGACCACCTGCGTGGATCATTAAGACATCAGCCAATCGTCTTCCAGTGGTACAGTGACTTCAATCCGCTGGAGGCTGTTAAACCATTTTGATGCCATTGGCAGAAAAGATTGTGATTAGAATCAACACAACATTATCTTTACACTCCACAGACAGACAGGCGGTGTCTGAAACAGCACCCTATTCCCTACATAGTGCACTCCTTTTGACCAGAGCCCTATGGGCCCTCTGCACTACGTAGGGAATAGGGTGCCATTTCAGACAACCACATGGAGGGTGTTAGCCTAGTGTCCCATATCCAACTACACCAGTGTCTGTCTGTCTCATATCCAACTACACCAGAGTCTGTCTGTCCCATATCCAACTACACCAGTGTGTGTCTGTCTGTCTGTCTGTCTGTCCCATATCCAACTACACCAGTGTCTGTTTGTCTGTCCCATATCCAACTACACCAGTGTCTGTCTGTCTCATATCCAACTACACCAGTGTCTGTCTGTCTCATATCCAACTACACCAGTGTCTGTCTGTCCCATATCCAACTACACCAGTGTCTGTCTGTCTGTCCCATATCCAACTACACCAGTGTCTGTCTGTCGGTCCCATATCCAACTACACCAGTGTCTGTCTGTCTGTCCCATATCCAACTACACCAGTGTCTGTCTGTCCCATATCCAACTACATCAGTGTCTGTCTGTCCCATATCCAACTACATCAGTGTCTGTCTGTCCCATATCCAAATACACCAGGGATCCTCCCTATACTGCTCCTATAAACACGTCTGTCTCCACACTAGCTCTGGTCCAGGGTATTACGTGTGGCTTGCTGAAGCTAAACCTGCCACACTTAACACCCTGGACCAGAGCCATCTCCACATCAACCCTGGTCTCGCTACTACTCACGGTTCATATTCACTCACTACGCTTTAAAAACATAACTTTAAAATAATAATATATCTTATATAAAAACACAAAGTAACCCCCAAGTGGGTATCAGAAGTATTCACCCACCCCTGGATTTGGAAAACAAAAATCTGTGACAAAGTGGGATTCAATGGAACTTTTTGGCCTAAATCCAAAGTCTCATGTTTGTGGGGCAAATCCAACACAACACATCACTGAGCAACTGCCTCCTTATTCTCAAGCATAGTGGTGGCTGCATCATGGTGTGGGTATGCTTGTCATCGGCAAAGACTGGGTATTTTTCAGGATAAAACAGAAGGGAGATAAGCACAGGCAAAATCCTAGAGGAAAACCCCCTGCTTCCCTCTGCATTCCAGCAGACACTGGGGAGACGAATTCACCTTTCAGCAGGACAATAACCTACAACACAAGGCCAAATCTACACTGGAGTCGCTTACCAAGAAGATATCGAGTGGCTGAGTGGCCTAGTTACAGTTCTGACTTACATCTGCTTGAAGATCTATGGCTAGACTTGAAAATTACTGTCTAGCCATTATCCCCAACACCTAGCCAGAGCTTGAACACGTTTTTAATGAATAATGTGCAAATATTGCACAATCCAGGTGTGCAAAGCTCTTAAGCCTGGTTCACATTGGCAGTTTTAAGTGACTCAAATCCTATTCATTTTTTTTGCTTTTTCCTGTCCGAATTCCGAACAGCCAAAAAGCACATGGAATTGGATATTTCAATCCACATACAGATCTGATTTCTGTCCGTGCAACTTGTGTCTGAGCGGTCGAATCGGGTTTATTTGTAATCCCGTGGTATTTCGACCGTTGTTGGGCACATCTTGTTGCTCGCTAGCTACTCTGTTGACAGTTTGACAAGAACATTGCGGTAGCCAACTAGCGTGTTCATTTACCAATGAATTAGTGAATGTGCTAGAGAACTACAGATGTGGGATCTTAATTTGATCGATCTTTTGTTGCTGAGAATTTTTTTCTGCACATGCAAATTCGTAGTGTATTCAAGGGTTTGAAAAGGCTTCTAAAGTTTTGTAATTTCCACTTTAAAATGTCAGATTTGATTCGCCCTAAAGAAAAAAAATTATCAAGACCTACAATTTTTTTTCCCATTAATTATAATCCCCATTATAATTCAAATTTCCTGTTGCTGCAGGATTCTTTTTCTGCTTTAGGAAACTGGCTCAAATTAAGATCCTGCATCTGTAAACAGCTAGCTAGTTAAGTGAGGGTTGTGGCTAGCCCAAAAACGTTGGATCGTCTTATCCTTCGAGGCTTGAAAAGTGTTCTCACCCTATGATTCTGAACACTCAAAGCACCTGGGAAACATCCATTCAGGCATTGTTGTCACCTTTGCTTGCCATACATAACTGCTGAATGATAGGAAGCGCCACCAACAATTAGCCTACACCCACTGCACACACATCCATCATTGCCATGTTAGCAAATGACTACTGTCTGAACACATACACATCTAATTTGGTCACTTGTAACTGCTTGGACAAAAATGATTTGAGCATTACGGCCTGCACAAGGCTTTACATACTTACCCAAGGAGACTCACAGCCGTAATCACTGCCACAGGTGACTCTTAACATGTATTGACTCAGGTGGGTGAACACTGATCTAAATGAAGGTATATCAGTGTTTTATTTTGAATGAACAATTTAAAAAAATATTATAATTCTTCCAGTTCCGACATTAGACTATTGTTAAAATCAATTACAAAAAAAAAAATATATATAGATATATTTTAAAATTATTTTTCAATTTCCACTCTGTAACGCAAAATAACATGAACAAATCCAAAAGGGGGTGAAAACTAGTGACTCTGTATGTTCATTCATGTCTATACATCCCTCCCAAACCCCGACCAGTTGCTAAGGTGTCCACACAGTACAGTAGTCCATGCAGTACCTGTTTATATTGCAGCTGAATTCTTGTTTCTTTTTTTTGTTTATATTTCAATGCAAAGCGGCACAAACGTGTGGGAAAAGCTTGATAGGGGGTTTAACTTGCTCTCTCTTTTTCATAGAGTTATTAGAACGTAGACAAAGGATGGAATAACAATCTGGGATTTACAAGGAACACGATTCTTCTTCCAGCTCAGTCCTGTCTGTGTGGCACGAGAGGAGACGAGACGAGAGGAGACGAGACGAGACGAGAGGAGACGAGACGAGACGAGAGGATACGAGACGAGAGGATACGAGAGGAGACAGGCCGAGTTCTGGGTCGTATTCATTAGTGCACGCCATAATGAACGTTTCTTATTGGATAATAAGAACGTTTTGGGTCCGTTTGGTTTGTAGGGAGAGCGGCCTGTAGGGTCCATATAGTCTGTAGACTGTGCTCTAGATGGGTCCATAGTCTGTAGTCAGTCTGTAGCCTGGTGCCTTGATGGGTCCATAGTCTGTAGTCAGTCTGTAGCCTGGTGCCTTGATGGGTCCATAGTCTGTAGTCAGTCTGTAGCCTGGTGCCTTGATGGGTCCATAGGCTGTAGTCAGTCTTTAGCCTGGTGCCTTGATGGGTCCATAGGCTGTAGTCAGTCTGTAGCCTGGAGCCTTGATGGGTCCATAGGCTGTAGTCAGTCTGTAGACTGGGACCTTGATGGGTCCATAGGCTGTAGTCAGTCTGTAGACTGGGACCTTGATGGGTCCATAGGCTGTAGTCAGTCTGTAGACTGGGACCTTGATGGGTCCATAGGCTGTAGTCAGTCTGTAGACTGGGACCTTGATGGGTCCATAGCCTGGGAAACTCGGCCCAAGTCGTCCTCCACCCCCTAGCTACCACTCACCCGTCAGTTTGGTGCTTTCGTCCCTTTTTGGCGGGGCAGGGCGCGGCCCCCGCCGTAACGTTGCATAGCCTGAGGACATGTACCCGTGGTCCCCGCCCTGCCCCCCCCTCCGCTGGTCCGGAGGGGGTGGAGGGGGGAGGACCATGTCGTCCATGGAGACGGGCTCCAGCCGGGAGGAGCCGTGACGCGTGAGGGAGCCGTGACGAGAGATAGACTTCCTCTTCAAGGTCCGGTTCAGGTCCTCCAGGAAGTTGGGTTGGACCGAGGAGAGGGTACCGCCCCCCTTAGGCACCCCGGGGGAGGTGGGGGGCAGGGGACAGGCGAAGGGCGGGGGGACAGGGGTAAGGGCTCCTGGACCGTGTTGCTCCGGGACAGCCTGTGCAGTGTCAGTGGCGGAGTCTTCTTCAGTGACTGGGTCTTCCATGATGATTGGCTGACGGGGTGGGAGATGGGCGTGGCCTGCGGCTGGGGGTTTACCACTGCGACCCTGGGGGCCCCCGGGTGGAGCTCAGAGGGGAGGGGGGGCGGGGGGAGCAGCTCAGAGTCGGGAGGAGGAGGGGGGAAGTCTTCACTGGGCTGGTGGTACTGAGGAGGAGATGGGAAGTCTCCACTGGGCTGGCGGTACTGAGGAGGACAGGGGAAGTCTTCACTGGGCTGGTGGTACTGAGGAGGAGATGGGAAGTCTCCACTGGGCTGGCAGTACTGAGGAGGAGATGGGAAGTCTCCACTGGGCTGGCAGTACTGAGGAGGACAGGGGAAGTCTCCACTGGGCTGGCAGTACTGAGGAGGACAGGGGAAGTCTTCACTGGGCTGGCGGTGCTGTCCTGTCTGCAGACCCTGGAGGACTAGAGGGAGGGCTGACAGGTTCAGCTTGCCTGGTTTAGGAGGAGCAGGAAGAGCAGGAGATCCAGAGGAGGTGGCGGCGGAGGAGTTGCATGAGCCGAGGCCAGGCTGGGCAAACTTACTGACCAGAGACTCCACCTTCTTAGGCTGCCTCTGGACCTGGACCTCCTCCTGGTACTCCCCTGAGGAATTAGACTTGATGGAGGAGGCGCTCTGGGGGGTGGGAGGAGGCCCTCTCTTCCCAAAGGAGCCAGTTGATGAGGTGGAGGAGGTGGAGGGAGACTTCTTAATGGGGGAGCCCATCTTGGAAGGAGGGAGAGGAGGAGGAAGGGGGAATTCAGGGGACTGGGGCGGGATCTGACCCCCTGGCTGCCATCTTGGTTTAGCCTTGACCGCTGGGGGGGACTGTGGGGGCAGGGGGGCGCCGGGAACTGGTTGACTATTTGTTTGGCCAGGGAGGGACTTGGGGAGATGGGGGCGGACAGGGGGAGGGTCTTAGAGGAGAAGATGTGCTGTTTGGGCATGGTGGAAGGCGGCTGATTGGGCGAATGGCCTGTCGAGAAGCTCTGCTGCTTTTTCAATGGACCAGAAGGAGGGTAGGGTGACACTGGGGACAGGGGTATCCCTGGACCAAAGGTCTTAGGAGCAGTCTGGGGCGGGAAGACACCGGAGAAGGTTTTGGGAGGTGCGGGGGGTGGCAGTGTGGGGGACAGGGGAGAAGCCAGGAGGAGGCGGAGGAGGAGGCGGGGACGGCGGTCGGCCGTCCAGCTCAGAGAAGTCATAGTTCATATAGGGGAATTTTTGAGCCAGGAACTGCTGCAGCCCAGCGTTACTGAGAGGCGGGCACTGGCGGTCCTCCTCTGGGGGCGGAGGGGGCAGGATGCGGCTACTCTGTGGGTAGTGAGGGGGTGGCAGGGTTTGGGCCTGTGGGGGAGGAGGAGGGGGGATGAACTGAGGAACAGAGCTGGGGAGGCTGAACCTCAGAGAGGCCATGGCAGAGCCTGGAGCAGGCATGGAGCAAAGGGTAGGAGAAGGGTTGTAGTCAGTGGGAGCCAATGGGAGCGTGTTGTAGTTGGGTTTGACAGACTGGAGGGGCGGGGCCGGAGGGCCTTGCTGCTGCCCAATTGGTTGGGCATTGTAATGATTGGCAGCCTGGTTGGCGCCACCCTGCAGGCGGGCGATGGTGCTGTACTTGACAAAGTGGGTAGGGGCAGCCTGGTGAGGGGGTGGGGAAGTGGGGAGGAGGGGAGGGTCGGGGGAGAGGGCGAGGATTCGGGGGAGACACTGGTGTAGCTGGTTCGTGATGGGGGGGCTGACTGATGCATAGAGGGCAGCATCAGAGGGTAGGGTCTACTCACTGACTCCATCCTCAACTAGAGAAACAGAGAGAAAGAGAGACAGACAGACAGAGAGAGAGACAGAGAGAGACAGAGAGAGAGACATGGATCTGTGTTAGATGATGTTGTATTAATGATTTGATTACATTACTACTATGTTATGCTACAAAACCCAACATGATGTTATTTGAAAAACTCACATAGGAAAACACTGGAAGACATGTTCATTTGTCACTATATTGAGGCATTACATTCAGCAGAAAACAAAAACAAATAAATTCACAACTGGGCTAGAACTGGGCTTCTGAAACACAAGAGTAGAACTGGGCTTCTGAAACACAAGAGTAGAACTGGGCTTCTGAAACACAAGAGTAGAACTGGGCTTCTGAAACACAAGAGTAGAACTGGGCTTCTGAAACAAGAGTAGAACTGGGCTTCTGAAACACAAGAGTAGAACTGGGCTTCTGAAACACAAGAGTAGAACTGGGCTTCTGAAACACAAGAGTAGAACTGGGCTTCTGAAACACAAGAGTAGAACTGGGCTTCTGAAACACAAGAGTAGAACTGGGCATCTAGAACAGTTGAACAGTCTCTGATGTGATATCCAAATAGACACAAGCCACGGGAGTAGTGACAAAAACTCACAGAGTAGAATTAAAACACCAGTGCTGCACAGTAACACAGTAACACACCAGTGCTGCACAGTAACACAGTAAAACACCAGTGCTGTACAGTAACACAGTAACACACCAGTGCTGTACAGTAACACAGTAACACACCAGTGCTGCACAGTAACACAGTAACACACCAGTGCTGCACAGTAACACAGTAACACACCAGTGCTGCACAGTAACACAGTAACACACCAGTGCTGCACAGTAACACAGTAACACACCAGTGCTGCACAGTAACACAGTAACACACCAGTGCTGCACAGTAACACACCAGTGCTGCACAGTAACACAGTAACACACCAGTGCTGCACAGTAACACACCAGTGCTGCACAGTAACACAGTAACACACCAGTGCTGCACAGTAACACAGTAACACACCAGTGCTGCACAGTAACACAGTAACACACCAGTGCTGCACAGTAACACAGTAACACACCAGTGCTGCACAGTAACACAGTAACACACCAGTGCTGCACAGTAACACAGTAACACACCAGTGCTGCACAGTAACAGTAACACAGTAACACACCAGTGCTGCACAGTAACACAGTAACACACCAGTGCTGCACAGTAACACAGTAACACACCAGTGCTGCACAGTAACACAGTAACACACCAGTGCTGCACAGTAACACAGTAACACACCAGTGCTGCACAGTAACACAGTAACACACCAGTGCTGCACAGTAACACAGTAACACACCAGTGCTGCACAGTAACACAGTAACACACCAGTGCTGCACAGTAACACAGTAACACACCAGTGCTGCACAGTAACACAGTAACACACCAGTACACACACACCAGTGCTGCACAGTAACACAGTAACACACCAGTGCTGTACAGTAACACAGTAACACACCAGTGCTGCACAGTAACACAGTAACACACCAGTGCTGTACAGTAACACAGTAACACACCAGTGCTGCACAGTAACACAGTAACACACCAGTGCTGCATAGTAACACAGTAACACACCAGTGCTGCACAGTAACACAGTAACACACCAGTGCTGCACAGTAACACAGTAACACACCAGTGCTGCACAGTAACACAGTAACACACCAGTGCTGCATAGTAACACAGTAACACACCAGTGCTGTACAGTAACACACCAGTGCTGCACAGTAACACACCAGTGCTGTACAGTAACACACCAGTGCTGCACAGTAACACAGTAACACACCAGTGCTGCACAGTAACACACCAGTGCTGTACAGTAACACAGTAACACACCAGTGCTGCACAGTAACACAGTAACACACCAGTGCTGCACAGTAACACAGTAACACACCAGTGCTGCACAGTAACACAGTAACACACCAGTGCTGCACAGTAACACAGTAACACACCAGTGCTGTACAGTAACACAGTAACACACCAGTGCTGCACAGTAACACAGTAACACACCAGTGCTGCACAGTAACACAGTAACACACCAGTGCTGCACAGTAACACAGTAACACACCAGTGCTGCACAGTAACACAGTAACACACCAGTGCTGCACAGTAACACAGTAACACACCAGTGCTGCACAGTAACACAGTAACACACCAGTGCTGCACAGTAACACAGTAACACACCAGTGCTGCACAGTAACACAGTAACACACCAGTGCTGCACAGTAACACAGTAACACACCAGTGCTGCACAGTAACACAGTAACACACCAGTGCTGCACAGTAACACAGTAACACACCAGTGCTGCACAGTAACACAGTAACACACCAGTGCTGCACAGTAACACAGTAACACACCAGTGCTGCACAGTAACACAGTAACACACCAGTGCTGCACAGTAACACAGTAACACACCAGTGCTGCACAGTAACACAGTAACACACCAGTGCTGCACAGTAACACAGTAACACACCAGTGCTGCACAGTAACACAGTAACACACCAGTGCTGCACAGTAACACAGTAACACACCAGTGCTGCACAGTAACACAGTAACACACCAGTGCTGCACAGTAACACAGTAACACACCAGTGCTGCACAGTAACACAGCACAGTAACACACCAGTGCTGCACAGTAACAGACACCAGTGCTGCAGTAACACAGTAACACCAGTGCTGCTAACACAGTAACACCAGTGCACAGTAACACACACACCAGTGCTGCACAGTAACACAGTAACACACCAGTGCTGCACAGTAACACAGTAACACACCAGTGCTGCACAGTAACACAGTAACACACCAGTGCTGCACAGTAACACAGTAACACACCAGTGCTGCACAGTAACACAGTAACACACCAGTGCTGCACAGTAACACAGTAACACACCAGTGCTGCACAGTAACACAGTAACACACCAGTGCTGTACAGTAACACAGTAACACACCAGTGCTGTACTGTAACACAGTAACACACCAGTGCTGCATAGTAACACAGTAACACACCAGTGCTGCACAGTAACACAGTAACACACCAGTGCTGTACAGTAACACAGTAACACACCAGTGCTGCATAGTAACACAGTAACACACCAGTGCTGCACAGTAACACAGTAACACACCAGTGCTGCACAGTAACACAGTAACACACCAGTGCTGCACAGTAACACAGTAACACACCAGTGCTGTACAGTAACACACCAGTGCTGTACTGTAACACAGTAACACACCAGTGCTGTACAGTAACACAGTAACACACCAGTGCTGCACAGTAACACACCAGTGCTGTACAGTAACACAGTAACACACCAGTGCTGTACAGTAACACAGTAACACACCAGTGCTGTACTGTAACACAGTAACACACCATGCTGCACAGTAACACACCAGTGCTGCATAGTAACACAGTCAAACACCAGTCCTGCATAGTAACACAGTAACACACCAGTGCTGTACAGTAACAGAGTAACACACCAGTGCTGCATAGTAACACAGTAACACACAAATGCTGCACAGTAACACAGTAACACACCAGTGCTGCACAGTAACATAATAACACACCAGTGCTGCATAGTAACACAGTAACACACCAGTGCTGTACAGTAACACAGTAACACACCAGTGCTGCACAGTAACACAGTAACACACCAGTGCTGCACAGTAACACAGTAACACACCAGTGCTGCACAGTAACACAGTAACACACCAGTGCTGCACAGTAACACAGTAACACACCAGTGCTGCACAGTAACACAGTAACACACCAGTGCTGCACAGTAACACAGTAACACACCAGTGCTGCACAGTAACACAGTAACACACCAGTGCTGCACAGTAACACAGTAACACACCAGTGCTGCACAGTAACACAGTAACACACCAGTGCTGCACAGTAACACAGTAACACACCAGTGCTGTACAGTAACACAGTAACACACCAGTGCTGTACTGTAACACAGTAACACACCAGTGCTGCATAGTAACACAGTAACACACCAGTGCTGCACAGTAACACAGTAACACACCAGTGCTGTACAGTAACACAGTAACACACCAGTGCTGCATAGTAACACAGTAACACACCAGTGCTGCACAGTAACACAGTAACACACCAGTGCTGCACAGTAACACAGTAACACACCAGTGCTGCACAGTAACACAGTAACACACCAGTGCTGTACAGTAACACACCAGTGCTGTACTGTAACACAGTAACACACCAGTGCTGTACAGTAACACAGTAACACACCAGTGCTGCACAGTAACACACCAGTGCTGTACAGTAACACAGTAACACACCAGTGCTGTACAGTAACACAGTAACACACCAGTGCTGTACTGTAACACAGTAACACACCATGCTGCACAGTAACACACCAGTGCTGCATAGTAACACAGTCAAACACCAGTCCTGCATAGTAACACAGTAACACACCAGTGCTGTACAGTAACAGAGTAACACACCAGTGCTGCATAGTAACACAGTAACACACAAATGCTGCACAGTAACACAGTAACACACCAGTGCTGCATAGTAACACAGTAACACACCAGTGCTGCACAGTAACACAGTAACACACCAGTGCTGCACAGTAACACAGTAACACACCAGTGCTGCACAGTAACACAGTAACACACCAGTGCTGTACAGTAACACACCAGTGCTGTACTGTAACACAGTAACACACCAGTGCTGTACAGTAACACAGTAACACACCAGTGCTGCACAGTAACACACCAGTGCTGTACAGTAACACAGTAACACACCAGTGCTGTACAGTAACACAGTAACACACCAGTGCTGTACTGTAACACAGTAACACACCATGCTGCACAGTAACACACCAGTGCTGCATAGTAACACAGTCAAACACCAGTCCTGCATAGTAACACAGTAACACACCAGTGCTGTACAGTAACAGAGTAACACACCAGTGCTGCATAGTAACACAGTAACACACAAATGCTGCACAGTAACACAGTAACACACCAGTGCTGCACAGTAACATAATAACACACCAGTGCTGCATAGTAACACAGTAACACACCAGTGCTGTACAGTAACACACCATGCTGCACAGTAACACAGTAACACACCAGTGCTGCATAGTAACACAGTCAAACACCAGTGCTGCATAGTAACACAGTCAAACACCAGTGCTGCATAGTAACACAGTCAAACACCAGTGCTGCATAGTAACACAGTCAAACACCAGTGCTGCATAGTAACACAGTCAAACACCAGTGCTGCATAGTAACACAGTCAAACACCAGTGCTGCATAGTAACACAGTCAAACACCAGTGCTGCATAGTAACACAGTCAAACACCAGTGCTGCATAGTAACACAGTCAAACACCAGTGCTGCATAGTAACACAGTCAAACACCAGTGCTGCATAGTAACACACCAGTGCTGCATAGTAACACAGTCAAACACCAGTGCTGCATAGTAACACAGTCAAACACCAGTGCTGCATAGTAACACAGTCAAACACCAGTGCTGCATAGTAACACACCAGTGCTGCATAGTAACACAGTCAAACACCAGTGTTGCATAGTAACACACCAGTGCTGCATAGTAACACAGTCAAACACCAGTGCTGCATAGTAACACACCAGTGCTGTGCGGTCAGAAACAGACAGTCATGAGTCTCACAGCCCCAGTGACTAAACATTATTAACCATATATTAAACCACACGGTAAGCCCTAGTTCACAAGGGTGACCTAGATCTGTTAGTGTACTGAAGGGACACGAGGATTACTAGTCAAATGTTAAAACATGAGTCCCTCCCCTAACCTCAAACCCTCCCCTAACCTCAACTCTCAGTCCCTCCCCTAACCTTAAACCCTAAACTCAAACCTCAGTCTCTCCCCTAACCTCAAGCCTCAGTCCTTCCCCTAACCTCAAGCCTCAGTCCCTCCCCTAACCTTAACCCTCAGTCCCTCCCCTAACCTCAAACCCTCCCCTAACCTCAAACCACCTCCCCTAACCTCAAACCACCTCCCCTAACCTCAAACCCTCCCCTAACCCCAAACCTCAGTCCCTCCCTTCCCCTAACCTCAAACCTCAGTCCCTCCCCTAACCTCAAACCTCAGTCCCTCCCCTAACCTCAAACCTCAGTCCCTCCCCTAACCTCAAACCTTCCCCTAACCTCAAACCTCAGTTCTTCCCCTAACCTCAACCCTCAGTCCCTCCCCTAACCTCAACCCTCAGTCCCTCCCCTAACCTCAACCCTCAGTCCCTCCCCTAACCTCAACCCTCAGTCCCTCCCCTAGCCTCAACCCTCAGTCCCTCCCCTAACCTCAACCCTCAGTCCCTCCCCTAACCTCAGTCCCTCCCCTAACCTCAAAGCTCAAACCCTCCCCTAATCTCAAACCTCAGTCCCTCCCCTAACCTCAAATCTCAGTCCTTCCCCTAACCTCAAACCTTAGTCCCTCCCCTAACCTCAAACCCTAACCTCAAACCTCAGTCCCTCCCCTAACCTCAAACCCTAACCTCAAGCCTCAGTCCTTCCCCTAACCTCAAACCTCAGTCCCTCCCCTAACCTCAACCCTCGGACCCTCCCCTAACCTCAACCCTCGGTCCCTCCCCTAACCTCAAACCCTCCCCTAACATCAAACCACATCCCCTAACCTCAAACCTCAGTCCCTCCCCTAACCTCAAATCTCAGTCCCTCCCCTAACATCAAACCTCAGTCCCTCCCCTAACCTCAAACCTCAGTCCCTCCCCTAACCTCAAAACTCAGTCCCTCCCCTAACCTCAAAACTCAGTCCCTCCCCTAACCTCAGTCCCTCCCCTAACCTCAAAGCTCAAACCCTCCCCTAATCTCAAACCTCAGTCCCTCCCTAACCTCAAATCTCAGTCCTTCCCTAACCTCAAACCTTAGTCCCTCCCTAACCTCAAACCTAACCTCAAACCTCAGTCCCTCCCTAACCTCAAACCTCAGTCCCTCCCTAACCTCAAACCCTAACCTCAAGTCCTCAACCTCAGTCCTTCCCTAACCTCAAACCTCAGTCCCTCCCCTAACCTCAAACCTCAGTCCCTCCCCTAACCTCAAACCTCAGTCCCTCCCCTAACCTCAAACCTCAGTCCCTCCCTAACCTCAAACCTCAGTCCCTCCCCTAACCTCAAACCTCAGTCCCTCCCTAACCTCAAACCTCAGTCCCTCCCCTAACCTCAAACCTCAGTCCCTCCCTAACCTCAAACCTCAGTCCCTCCCTAACCTCAAACCTCAGTCCTTCCCCTAACCTCAAACCTCAGTCCCTCCCTAACATCAAACCTCAGTCCTCCCCTCTAACATCAAACCTCAGTCCCTCCCCTCTAACATCAAACCTCAGTCCCTCCCCTAACATCAAACCTCAGTCCCTCCCCTTAACCCTCAGTCCCTCCTAGTCCCCCTAACCTCAACCCTCAGTCCCTCCTAAGCTCAACTCTCAGTCCCTCCCTAACCTCAACCTCAGTCCCTCCCCTAACCTCAACCCTCAGTCCCTCCCCTAACCTCAAACCTCAGTCCCTCCCCTAAGCTCAAACCTCAGTCCCTCCCCTAACCTCAAAACTCAGTCCCTCCCCTAACCTCAAACCCTCCCCTAACCTCAAAGCTCAGTCCCTCCCTAACCTCAAACCCTCCCTAACCTCAAAGCTCCAGTCCCTCCTCTAACCTCAGCCCTCAGTCCCTCCCTCTAACCTCAGTCCTCCCTAACCTCAACCCTCAGTCCCTCCCTAACCTCAACCCCTCAGTCCCTCCCCCTAACCTCAACCCTCAGTCCCTCCCTAACCTCAACCCTCAGTCCCTCCCTAACCTCAACCCTCAGTCCCTCCTCTCTAAGCTCAAACCTCAGTCCCTCCCCTAACCTCAAACCCTCCCCTAACCTCAAACCCTCCCCTAACCTCAAAGCTCAAACCCTCCCCTAACATCAAACCTCAGTCCCTCCCCTAACATAAAACCTCAGTCCCTCCCCTAACCCTCAGTCCCTCCCCTAACCTCAACCCTCAGTCCCTCCCCTAAGCTCAAACCTCAGTCCCTCCCCTAAGCTCAAACCTCAGTCCCTCCCCTAACCCTCAGTCCCTCCCCTAACCTCAACCCTCAGTCCCTCCCCTAAGCTCAAACCTCAGTCCCTCCCCTAAGCTCAAACCTCAGTCCCTCCCCTAAGCTCAAACTTCAGTCCCTCCCCTAAGCTCAAACCTCAGTCCCTCCCCTAAGCTCAAACCTCAGTCCCTCCCCTAAGCTCAAACCTCAGTCCCTCCCCTAAGCTCAAACCTCAGTCCCTCCCCTAAGCTCAAACCCTCCCCTAACCTCAAAGCTAAAACCCTCCCTAATCTCAAACCTCAGTCCCTCCCCTAACCTCAAACCTCAGTCCATCCCCTAACCTCAAACCTCAGTCCCTCCCCTAACCTCAAACCCTCCTCTAACCTCAAACCCTCCTCTAACCTCAAACCCTCCCCTAACCTCAAAGCTCAAACCCTCCCCTAATCTCAAACCTCAGTCCCTCCAATAACATCAAACCTCAGTCCCTCCCCTAACCTCAAACCTCAGTCCCTCCCCTAACCTCAAACCTCAGTCCCTCCCTAACCTCAAACCTCCTCCTCTAACCTCAAACCCTCCCCTAACCTCAAACCTCAGTCCCTCCCCTAACCTCAAACCTCAGTCCCTCCCCTAACCTCAAACCTAAGTCCCTCCCTAACATCAAACCTCAGACCCTCCCCCAACTTCAACCCTCAGTCCCTCCCCCAACTTCAACCCTCAGTCCTCCCCAACCTCAAAACTCAGTCCCTCCCCTAACCTCAGTCCCTCCCCTAACCTCAAAGCTCAAACCCTCCCTAATCTCAAACCTCAGTCCCTCCCCTAACCTCAAATCTCAGTCCTTCCCCTAACCTCAAACCTTAGTCCCTCCCCTAACCTCAAACCCTAACCTCAAACCTCAGTCCCTCCCCTAACCTCAAACCCTAACCTCAAGCCTCAGTCCTTCCCCTAACCTCAAACCTCAGTCCCTCCCCTAACCTCAACCCTCGGTCCCTCCCCTAACCTCAACCCTCGGTCCCTCCCCTAACCTCAAACCCTCCCCTAACCTCAAACCTCAGTCCCTCCCCTAACCTCAAATCTCAGTCCCTCCCCTAACATCAAACCTCAGTCCCTCCCTAACCTCAAACCTCAGTCCCTCCCTAACCTCAAACCTTCCCCTAACCTCAAACCTCAGTCCCTCCCTAACATCACACCTCAGTCCCTCCCCTAACCTCAACCCTCGGTCCCTCCCCTAACCTCAAACCCTCCCCTAACCTCAAACCTCAAACCACCTCCCCTAACCTCAAACCTCAGTCCCTCCCCTAACCTCAAATCTCAGTCCCTCCCCTAACCTCAAACCTCAGTCCCTCCCCTAACCTCAAACCTCAGTCCCTCCCCTAACCTCAAACCTTCCCCTAACCTCAAACCTCAGTCCCTCCCCTAACATCACACCTCAGTCCCTCCCCTAACATCAAACCTCAGTCCCTCCCCTAACATCAAACCTCAGTCCCTCCCCTAACATCAAACCTCAGTCCCTCCCCTAACATCAAACCTCAGTCCCTCCCCTAACATCAAACCTCAGTCCCTCCCTTAACCTCAAACCTCAACCCTCAGTCCTTCCCCTAACCTCAACCCTCAGTCCCTCCCCTAACATCAAACCTCAGTCCTTCCCCTAACCTCAACCCTCAGTCCCTCCCCTAACCTCAGTCCCTCCCCTAACCTCAAACCTCAGTCCCTCCCCTAACCTCAAAACTCAGTCCCTCCCCTAACCTCAAACCCTCCCCTAACCTCAAAGCTCAGTCCCTCCCCTAACCTCAACCCTCAGTCCCTCCCCTAACCTCAACCCTCAGTCCCTCCCCTAACCTCAGTCCCTCCCCTAACCTCAACCCTCAGTCCCTCCCCTAACCTCAACCCTCAGTCCCTCCCCTAACCTCAACCCTCAGTCCCTCCACTAACCTCAACCCTCAGTCCCTCCTCTAAGCTCAAACCTCAGTCCCTCCCCTAACCTCAAACCCTCCCCTAACCTCAAACCCTCCCCTAACCTCAAAGCTCAAACCCTCCCCTAACATCAAACCTCAGTCCCTCCCCTAACATCAAACCTCAGTCCCTCCCCTAACATAAAACCTCAGTCCCTCCCTAACCCTCAGTCCCTCCCCTAACCTCAACCCTCAGTCCCTCCCCTAACCTCAACCCTCAGTCCCTCCCCTAAGCTCAAACCTCAGTCCCTCCCCTAAGCTCAAACCTCAGTCCCTCCCCTAAGCTCAAACCTCAGTCCCTCCCCTAAGCTCAAACCTCAGTCCCTCCCCTAAGCTCAAACCTCAGTCCCTCCCCTAAGCTCAAACCCTCCCCTAACCTCAAAGCTAAAACCCTCCCCTAATCTCAAACCTCAGTCCCTCCCCTAACCTCAAACCTCAGTCCCTCCCCTAACCTCAAACCCTCCTCTAACCTCAAACCCTCCTCTAACCTCAAACCCTCCTCTAACCTCAAACCCTCCCCTAACCTCAAAGCTCAAACCCTCCCCTAATCTCAAACCTCAGTCCCTCCCCTAACATCAAACCTCAGTCCCTCCCCTAACCTCAAACCCTCCTCTAACCTCAAACCCTCCCCTAACCTCAAACCTCAGTCCCTCCCCTAACCTCAAACCTAAGTCCCTCCCCTAACATCAACCCTCAGACCCTCCCCCAACTTCAACCCTCAGACCCTCCCCCAACTTCAACCCTCAGACCCTCCCCCAACTTCAACCCTCAGTCCCTCCCCCAACTTCAACCCTCAGTCCCTCCCCCAACCTCAAACCTCAGTCCCTCCCCTAACATCAAACCTCAGACCCTCCCCCAACTTCAACCCTCAGTCCCTCCCCTAATACTGAGGCAGGTCAATAGAGACAGGTGACAGGGTAAGGTGAGGGTGTCAGTACAGGAGGAGGCGGTACCTCATCCTGGGTGCCTCTCTTCCAGGCCTCGGAGAAGATGGAGCTGACCTGGCTCTGAG